>PKMM01013437.1:606451-850634 GCA_002933915.1 Eutrema heterophyllum | reverse complement strand
TATATATATATTTATATAAAATCGTGTGTTTGCTTTTGATCTTGTTTTGTTTAATTTTGTTTAAGTATTTTCATCTGAACAAAAATAAAAATCGTTGTTGTGTTCTTACTTATTTAAGTATTTATTTCAAAATTCAAAAAAAATAAATCGTTTTTTTTTGTTTCTTGTTTAGTTGTGTTTTCAAAAATCTTAAAAACAAAATACAAAATCGTGTGTTTGCATTTGTTCTTGTTTGTTTAATTTTGTTAAAGTATTTCCAGTTTATATATCGTTTTTTATTATTCGTGTGTATCTAGTTCTTGTGTTAAGTTGTCCTTTGTATTTTTAAGAACTTAACTTATTGGTATTGGTTCTTTATTGCAAGGAGAACATACACTATGGCTGGAGAGGAGCCAATTCCACTTACAACTCAACAATCCATCATGGAGATGCTAGGCGCTTTGGGTAATGAGCTACGAACCGTGAGCCAACAACTTGGTACCATACGAACTGAGTTTGGCAACCGGATTGGACGTCTAGAGCAGCCCCAAGATGCTAGAGCCGCTGACCACATGTTGGACTTAGAAAATGATGCGTTTGGGCAACAAGACCATAACCATCCCCGGGGGAGAAGAGACTTATGTAGGAACCAGTATCAAGAAGACGAACGGCCCCTACAAGGCAACCGTGATGTCAGGCTGACCCCTCCTAGCTTTGCGGGGAAGGAAGGTCCTGAAGCGTATCTTGATTGGGAGAGGGGAGAACATCTTTGAGTGTTATGGCTACAACGAGACCAAGAAGATAGCCCTAGCCGCCGCTCAACTCACTGAGAACGCTTTATCATGGTGGGATAGAGAAGCCATGGAACGGAGGAGAACACTCTTCGGTCAAGTATCAACTTGGGCCGAGATGAAGTCCTTAATGAGACGGAGATACGTTCCAACTCATTACAACCGTGAAGTACAAAGACGGTTTCAGAAATTGACACAAGGCAACAAGACGGTTACAGAGTACTTTGATGAGTTTGAACAACTCAAGAACCGGTTGGAATTGCAAGAAGATGAACGGCCTTGATGAACGCATTGCCCGCAAGGTCGAGAGGCAACCTTACTTGGACCTGAACGAGCTATGGCATCTTGCAATACAAATAGAGGATCAAGTAAAACGCAAGAGTTTTCAGCCTCAACGAGCCAAGACCAATCAACCTTGGAATTCAAATCCAAGACGCCCCATGGACAAAGGAAAGGTCGTAGAGATGGACTCACGATTCAAACCAAAGGTGAACAAGGCTCCTAAATCCACACGGCCAGACCAAGGTAAGTTCCCTTTTCCTAGCACTTCAAGAGCTCGTGATGTTACTTGTTTTAAATGTCAAGGTCGAGGACATTATGCAAGAGATTGCCCGAATCAAAGAGTGATGATTATCACACTGAATGGGGAGTATGAATCCGAAGATGAACAAGAAGAAGAGAATAATGTTCATGCTGAAGATGTAGAGTATCTGGATATTGGCGAGTCCTTGGTGACAAGAAGAGTACTAAGCACTCTATTCCAACCCGAGGAATCGGCCTAAAGAGAAAACATCTTTCATACAAGATGTACTGTGAGCAACAAGGTATGTAATTTAATCATAGATGGAGGTTCTTGTACTAACATTGCTAGTAATCTTGTGAAGGCTAAACATCCGCGGTCATACAAGCTAAGGTAGCTCAATGATCAAACCGAGTTGAAGATATCCGAACAAGTCACCATTCCGTTTAGCATCGGCAAGTACAAAGATCAAGTACTTTGTGACGTGGTCCCTATGCAAGATGGCCATCTTCTACTTGGAAGACCGTGGCAATATGATTGAGAGACCTACCACAATGGAAGGACCAACTACTACACGATTACACATGACAACCGTAAGTACAATCTGGCACCTCTTAGCCCATCTCAAGTGCACGAAATGCAAATCAAAATGTCTAAGGAGGCCGAGGTAAGTAAGACTAGTCTCTATATTTCATCTACTTCAATTGATAAAACCATGCGTGCCAATGGCACCGTGCTACTAATGTTGTTTCAAGAATGTCTAGATTCAGATTCGAAAGAAGTAGAAATACCTAAGGAAGTGGTCGCCGTATTGAACAAGTTCAAAGACGTATTTCCAGGAAATATACCTTATGGACTGCCACCAATCCGAGGCATAGAGCATCAAATCGATTTGGTTCCCGGAGCAGCCTTGCCTAACCGACCCGCCTATAGGGTAAACCCTCAGGAAGCCAAGGAATTGGAGAGACAAGTGCGAGACTTGATGAGCAAAGGATACATTAGAGAAAGTCTCAGCCCTTATGTCGTACCGGTTCTATTGGTTCCTAAAAAAGATGGAACGTGGAGAATGTGTGTTGATTGGCGGGTTATTAACAACATCACCATCAAATATCGACATCCTATACCGCGTATAGATGATATGCTAGATGAGCTTAGTGGAGCCACTATCTTCTCAAAAGTAGACCTCAAAAGCGGATATCATCAAGTTCGAATGAGAGAAGGGGACAAATGGAAAACTGCCTTCAAGACTAAGCATGGTCTTTACGAATGGCTTGTCATGCCTTTCGGAATGACACATGCACCGAGCACCTTTATGCGTCTTATGAACCAGGTTCTAAGACCCTATATCAACAAATTTGTTGTGGTTTATTTTGATAATATTCTTATATACAGCAAATGTTTAGTTGATCATTTATGTCACCTTGAGCAAGTATTAGAGACTCTTCGTTAAGAAGGCCTTTATGCGAACCTTGAGAAGTGCACCTTTTGTACTAACCAGCTTGTCTTCTTAGGTTTTGTTGTTAGTTCTAAAGGTTTACAGATTGATGAGGAGAAGATTATAGCAATATAAGAATGGCCTACACCTACCACCATTGGTCATGTCCGAAGCTTTCATGGCCTTGCAAGCTTTTACCGACGGTTTGTTAAGGACTTTAACATCGTGGCCGCTCCCCTCACCGATGTTATCAAGAAGAACGTGCCATTCTCGTGGGGAGAAGTTCAAGAAACTGCTTTTAAAATACTCAAGGATCGGCTCACATGTGCTTTTTAAAATACACAAGCACCCGTTTTAGCACTTCCGGATTTTGAAATCATGTTTGAAGTAGAATGTGACTCATCGGGTTTGGGGATTGGAGATGTACTTAATCAACGAGGGAGGCCAGTAGCTTACTTCAGTGAAAAGCTAAGAGAAGCCACTCTCAACTATCCAACGTATGACAATGAGTTGTACGCTTTGGTCCGTGCCTTGGGAACTTGGCAACATTACTTGTTGTCTAAGGAATTTGTCATTCACACCGACCATGAAACCCTCAAGCATCTTTGTGGTCAGACCTCGCTTAAAAGAAGACATGCTAAGTGGTTGGAATTCATAGAAACCTTTCCATATGTCATCAAGTACAAGAAAGGAAAAGAAAATGTAGTCGCTGACGCATTATCAAGAAGACATGCTTTGATCTCAACCATGGAAGCTAAGGTTCTAGGATCTGAGCACATCAAGGGTTTATATGAAGAAGATCCAAAGTTTAGTTCAATCTTCAAAGAGTGTGCCAAAGGAGCCTTCAGCCGGTTCTACATCCATGAAGAATTCCTCTTCCGAGACAACCGTTTATGCATTCCCCAAGGATCAATGAGGGATTTGATACTAAAAGAAGCACACGATGGAGGATTAATGGGACACTTTGGCGTAGACAAAACACTAGCCATTGTGATGGAACACTTTTTTTGGCCTCGCCTCAAAAGAGACGTGGAGAGACTTTGCTCACGATGCGTCATATGCCACAAAGCTAAATCCTGGTTACATCCTCACGGTTATATTTACCTTTCCCTATATCTCACACACCTTGGGTGGATATTTCTATGGATTTTGTTTTAGGTCTGCCCAAGATACAACACAAAGACTCCATCTTTGTTGTAGTATACCTTTTTTCCAAGATGGCCCACTTCATTCCATGCGACAAAACAAATGATGTTACTCAAATTGCTAATTTGTTCTTCAAAGAAGTGGTGCGCTTACATGGAGTCCCTCGGACCATCGTTTCCGACCGAGACGCCAAATTTCTAAGTCATTTTTGGAAGACCTTGTAGAAGAAGCTAGGAACTAAGCTCCTTTTCTCCACCACTTGTCATCCTCAAACGGATGGACAAACCGAAGTGGTGAACCGAACACTTTCTACTTTGTTAAGGGTAACTCTTGGTAGAAATTTAAAAACATGGTTAGATTGTATTCCCTTTATTGAATTTGCTTATAACCATGATACTCACTCGGCTACTAAGTTTTCTCCTTTTGAAGTTGTGTACGGATTTAACCCACAAACCCCATTGGATCTCTCACCTTTACCACAATATGAGCAAGCAAATAAAGATGGAATCGCTAAGGCTGAGTACGTGAAGAAGATGCACCAAAAGGTTAAAGAAAACCTAGAGAAGAAAACTAAACAATACAAGAAGGCAGCAGATAAAGAACGGAAGCAACTAGTTTGGCCTTGAACCCGGAGAATGGGTTTGAACCCGCAGAATGGGTTTGGCTTCACATGAGAAAAGAAAGGTTTCCCGGAGAAACGAAGCTCCAAGCTTTGAACCTGGAGAATAAAGCTTTGAACCCGGAGAATGGGTTTGGCTTCACATGAGAAAAGAAAGGTTTCGCAACAAACGGAGCTCCAAGCTTGCACCAAGAGGAGATGGGCCTTTCAAAATTCTGGAACGGATCAATGACAATGCCTACCGTCTAGAACTACTAGGTGAGTTTAAAATATCTCCAAGTTTTAATGTTGCTGATTTAGCTCCTTTTGATGCAGATGAACCAGTTTTGAGGACAAAACCTTTCGAAGGGAGAGGGAATGATGAGGACATCGAACCAGATCAACTCGCCATCAACACTCCTGAAATAAAAGATGGTCCCATGACAAGATCCAAGACAAAGCAACTAAGAAAAAGATTCAATGAAGCCGTGGAGAACTTGCTAATGCTTGGTGACATGATCAAAATCCAATGTGATCATGTGAAGAACTTGGATGTTACCAATTCAGAAAAGAATTTTACTGAGCGTACGACAAGCTTAGATCTTGCTCCTATTGGCGACAACGGTTCTTTTACTAAGTTACATTCACCTAAAGATAAATGTTCAATCATTGATAAAATCACCAAAGGCATTGAAAACTGATAAGCTCAAATGTAATACCCTAAAATACTAACAGCTTTGTCGATTGTAGTTTTTAGGGGTCGAATCCACAGAGACTCAAGAATCACACAATAGATTTTAAAGGTTCGAATTAAGCTATGTGATCAATGTAATTGAAAGCAATAATCGTAAATTAAATGGTTGTAAATTCGATGGAGGAAAGATAGGTTCATGGTATTTCTCAGGAAATCAGATAATGCAGATAAACTAACTGGTCATGGTTCAGGTTAAGCCCGGTTCTTGAACTCAAATCACTAAGCTATAACTAACCAACTGTCGTTGCGAGAGTTATCTAAGTATAAATCTTAGAATTCCAAATCTCCTTGCAAATCCTAAAGACTAAACTAGTTTTAAGTCCATGTTTGATCTGTTCACAAAACAACTAAAACAAATCTCTTTGCAAATAGTTATTTTGCTCACCCTAGATTCTATCAGATTATCAATTGCACTGTCGTGCCTAATCGATTAACCTAAGATCTAAGTTCCAGGTGATCAATCTAGAATTAGCTTTAAGAACAACTTAAGGTGAATAACTAATTCAAATTATGAATCCTAACCAACTAATTAACCTAACATTCAATGAAATCCCTTATGAGAACCCTAAACCTAACATGAGATCTACTCAGACATGGAGATTGAAACAATAAACATAACTGAATAAATCTCTGAAATAAATAAATAAGATGAGAGTAAACAAGGATTCGAAATCTTCTCTCGGACGAACAGAGTTTCAGACTTGTCTCCCTCAGAAAGCTCTCTCACAGAAAACCAAAGTAAAATAATTCCTCCAACAAAAGTGGCTGAAAAACCTAATTATAATCTTAAAACACGTTCTAGGGCTTCTTGTAATTATTAAAGTCTTCTGGGCCAAGGTGCAATTTCATCAGACTTGTAAAAAGTCGCGATCCTTCTCTTCATGCGATGGGTATCGACCGACACCATAAGTGGTATCGATCGATACCAAGCTTCTGTGTCGACTCTTCAGGCTGGTGTCGGTCGACACCAGGACTTCAACTCGATCCTTCAGCTACATGATCCTTGCTTTGCTCCAAAATGCTCTCATTTCTCCATTTCTCCAAACGTACATAAACGTTTTAGTTCACGGTTATGACTCGAAAAGACTCCAAAATACTAGAAAGACTCTATAAACAAGACTTATATCACGGTTAAAAACGGGTAAAAACTATGATATATCAAAAGCATTAGTCTAAACCAACCCAATAAAAAAATATATCAAAACAAGGTTAAGGAGACTTAAAATTAGCTCCTTCCCACTCGACACAAAGGGAGCCTCCCCACTCAAAACCAAACCGCTCCATCTACCCCACAAGGAGCCTATCTTTATTCTTGTTTATTGTTTGTGATTTTAGCTCCTCTTTTGTTTAAATTGAAATATGTGTCTTTTAGTTTTTCTATATAAGCAGCAGCTGCTCCTCCATTGTAACACACCCATGAATTTTGTATTTTAATCTAAGTGATTTCCTTTGTTTCAATTCAAACGATTCTTATCTTTGAAACTAGTTTGTTTTCTTGTTTTTAGTGAAAGTGAGAAACTTTTAAGAGCAGAAAACACACACAGCCGTATCAAAAAACTTCCATATTCTTTGTGTTGCATCTCGATCCACTTCGTTTCTATCACTTAAATCAACAAGGGAGTGCGAACGCCAACTTCTTCATTCACCATCAAATTCATACAATCTATAAGTATTCATCGGAGTCTTATATCATGTGTATTAAATCGCCTTCCGTTGATTGGTTCCATAAAAGTATGCGTGGTTAGTGGTCTCTACAAATCGTGTGATGTGACTTGACTTTGATTCTTCTCTAGATACCTCACGGTCCTCACCCACAATTAATGGACCAAAGACTATATATACCTAATACCTACATATATGATACTGAATTAATGATCGCAGTTATAATTTGACATTGATTAAATGGTAGTCGTAATACTATAATACACCTTATGAATATGCCGCGTTACTCGTAATTCGTAGCTCATTACACCTTTAAACAATAAGTTTTTTTTCTTTCTTAAAAGGGATATCTATATAGTAAAAAAAAAAAAAACCTATTTATTTTCCGGCAATATCATAGAGTGAAAAATGGCGGGGAAATAATAAGTTTGATTTCTCCTTCAAAATCTTCTGCATGACAAAGATCGGGACTTTCGTCCAGGATTGTGAGGAGCTGTAAGAAGACAGAAAGATGTCGAACACACATATGGTTTCTCCCAAACATCCTTCCCTCTAAACAACTCCGACAAGTGGTTTTCGATATCTTCAGGGGTATATCTGACATTCTATCCACCTTCCGTTCCCGCCAACATAACGGCATTTTTATGCGCGTTGTAAAAATCGCGATAAACCGGCAACAGCTTTCTCCCGATCAAAATTCTCATCTCTTCCCGCAGTTTCGGACCAGGTACGACGCACGCGCTCTGTGACTCGCACGTGCTCTCGAAACTCTCGTTGAACAGTTCGAATTGAATCTTCGCTTCCTCCGGCGACATCTCCACCGCCTCGGAAGTACTAATCACCGGGCACAGCGACGAGAGTGGACCCCACGCTAGCCGCTCGTAGCTTCTGGCGAACTGCCTGACTTTCTCGAAATGCCTCGCGATCCAGTCGTCGCCGAGGAGCTGCTTCAGGTTCGTGGAGCGTGCGCGCGACGCCACGTGCTGGAGATTGTTGGCTAAGAAGAGATACTGCATCGAGAATTCCTTGTACATCTCAGCTTTGCCGTCGATCTTACAGAGGAGGAGGAGAATCAGCCACGCGAATCGCACTCTCACCTCCGAAGCCGGAGATCCGTCGGATTCCGAGACATTAAAATATGATTTCGGAAGCAACGATTTAGCGGAAGAGGAAGATCTATTGAGGGCATTCACGAGAGCGCTACTGTATTCCGCGAGGCGAGAGAGGTGATACATGGCGGAGATAGTCATCGGATGCACTCCTTGAAGATGCACTGGGCTGATGCACTTCCTGTACCAGTTGAGAAGTAGCACAAGAAGTGATACATGCGAGCAGCTCAAGGCATTGGACGACTTGGAGCAAGGAAGATGACTTGGACCGAGCTTGTGAAGCCACGTGGATGCACCAGGAGGCTGTAGCTGAGCTGGAAGAGCATCTTGGAGAGGATTATTTACCGGATTAGAGAGAAGGAATATTTCCTAGATCTTAGCCTAAGAAATAGGAAATATGACTTATTGCTAGAGATTTGGTATTATCTTTAGCTTGGCGATTTAGGCTAGTATGAGCCACGTTCTATTTTGTATAAATAGGACTTCTTGGCCTTTGTATGAGGTCAACACATTGAGAGCAATATTTTAGCAAATGGTTTTGGGGTTTCTTGTAAGAAAGCTAAAGCTAGGGCTAAGGGATGCATTTGTAAGGTTCAAAGATTGTGTATAGATCTTTGAACAAGAGAGACTAGATCAGTGAGATTGAGAGAAGACTTGTAAGTACTCTTGATGAATTATCTAGTAATATTCTTGTAAGGAAAATCCCTGTATCAGATTGTGTTCCAGTTCATATATCAGTAGCTCTTGCGCTTTCAATTGGTAGCAGGGCGGGCACTTGTGTGTAATACAAACAGGTGTGATCCTGCGGAGAAGATGCAGAGCTATCAAGAGTTGAGGAGCTGTTCGATGGTGATTTTGGATTCAAAAGAAGAAGAAAGTGAAGATGAAGACAAGCTGAGTAAGTTTGTTGCTTTTGTGGGAATCACCGAGTTTGAGGAAGGAGAAGAGCTTTCTGGATCTGAGTCAGGGGAAGAACAAGATGATGATTTTATTGCGAGTTACAAAGAAGCACGTCAGATGCTGATCAGAGTCGGAACAGAGAACTCAGAATTGAAGAAAGAAAAAATTCGTCTTGAAGCACTCGTTAAGCTACTGCAGAGTGAGCTGACTGCAGAAAGAAAGCTAAGCCAGGGGAGTGTATCATTGATAAAGGAGAAACTGATCCTAGCAAAGAAAGCAGAGGAACTGAATCAGCTGCTGAAGACAGAGAAAGACATCTCCACCAATCTCCAAGCAGAACTTAATCATCAACATAAGAAGATACACATGTTTGCTGGTACAAAGCAACTTGATAAGATTCTGAGCTATGGACGAACAGTGGATGTAAAACGAGGCCTAGGATACATTGGAATGGAAAGGCCTGAGACTGAGAAAATCGACTTTGTGTCTACAGGTTTTTATCAACAAGCAGAACTCAAGTCTGTAAGTAGTACAACACAAAAGAGTGGATGTTACTACTGTGGAAAGTATGGCCACATCCAGGCCTATTGCTACAAGTTTTGGGATAGAGTAAAGAAGCTCAGGAACCAAGGGAAGTTCGCATGGAATGGTCGTCGAAACCAAATATGGGTGAAAAAGTCTGATCTGCAACAGACAAGAAGTACATCAAGAGGTACTACAGGACATGAATTTCAGACATTCACAAGCAAAACACCAAGGGGTACTTCAGGACTTGGTTTCGGGTGCAATATGGTCATCATAGCAGATGAACATGATGACAGTAGCTGCTCACGCCACATAACAGGTACACGAAGCAACCTGCAAAAAATCAAGAAGCTCAAAAGAAGGAACAAGTCAGGGAATAAGTGCTACAACGCAAAGGATGATATCAACCTGTGGCACCAACGACTTGGTCACATGAATGTAAGGACTCTAACTACTCTTGTTGATGAAGAAATAGTACGAGGAGTGCCTCAGATCAAGGGAGAAAACAAGATGGTTTATGATTCATGTTATAAAGGAAAGCATGTGAAAACCCAACATAAGAAGGTGCCGGATGTGCAAACGAAAGCAGTGTTGGATCTGGTTCACATGGATTTGATGACAATGCAAGTTGACAGCCTAGCCGGCAAGAGGTATGTGCTCGTTCTGGTGGATGACTATTCTAGAGTCACTTGGGTCAGATTTATACGTGAAAAATCTGAGATAGCTGATAGCTTCAGAATATGGGCACTTCATATGATCAACGATAGAGGAGGTATCAAGAGGATTCGCAGCGGACGTTGTGATGAATTTCAAAGTGAGTCCATGAAGATGTTTTGTGAAAATCATGGAATCGCACACCAGTTTTCGGATTCAAGAACACCACAACATGATGGGGTTGTAGAGAGGAAGAACAGAACTCTTCTAGAGATGGCCAGAGCAATGATGCATGGCAACAATGTACCTATGAAGTTCTGGGCAGAAGCGTTAAACACAGCGTGCTACATTATCAACAGAGTCTATGTCAGGAAAGGGACCACTAAAACTCCATATGAGCTGTGGAAAGGGAAGACGCCCAACCTGAGGTACTTTCATGTATTTGGATGCAAATGCTACATCTTGAATGATAAGGATCATTTCAGAAAGTTCGATGGAAGGAGTGATGAACGAATATTTCTGGGCTACTCAGGAAGTAGTACAGCCTTCAGAGTGTACAACACTCAAACTGATGTGGTCATGGAATCAGTTCATGTGGTGTTCGATGAATATTATCTCCCGAAGTGGAATTGGTTTAGTACATACAGCGACTCAGAATGTGATGAATCAAAGAAGCGTACTATTTCAGAAGACCAATCTGGTTCTGTCTCAGAACAGGGAGTAATACAGCAGGCTTCAGAACAGCCTGATTCAGAACATGAGGTGATACAACGAGTTCATCGGAATCACTCACTATCTGATGTGATCGGGGATGTGACCGAAGGGAGGAAAATTCGTGGAGTTCAAATTAACTTCAAGGAGATGCTTCAATTGAAGTCGAGATAGCCGTGTCGAGCTAAGTATGCGTACTGCTTCAAGTGCATGTGTTTTTAACTTTTTGTGCTCCCAAGCTGGGGGAGAAAGTGGCAGCGTGGAGGAAAATGAAGATGGTGATGGTTATCAATCGTGGTTTCACCAAGGTCTGAGCTTCGTGATCTACATCAAAGAAATTGGAAGAATGCTTCGTGATTTACATCAAAGAAATTGGAAGAACCTTGAATTGTGGGGGAGTCAAGGAGATTTTTTTTTTGATGCTTGGGTGGTATGAGTGGTTGATGTATGTGCTTGAGAGACACACAAAGCTAAAAAGGGGGAGATTGAAGATGCACTGGGCTGATGGACTTCCTGTACCAGTTGAGAAGTAACACAAGAAGTGATACAGGCGAGCAGCTCAAGGCATTGGACGACTTGGAGCAAGGAAGATGACTTGGACCGAGCTTGTGAAGCCACGTGGATGCACCAGGAGGCTGTAGCTGAGCTGGAAGAGCATCTTGGAGAGGATTATTTACCGGATTAGAGAGAAGAAATATTTCCTAGATCTTAGCCTAAGAAATAGGAAATATGACTTATTGCTAGAGATTTGGTATTATCTTTAGCTTGGCGATTTAGGCTAGTATGAGCCACGTTCTATTTTGTATAAATAGGACTGCTTGGCCTTTGTATGAGGTCAACACATTGAGAGCAATATTTTAGCAAATGGTTTTGGGGTTTCTTGTAAGAAAGCTAAAGTTAGGGCTAAGGGATGCATTTGTAAGGTTCAAAGATTGTGTATAGATCTTTGAACAAGAGAGACTAGATCAGTGAGATTGAGAGAAGACTTGTAAGTACTCTTGATGAATTATCTAGTAATATTCTTGTAAGGAAAATCCCTGTATCAGATTGTGTTCCAGTTCCTATATCAGTAGCTCTTGCGCTTTCACTCCTCCCCGCCCTGAAGTTCTTCCACTCGTTGACCGACTAAAGCAACAGTTTCCTAAGAGGAATGCTCTGGAAGCTTCTGCAAATGTACAATCTGCTCTTGATCCAGAAGCTGCAGAGGGCTTGCAGAGTGAGCTTCCTTTTGAATTTCAGGTCCTGGAGATTGCACCAGGAACCACAGTCTTCGACGCGTCTTTCCGGATCTAAGATTCGAAATCCACAAGTTGCGAAAGAATCGACTCACTGAGTCGGGTAAGCTAGTTGAGAGCTTGAGATTGAACAGCGGAGACTGATGGGAACGAGAAGATCGATTCGATCGCCGGCAAGTTCTCGGTGTGGATTTTTCTTATCCGGGTGTGGATTTTTCTTGTCTCTCACGGCAACGGTATCCGGGAATCCAAACAGAAGAAGAGCTCCTTCCTTGGAGATGTCTCGGAAACAAGACTCTCTGAGAGAAACAGAGGACTCGAAGACTTCATCGCAGAGAGTCTTTTCGCCGTTGAAGAGAGCCTTCATCGAGACCTTAACCGCTTCGACCCAGCTCTTCATCTTCAACTCAACAACCTCACATGGCATCTTTTTCGCCTGGGACGAACTTATTTTCTCGACTCCGAGGCGGTAAATCGCTTCGTCGACTATCGATTTTCTGATGGATTTATAAGTACTTGCACACTCTTTCGCGTAACCGGCGGCGATCATGCACTCTGCGATGGATTTCAGCTCCGTCATCGAGTTCTTTGACACCTCTTCAACTTCGATGATGGAATATCCAGCAGGACGAGCCTCATGCCAAACGTCGTAGGCGATCTAGTCGACATGGATTCGGGATCCAAATGCGCACGATTCATTGACAGAATCTGGTGAAACTCATTCTGAAGCCTTTTCATAGCGATCTGCATCAGTTTATGGGCTCTAAGGAGATTCTCCGAATTCGGACCTTCTCTAATCAACAAATCCATCGCCTTCTGCAATTTCTTCACGCGTCTCACGAACTTCTTCGCCTCTCGTTTGCTCTCGTAAAACAGAGAGTAAAATTTCGTTGCAGAAACATACTCTGTGTTCCATTTCTCGATTATCTCTGCGGCGTAATCGATCGTCCGGTCAATCTCCTACGACGACTCGAAACTCTTGCTAGGTAATGAAAGAGAAGGTCTCTTCCTTGAAGATGTCATCTTAGAGAAGAAACTGAAACCGCTCTTGCTTCTCATCTCTTCTTCTTTTTTTTTTTTTTTTTCAAATGTCGTTGCAGGAATTTTGAAGGAAAGACAAAAAAATGGTTTTACATTAAATAACGAAACGCCACCTTCTGTGTGGATTCAAGAACCAAGTGGTGAAGGGGGTACCCTTTTTGAAGAACCTACCACTGAATCCAGATTCAGGGAGGCGTCATCGTTAGAACAGATAAACTCTAGATTTTTTATCGGTTACACAATGAATATGAAAGATTTAGTTCGTTTATCGTTGTGGTCACAAACAATGAGAAATATGAAGAAGATTGGGGCGTTGACCTTTGACTCATCCTTGCCCTTCACGTGTCATCGTCATGGACATAAATGTTTTTTTTTTTAAATTTAAATATGCGATAATTTTGATGAGTTTTACAAACTTATTATCTTCTACTTCCTATATAGATGATTGAATTTTTTTATGTTTTCTTTCTGTAAAGCTAGACCTAATATTTTTACTACAATAAACTCCCTGAGTTTCTTAATAGTAAATGTTCTAGAAAATATGCAAGTGTCGCATAACATTTCATATTTTGTCCCTATTATTTGGAATTAAAACATATGAAACATTTAAATACTCCCTATATTTTTTATTAATAGATGTTTTAGAAAAAATAATTGTTTCAAAAAGATGGATATTCTCAATTTTCAATGAATCTGGTAAAAAAAAAAAATAGAATTCAAGAATCAGTTATTAAAAATAATTGATTTTTTGAATTATTATTGGTTTAGAGTCATAGAAAATTGTTTAGTATGAAAAGTTTATATATTTATGAGTCAACTTTAATTTTTTACTTAATAAGTGTGAAAACTCTAAAAAAATCTACCTTTCAAAAACATAGTGTATAAAATAATGGTATATTATTATAAACTTCACAAAATGAGTGCATAAACTTAAACTAGGGATGTCAATCGGGCTGGCCCGGCCCGGTCCGGCCCAAAACCTGTAAAACCCGCATATACTTGAGTCCGGCTCGGTCTGGTCCGAAAAAAAATCGGCCATATATTCTAAAGCCTGGTCCGGTCCGGACAGGGTTCTAGGACTTTTCGGATTTTTCCGGGCTTTTCTTTACAAACACAAAAATTCACAATTCTCAAATGAAAAATAATTAAAACAAAATATTTATCAAAATAAATATAAATTGAAATGTATTATATCAAATCCAATTAAATTTAAAAGCAAAAGTTTCACAAAAAACAAATAAAATTCAAATAAATTGTATTACCAAATAAAACATAAAATCAAAACACTTCAAATCTAGGTAATAGAGTTTAGATTAGAATCTCTTTCATCGTCTTCTAAATCTTCATCACCATCAAGAGCCACATATAAAAAAAGTAAAATAATATTAAGTTTTGACATATATAAATTATATATTAAAATGTCATTGAAAATCTATATAGATAATGATTTTAAGAATATGAAGTAAATATGGATGAATGATAATAGTACCTGGATCACGAAATGTAAACTCATCCAACCAAGTGCGTGTACAAATCAGTGCTTTAGCGTTTCTTGGTAAAAGACGATTTTTATATTTATCCAAGACATGCGCACCAATACTAAATGTAGACTATGTGCCATTGTAGTTATCGGAATGCTTAGAACATGATAACACCATATTTTACATTTTTTTAAGGTTTGTTTTCATAGGTTTTTAATCCCACTTTGTATAATTTTGAGATCTTTTCATGCATTTTAGTCTCATTTCATATTGACTTGCATTTTAGAAGTCCTAGAGAGTTTTGTGTTGCTTTTGGCTTGCTGGAGCCATTTTCAGGTGTTCTTGGAGTTGGAAAAGTTAGAAGAATGTGGATAGCAATCATGGAATGTCAAATGGGCAAGAAAGACAAGGAAAAGGTGATGGAGTCCCTGATGATCAGTTTTATTGGCCATGTGGTCGATAATGAGGGCCGATAATACGCCTTGTCTCATGCCAAGAAGACGTTGCTCCTGCCAAGCCATTTTATCGGCCATTTGGCCGACAAAATATGCCCGATAAAAGCAAAGATCAAGCATCGAGAATATGTGTCTGGAAGATCGGCTCGTATGGAAGCCTTCCCTTTGGCTTTAGCTTTGGAGCTCTTACTTAAAGTTGTCGGCAATTGAGTTAGCTTTCCAATGGGAGTGGTTTCAAGTCGTTCTGAACTGTATTGAAGGAGTTACATTAGATTTAGTGGACACATATCAACTCTGCCGCGAAGGAGATGCATTCGAGAATGAAGGCTCCCTGGTGAAGTTTATATCGGTCATATGGTCAATAAAGATGACCGATAAAACCACCTAAGGATTGCAACATCACTTTTAGTGCCCCTCTTTGTATTTAAGTCATTCTTTACCAACTAAACAATTAAGTTTTCTTCCCCAAACGAAAAGTCTTCTCTTTTTACACTTGGGAGAGTTCAAGAACACCCCTTGGTGTTCTTGAATGGATCTTCAAGTATATGCCACATAAGGGAAGATTTACTCACTTCTTTTATATATTATTTCTATTTGATTATTCTTCTTTCTTTTCTATGATTTACTTTTGTGATTTGTGTTGTTTTTGTGAGTTGACTTTTTCTGGGTTCTTCATGTTCTTGGTGTTCTTGTGAATAGCTTTTTGTTGGATCATGTTTATGCTTGATTTGGTTGATTGATAGTTAGATGATGGTGATTTAGGATGATCTTAGATAAATCTTTCACTTAGGTTCTTAGGTTGGTTTTTAATGCTATATTTGACATGATAAACCGAAACCTAGTACTACATCTAGATTAGGTAGTTCTAGTTTGGCGTGACAAACCGAACTAAAGCTACACCCTATGATTTTTGGTCTCGTCCCATGCTTTAGGGAAGAGATTCGAGTAAGTAGTGTTAATACTAGATTAGATTTGTTCATTCAAGTCTTGAACTTAGGCATTTCACTCCTGACCCGAGTCTAAATGAATTGCTTGAACCGAACCTTTTGTGAGCTTTACATATCATTCACAATTGGCCGTTGTAGTTTAGCGTGTTTAGTGAACTAAATGGACATGTGATTAATGCTCATCGATTATCTTTGATTGCAAACGGAAGTTTATTATAATCGAGTAACCGATGAAGAGATTGATACCACGGGAGTGGATTAGTCTTATGTTTGTGTTCCATGTTCTAAGATAGCGATTAATGCTTCCAAATGATTCAATGTTTAATTGTTAATCATCTCTTCGATAGTTTAAGCCATGATCCAACGTTTTCTCTTTGTGTTATATTTTCTTTCTTTTATTTTGTTTCTTGCATCTTTCTTATTTCTTTTTGTATAAAACATAAAAACGTTTTTGCTCTAGCTTAGTTTGTTTCTCGTATCTTTAGTGTGTAATCTTTATTCTATGTGGGATCGATCATAAAGTGCTACATCGACATACCGTTATGATTGCGGTAGTGTACGCATTAGGTTAATTGGTGCGGGTAAAAACACGAGATCAGAACATCATATGCCATACAAGCTAACTCACCATAACGTTGTGACTGACACTTCCACCATTCTAAAACATTCATGTCTTCATAAAAAGTCAGTTCCAACCTATCGTCTTCTAAGTATATAGTCAATTTAGACTTTCCTTCTTCTATAATGGTACGTTTTTCATACGCTTTGAAATCCTATGATAAGCGAACCCAAATTTAATAAGACATACATAATAAGACATAAATCTCTAACTAATTAAAATGTAAAGTTCCGGGCTTTTCGGGCTGAACGGACTTAGCTCGAAAAGCCCAATTTTTTTTTGCTTATATTTCTAGGCCCGAGCCCGCAGTTTCTCAGGGCCGGGCGGGCCGGCCCCCGGGCTTTAACCCTAATTGGCACCCCTAACTTAAACATCCCTAATATATTACTCCTTCCGTTTCATATTAGTTGTGTTATAGGTTGTTTTACGTAGATTAAGAGAACAATTCAATTTTCTGTTTTACCTCTCATTAATGTATTATATACTATGATCACACTAATTAATAAGCTAAAGAAGTAGGGATAAAAGTGGAAATATTATCAAACATTTGCATTGAAATTCTAAAACGACAACTAATATGAAACAAAATTTAAGTTCTAAAACGACAACTAATATGAAACGGATGGAGTAATTGAGAAGGACTATTAGAATTAAACCTTGCATTGACGTGTTATTTACAGAGATGTCATGCTGATGTGTCAACACCAGAGAGCTTCTAAAAAAATATAAAATAGATTTAAATCACTATAATATTTACATTTTATGCCACTCACATTAAATTGTTTGAAAATCAATTTTATATCCCATTAAACTAATCATAACATAAATCAATTATACTCTCTCTCTCTCTTCCTATTTTCTCTTCCAATTATACCATATAAATTATTTTAATCATTATATTCCTCGTATCATCTTTGTTTGATCACATCTTTGTAAAAAAATGAATAATCACATCATCAACATAATTAAAAAAATTTCTAGATTTTGTTGCATATGATTGCATATGATATGATTTAAATTTCTTAAAGCCAACATAAATTACCTCTTTATGAATGAACCTAAGTTTTGTTAAAATTTTCACATCGGTTATTAATATGAGTAGAGTCCACCAAAATATATGATAAAAATGACCAAAATTGATAAAAATGATAAAAGTATGAAAGTTAAGGTGTTAAGTACTTTAAAAAGTTTACCAAACTATAAAAAGTTAAGGTATTAAGTATTTTAAAAGTTTTAATAATCTCTAATTCGAATATATAAAGTAATCGTAAATTTGAAAATAGTTAAAAATAATCATTACATTGCTAAAATTCATTATGTGATTTAGAATATACAAGCGGATTTCGGATACCAGATAATAATTTTACCAATAAATATAATAGATTTGTATCTAAAATTATATGAATTTTTTTAATAATTATTTCACCCGGCATGGGTATCACCTGGTTAAACTTTATAAACCAAGGGAGTATGTAGAACACTTTATTATGATACAATATCTCAATCCTTACATCATTAGAATATGAAACGTAAAGATTTACCATCAGAAAGCTTTCTCCACTTTATGTCGTTGTCCATCATTCATTCCTCTTAGGGTAATAAAAAATAGTTCATTGTATTAGTATATGTATAGCAATAACTGCCAAAGAAATGCAAGATTATAACTTCTAATACTATTTAGTGTTTGCTTTTTTACATTTAAGACAAAAAATCAAAATATATTTAACTATTTTTTACTTTAGGATGGGGATTGCCGTGACCGACAAGACGAAGGAGAAGAAACAGATGAATTCCCTGACATACCCTCCCCCGAGAACAAATCAGACAAATGGTTTTGAATATCTTCAGAGGTAAATCGGACAACCGAGCTCAAGTTTCTCGCGCCGCCGGCTCCCGCCAAGATAACAGAGCTTCTCGTGTTGTAAAACTCGCGATAAATTGGCACCAGCTTTCTCGCTATGGATAGTTTTATCTCGTCTCGTAGATTTGGATCCGGTACGACGCAGGCGCTTTGTTTACCGTACGCCCTCTCGAAGCACTCGCTGAATTTTTCAAACCGCTCCTTCACTTCCTCCGGCGACATCTCCACCGTACGACTCTCAGGTAAAGACGCTACTACTGGGCCCCACGCAAGTCGCTTATAGTTGTCGGCGAATTGCTTCATCTTAGCGAAATGCCTCGTGACCCAGTCGTCGCCGAGGAGTTGTTTCAGGTTCGAGGAACGGGCTCGTGAGACCACGTGCTGGAGATTGTTGGTGAGGAAGAGATACTGCACGGAGCAATCCTTGTAGTGATTTGCTTTACGATCTATTTTGCAGAGGAGGACGAGGATAAGCCACGCGAATCGGATCGTTAGTTCCGACGACGGTGAGTCGTCGGAATCCGAGACGTTGAAGTAAGACTCCGGAAGCAGCGATCTATCCGGTGGCGGAGATCCGGCGAGGATATCGACGAGCACGTTACTGTAGTCGGTGAGGAGAGAGAGATGACTCATGACGGAGATCGTCAGTGGATGTACTCCTCCGCCGGGAACTACCACCTTCGACGAGTCCTTTTGGATTCCGGATTCGAAATCCACAAGTAGTGACCGAATCGATTCGCTAAGAGAGATGAGAGATTTAAGTGCTTGAGATCGTACGACGGAGCTTGAATCAAACGAGAAGATAGATTCGATCGCTCGCCAGTTTCCGGCGATCGCGCTGTACATGTCCAGCAACCGGAAAATTTTATCCGGTGGGGAATTCTTTGTGCTGATTTTGGTAGCAATGATTTCCGGGAATCCAAAAAGAAGAAGAGCTCCTTCTCGCGAGATTTCACTGAAGCAAGACTCTCTAATTGCGTCGGAGGATTCGAAGACGTGATCACACAGAATCTTCTCCCCCTTGAAGAGAGTCTCCATGGAAACCTTCACTGCCTCTAACCAGCCTCTGATCTTCAGCTCGATCGCCTCCCATGACATTTTCTTCGCCTTCGCGGTACTTGTTTTCTCCACTTCGAGACGATAAATCCCTTCGTCGATGATCGATTTTCTGATGCTTTTATATATGCTCGAACACTCTTTCGCGTAACCAGAAGCGATCATGCACTCAGCGATGGATCTCAAATCCGTCATGACGTTGCTAGAAACTTCCTCCACTTCGACGATTGAATCACCGGCGTTGTGTGAATCGTCATCGTCGGGTAAATCAGAGTAGCTGGATCTGGCCGAGGTAAGAGAAGATCGAGTAGAAACGGATTCTGGATCTAGATAAGCACGATTCATCGACAGGATCTGGTAAAACTCCTTCTGTAACCTCTTCATCGCGATCTGCATCAGCTTCTGGGACCTCATGAGCCTCTCCGAATTCGGATCCTCACTCACCAGCAGATCCATCGTCTTCTGGAGATCCTTCACTCGTTCGATGAACACCATGGCTTCTGGTTTGTTCTCGTAGAACATAGAAGTGACTTTGGCGAAAGAGGAGGTCTCAGTGTTCCATCTCTCGATTACATCCGCCGCAGATTCAATAATTCCATAGATAGCCGCCGATTCCAAACTCTGGCGAGGGGTTAACGTAAGAGGATGTGGATGATCCCACGGCGTTTTGGCGACGCAGCAAAGTTTCCTCACTTTTCTCGTCATAAGTCGTCCAAGAAATTGGAGAGACTTCAATTCCCGTCGTTGAGGGAAATTTTGAAACGGTGCAAGTTGTGAGAGTTGTGAGGGGAGTGGATTTAGTCGTTAAGGGATATATTTATTGAAAAATTAAACAGCGTTAGAACGACGTCGTTAAAACTTGTGGAGAAGAAGGGACGAAGGAAGTTGTTGTTGACCTTTGACTTGGCCGATTTGTTTTATTCTGGGCCTACACGTGTTGTGGGCTTGGCATGATTTTGATTTTATGTATCTTCCCCACAAATATGACATAAAATTCTTGAATTCATGTGTATCATAAGTTGACCATTCATTTTGTAACTCAATATCTTGATTTGAATATAACTATGCACGATATATTTATTTATTTTTACAAATAAACAAAATTAAGCTTTCAAAAAATCATTTTATGTTATATACAATATTTATCGTAATTATCGATGATATTAGTAGACATATTAATTAACAATTTTAACAGAAATAAATTATTATGATTATCCGATATATCATATCATCATTGTATATACTCATAAATTATCATCTCTTATATAAAAAATGAATACTTACTCCGTTTCAAGTTGATGTATGATTTTTTTTTTTTACACATATAAGTAGTTTTTTTACTTAAAATTTTATATTTAAATAACAAATATCACATAAAATTGTGCTTTCATCCTAAAAAAAAGTTTTAACACGTACGGGAATGGAATTGGTCCAAAAGCATAAATAAATAGTATTACTTTTTGTTATAAAAAAGTAGTATTTGTTTGGACAATTTTTAACCGAAGTAAGACAGTTCTCAATAATATTCATTTCCTAACCCTATAGTGTATGCTTGACCCTGACCCATGAGCTATCCGTCAGTTACAACCTTGAATCTAAGTTACTTTTGGATGGTACTAAATCCTAACACAATCTGTTTCACAAAATATATATTCGTAAATTGGAAGTAAAATGATTAAACACAAAATGTGAATGGGACCATGTCGCTCATGCCAACAATTGTCGATGTTGACGCAATATATAACGACTTGAGTAAATACTACAGATTTCTATGTTTTCTATATGTCCAAATACAATCTTCTTTTTTTCGTTGGTTTTCTATATTTTCATTCCTACTTTTATCAGTTTTTAGAAATTGATGCACACTTATACGATATTTTCGGATTGGACGTATATATGCGAGGCAGTGAGGCTCCCGACTTAAATATGTGTTCCCACAACTTTTCCATTTCTGAAAAAACTATATTGATTTTAAGCCGGAAACTTTCAAACATATACAATTTTACCAACCAGAAAATTTTACACTTTCTTTTCAAACCTTTAGAATCCAAAACTAGTTTTTGATAATGATAATACTTCTGGCAATTGCACAAAACGTAAATCATACAGTATGCTGAACAAAGCACCGAATTCGTACTCAGCGTAATAGCACTGCAACAAACTTTTATAACATAGTAACAGGATTGAACCAATTGTGTTTGGATAAGTTTCAAATAGTATTAGAAGAGGCATAACTCTCTGGATTGGATCGTGACAAATCCAATCAACGGCAGCGTCAGTCAACTCAACGAGATTCAGAATCCTTTGTCTACACATGGTTCAAGTTCATTCAGCGGTAACGCGCCTCTTTTGCTATGGTTTTCAGCATCTCTCTACTTTAGCTCACTAGTGGACTATTACTCTTGCTTCACGTTCGTTTCGAAAGTTATGTCTTGTTTTTATTAAAATCATCTTTGTGCTTAACTAATTATCATTGTACGTAGTTCCAAATGATGCCCCATTTGGGAAAGAAAATGAATAAAGTATGCTTTTAAAAATAAAGTATTAGAAGAGGCAATTTGAAATGTGAGTAACATAGTATTTTAATTCGTCTGCCACAATTTTCATATTACAGATTAAATTGTCTAATTGCATATAGTTAATTGTTTTGTTGTAAATTGATCGTCATTTATACGTAAGATTATTAAGAATTAGAATATAATGGACGAATAAAATAATAGTATTTTTTTTCAACCACGTGTTAACAATGTTATATATAGCTTTTTTGTTTGTCAACAATTTGTTATAGATAGCTTATATGCACTGAATTAGATAGCCTATACATATATATGCAGATTCATACGATTTTTAAAAATGATTTAAAATAGTGAGTATTTTCTTATCATCAACAGTCAAATTCAACTTTAAATATTCGGAAGGCGTGATAATATCAAATACCGATGCATAATTGTTGACATATATATTGTTTCCTCAAGACTTGTATTGTTATTACAAGTCATCAAATTTGAAACCCAACAACGAGATCCCTAATATAGTACTACTATTTTATATTTCTACCAATAATCAGCTAAAACTGTTCATTTATAATTTACATATATCTATTAGATACCGAAGAGTCTAAGGAAGCTATCTACGCAAATAAATATTTCAATTATCCACTTGCCCGAAGTTTTTTTGAGTTTTTGTTTTTCAGATTCCAGAGTTTTATGAATCGAAACTGAACTATAGATATATCCAACTTTACGGTCTAGCCACCACGATAATTATACCGTAATTAAAAAGATTAATCTAAAGTCCATCTATTGCCAATAAAAAAGTTCGTTCGACATACAATGTGTCAAATCGAAATTTATCTGTTTTTCGTTTGTTTTTGCATCAGGGATTCTAAGAAAAAACGAGGAAGTATAGTGTAAATAATATTTGTATAGTCTCAACACAAGATTCATGCATGGTTAGATGTAAACTCTCGAAAATTCGTCTGAGCTTACTTGGAAGAGAAGCATTTAGAAATTTCTTTAATTTGATCATCTAACCAAAATAAAATAAAAAAGAATAGGGACGGTTAGTTGTCATAAACACCTTTAGTCAACCAAAACAAAAAAAACAAAAAACACCTTTAGTCTTGGTGCATATTCACATGTGTCTAGAATATGCATGTCTTAACATATTTTTTTGAACCTTTGCATGTCTAAATATTGACCTCATATTCGTTGGCTCAGTTATTCCAAGGTTATTTTGTTATTGTTGTTGCTGTTAAAACTTTTACATAATCTTCCAAATTTACACTGCTGTTCTTCGATGATTGGTCCGTACACGTAAACTCAGGAGTCACAAGCAGTGACTCACGACGTTTGAAAAAGGGGACAAAGCATTGATTAACAATAATTAAAATTGACATTCCAATTAAAAGTTAGAGCAATTAGGCTTCAATAACATCATGCATTAGTTCATATGCAATGACTTTTATATCCAGAGTATTCAAAAACTTATGACAAAATATCTTTTTTCTTTTATTGTTTTATATATATATATATATATATATATGGCATACTAAACTTCACAACAAAAGTAATACGTAAATATAGATTTTATAAATATTTTGTTTGGAATATGGCATTCCAATAATTACTAAATGGATGGCGGTTTAGTGGTATTTGGAAATTATTTTACTTGGGAATGTCATTTACATTTTAAATTTGATATTATCAACGACCCTATTAACGACTAGTCTTGGATGCCATGCCATAACAGATCATGTGCCAAAAAAACAAAAAATTATGAGAGAAAACAAATTTAACACCGATTAGACATTAATTATTTTGTAGGTATCCGTTTTATTCATACCAAAACCGAAATAGATGGTATCCTTTTTATTCATACCAAAATAGCCAAATCTTACTATTCTACTCTCAAAATTGCCATTTCAGTGGTTCTGCTAACATTTTTCTGTAACAAACAAATAACGGCATTTCCGTCTACTTTTCTATGGTTTTTGATTACTTTATCAAAAATTCTTCTAATAAAACACGGTTAGAAGAATATTGCCATACGGAGTTACTTTTAAAGATGCTAATTAATACTATGTTGTCCACTTTTAAACAAGAAAGACCGCATAGCGCAGTGGATTAGCGCGTTTGACTTCGGATCAAAAGGTCGTGGGTTCGACTCCCACTGTGGTCGCGAATTTTTGTAACTTTTGTCTGTCTTTACAGATAAAACGAAGAAAAATGTTATGTTCGTAAACGATATTCATGGTTCCGACTTCCGAGTTCAGCCTCGTGTTCAGTTCAATCCTAAATGGGAAAATTTTGACAAAAGTAGTAATTCCATATTTTTCATGTGTTTATTTGTTATAACTTATTCCTTTTCGACTCCCACATTTTATTTGGTTAGTCTTGAGAGTAGGAGTCGGAAGACGGAACACATTCTTTCCAAGCATAATTTACTATGCTTTCATCTTTTGTAATTCATTTGATGTTTATCTATTTTACTATAGCAAAACAATGGACAGTTAATTTGTTGCGATAACAACTAACCGTCTATATTGGGGCTGGTTAACTTCGGTGTCAAGTAGAAATAATGGCTAGAATATCAAGAAGGTAGAGATTTGGGTTTTTGTCTGGTGAACAAGAAAAAAAAAACTTGAAAAAAACAAAATATCAATAGGAACCAAAATCCATGTATCTGAAACTGTTTGACACAATAGCGCAAGTGAAGAACAAAAACAAGTTTCCATCAAAAACCAAAGCTGAAACAGTTTCTAGTAGCTAGATTGAAAGGATGGAGATTAAACTTTGATAGCGTACTTCCTTATTGGGAAATACATTTCTTTCTTCTTCTCACGCTCTGTCTTCAACGAGAGCTGCAACGCAGATAAAAACAAAAGCCGAGAAC
Source organism: Eutrema heterophyllum (assembly GCA_002933915.1). Classification (NCBI taxonomy): domain Eukaryota; kingdom Viridiplantae; phylum Streptophyta; class Magnoliopsida; order Brassicales; family Brassicaceae; genus Eutrema; species Eutrema heterophyllum. The sequence continues at coordinate 825,761 of PKMM01013437.1, read as the reverse complement.
AAGATAAGAACAACAGCATTGGCAATGATCGATCCACAAAAAAAAAACGGAGAACAAAAGAGTGATCAAAATAAATTGAGCCCTTGTGTTTATATGTTTCTACCAATCAGCTAAAAAGAAAAACGACTGTATTTTTAAATTAACAAAGTTAACAGACCTGATGTTTGGTGAGGTTTTCTTGGGACGGAGATCAAGAGGAAGGAACTTCTTGTTCTTGTATGCTTCTCTAAGAGCAAATTTCTGCTTCTGAGAGGTCACAGTCAACACCTGAGCTATGGATTTACGGACAACCTTGCTGGAGATTACAAAACACACCCAGTTTCAGATTGAGATTGAGATTTTTCAATATAGAGCCAGGAGATGTAAAACCAAAATCGCATTCTCTTTCTCAACAAGAATCAAGGTATAAGTTACATAAGCAGCATAAAAACTAACGTTCATCACTCTAAATAATTCCATACCCTACACTATCTAAATCAGTAAGAACATAGACCAAATTCGAAAAAAGAATAGCAAATGCAGACTTCATTTCAGAATCCTAGACTCGAAACTGATAGATGATTAAGCTAAAATCGAAATCTAAAGTTTCTCAGTAAGGATATACGTACATTTTAGAAAGCTTGTTGGGTGCACCTCCGGTGACTTTGGCGACACGGAGGAGAGCGAGCTCAGCCTTAAGATCCTTAAACTGGTTCTGCAGATCGCTCTTCGACTTGTCCCTCAGTTCGTGAACCTTAATCCTCGCTAGAAACAGAACAAAACAGAAAATCAAATCCGTGTTCTAACTGCTGCGCCGCTGCTACTCAGAGAATCAGAAACCCTAAAGAAGGAGGAATGGGATTATATATGAAGCCTCAATGAGAGAAGAAAAAAAGCGCTAGTGTCCTTAGTGGGTCGTGTAAAGCCCATTTATCATTCATAGCTTGACTTAAGGGATCCTTAATGAGCCTAAACACACGGAAAATAATAATAACATCACTAGTGTTGTGGATTTGGATTCTCTCTCTCTCTCTCTCTCCACATGGTTTGACTTTCACACTTGGTGGTCCTCCGCTCATCTTTCCCGGTGCCGTAATCGGTAAGGTGGTTGGGCCCATTCTCCGCCATGGATTCTCGAGACGACGAGGAGGCGCCGTTGGTATCTGGTGAGGATCGGAAGGTAAGACCGGGAAAGAGCTATACAAGGGATGTTCATATCCTCAGCATCTCCTTTTTGTTAATCTTTCTCGCCTACGGTGCCGCTCAGAACCTTGAAACTACCGTTAACAAGGTGCTCGATCTTGCTCTTTTTTTTTTGCTTTTTTCCATTTTCGTCAATTGCGTATCGAAGTTGATTTTTTTTTTTTCGGTTGTCACTTTCCGGGAATGAAGATAGGGAAACTAAAAGTTGTGAATTTCTGATGGATGTGATACTGTCATTTTTACTTTTGTTTTTTGTGGGGTCAAAATATGCTGTCACTTTGGAGTTTGTATTGATGGATTGTGAGAGGAATATGAATTTGAGAGCAGGACCCATGAAGATTGTTGTCGAAACTTAAGATGAGACACTGAATTGTCTTAGTGTTGTGGATTACACAGTGTTTTTTTTTTTGGTGTGTGTGTGTGTGTATGGTGATATGTGAGTTGTTTGATTTTCTTTCAGGATTTGGGAACAATCTCTCTAGGGATATTGTATGTGTCCTTCATGTTTTGCTCCATGGTTGCATCTTTGGTAGTTCGGTTAATGGGATCAAAGAATGCTCTGGTTTTAGGAACTACAGGGTATTGGCTCTTTGTCGCTGCGAATCTGAAGCCATCATGGTATTCTCATCTATTCTCTTGTCTTAATGACTAACTGTTGCTTCATGGAACTTCGTTTGAACAAAAAATTTCTCGACATATGGTTATTGGTTCTAGGTTTACTATGGTGCCAGCCTCTTTATACCTTGGATTTGCTGCTTCAATTATATGGGTTGGCCAGGTGCAATTACATGTTCCCATTTTTTTGTTTTTGATGTTAATCATACGGATATGTAGTGGATGTCTCGATCTTAAATTGTCTTGACTACATCAGGGAACATACCTTACATCAATTGCGAGAAGACATGCTAAAGATCATGACGTGCATGAAGGTTCTGTAATCGGGGTCTTCAATGGAGAATTTTGGGCTACGTTTGCCTGCCACCAGGTGCTTGCTTGTTTGATTATACTTTCTTAATGCTATTTCTTTTTGCTTACCTCAGAATCTCTTATGCACTTAATCTAAATTCTTCTTTTGACACATCTCGCGTCAATCGTTTTGTAGCTGTTTGGGAATCTCATCACACTTGCATTGCTGAAAGATGGAAAGGTACTAACTTCTTTTTTTATTGTTGACCGCAAGCTTATAGCATCGATTAGAGTTTTAGTGTCATATTTATGTTGGCGTCCCTTATTGGTTGCTATAGTTTAATTTATTTCATCTCGTTAATATATGAACTTGACTACTGGTTCTCATCAATTCACAAAGTAATTATTCCTAAGGTACTTGAAGTATTGAAGTAACTATTCTTAGTGATGATTATATATTTCCCCTTCTAGTCGGGTAGCTCCACCATTGTTTTTTTCTTGTTGGCATGACTGTAGGAAGGAAGCACCAGTGGCACAACCTTATTGTTGTTGGTGTTTCTCCTCAGTATGACATTAGGAACAATACTAATGTTCTTCATTCGGAAAATTGATGGAGAAGATGGAAAAGAACCTGTGGGTTCTTCTGTGGGCTTAGTTGATTCCTTGGTTTCTCTTCCAAGAATGATAATCACTCCTTTGCTCGACATACGGATGCTACTGATTGTCCCACTCCTTGCATATTCAGGATTGCAACAAGCATTTGTTTGGTATGTCTCTCAAAAAACTGTATACGCATTCCTAGATTTCCATGCGTTGTCACAAGAATAGCATAAATGAAGTACTGTCCCAGTGCCACACTCACCTAGGATTTCAGGCTTCACTCAGTGATTAGGATGTATTCTATCCTTTAAATATTGGCTCCTAGATAACTTTACATGAATTTGTGAGGGTTAGAGTCTCGCCATTGAGTACATATTTCCTTCTTTATATAGCTTATCAGTTTTTGTCAGTGAATCAGCCAAATTTTCATCTATGTTTCCAGTTGATTCTTCATTGTTTTTACAAGTTGAATCTTTCTGTTTATAGGGCTGAATTTACAAAGGAAGTTGTTACACCTGCGATTGGTGTCTCAGGTGTTGGTGGGGCAATGGCAGTCTATGGAGCTCTTGATGCAATTGTAAGTTTAAAGGAAAAGCCAAAAAATCATCCTTTTTAGCTGATTATATTTTAATTGGCGTTGATATTTTATGAGGTTAATCCTTATTTTATCTGCTGAAAATCATTCTAGTGTTCAATAACTGCTGGACGGTTAACATCTGGTCTGTCATCAATCACCTTCATAGTTGCTGGTGGAGCTGTTGCTCAAGCTTCTGTATTCCTCTGGCTTCTTCTTGGGTACAGGTTCGTTACTTTTATTCCTTATCTAGTACCACTCATAAATAGACCGTTTATGTGAGCCCATAACTCCTTATGTTGTGGTTTCCCGTAGAACTTTATAACCGGTATATTGGCATATTGATCAGGCAACTTCCTTCTAAGAGTATTCCGATTTTTTGTCATGTATTTGAAATTATGCTAGACTTGGGTTCTTTTACTGATGAAACTAGGATTTGTGTGAAGAAGCTAAGCTAAAGTGATATGACGATGATGCAGGCAAACTGGCGGAGTACTTGGCATAGCTTACCCACTTATAATGGCGGCGATGTTAGGGATTGGTGATGGAATATTAAACACTCAAATTAGTGCTCTTCTCGCATTACTCTTCAAACATGACACGGTATATATCACCAAAACATTTTACTATTCTTATTCACCGAAACACATGACAAAATCGCTATAACGTCTCCTGTTTGTTTTACTAATGGAAACAGGAAGGAGCATTTGCGCAGCTAAAAGTATGGCAGAGCGCAGCAATAGCAATTGTGTTCTTCCTAAGCCCATATATATCATTGCAAGCCATGCTTATAGTGATGCTTGTTATGGTCTGTGTTTCACTCCTCTCTTTCTTGGTTTTAGCTCTTAAGATAGAGAATGTATTTACCCGCGAGGAATGATCCTTGATTTGTTCGCGTTCCGGGAAAAACCCGAGTGTGTAAAAGCTTTAAACGCTATTCTCAATTCAATTGTAAAGGAAAAAATGGTTGTTTTGTATCTCTAGAATTTCCAAATATGTAATTGCTTTGCATGCAACATTCTCAACTCTTTTCTTTCATTCGCCGTTTTAAAGCTATATAATCCTTTCCGGTTCTCGATATGGCATTTGGAGAAAACCGATATTAACCAAATGAAACCACAATACCCAAGGTCTGGTTACCAAACGTAATGCGATCTATCGGTTAAGTCTTGCTTTTACTTTAATACGTCGTCGTTTGTAGCTTGCGATTCTTCAAAAGGGGAGTCGGCTCAATCTCTGTAATCCATCTGCTTCAGTCTTCAGAGACTTTAAAGGTAAAATAAAACACAGTTCACGCGTTCCCTGCTCCTCCAGATTTCTCTTTCACGAATTTCTCTGCGTTTTCGAAGGTAAATTTCGGAAATTTCTGTGGGATCTTTTGTATCTGTCTTCATAATCATATGTTTCAATTTCACAATTTGGGTATTGAATCTTAGGCATAATTCCATGTCCCCAGGTTTTTTACACAGAGATCTGATCAAAGCCTTTGCTTTATCTTACTGATATCAGATTCGATCAATGTCGTTTTTTGCTTATCTTATGGATCGATATGTTTGATTTAACATGTGTTGTCCTTACTGGAATTTGTGCTCTCTATCATGTCTTTATTTGTAAAAAAAAAACTATCTTGGGTATGTTATCAAAGTTCTGGGTCCATTGAATGTATAACTTTAATGGTTGCTACCAATTTCGATGGAGATTCGAGCATAATTCAGAGTTTGCATATGTTAAAAGAGTTGGTTTTTGGGCTGATTTCTACAAGATCTGGTCTGAGGCTCCAATCGTCCTCTTGTTGTTCTACTCGTGCGTATCACAAAAAAGAAAATGGAGTTGATGTCATTTTTTTTGTGAATATCAGTTTGGTTTTAGCTGAACAGTTAGTCTTTCACATGCTATGCTTCTCTCTTTATTCTCTAATATTCTCCTAATGGTTATTGTGATGTTACAGATGTTTGACGATCAAGATCTGGGCTTCTTTGCCAATTTTCTGGGAATATTCATTTTCATACTGGTGATAGCCTACCATTTCGTGATGGCTGACCCTAAATTCGAATAGAAACGAGGTTCAAATTCAATCACTCTGATATGTCAGAATCGACAAGTCACTCGTATTCCATACTTGGAGATCTTTTTTTTTTTTTCCAGTAGCTGTATGTTGACAATGTCGTTTTAGCTGGATAAATCTCTCCTTTTCTGTATTGCTACTATTCATATACTTGCTACTTCAGTGGAAATGATTAAAAGGCTTGTTTCAGAGCAATTTTTCAAGGTTTTACGTGTTAGATTATTGGCGGATTTGAGTCCCGATTACGTGTCTTAGATTCGACGCTACAATCTGAATATGTCTGGTGAAAGTTTTGTTGTATATGCTAATTTGGGTTTACATGTTGATTGATACATGAGAAACCATGATGCCTGAGTTCCTTCATTGCGATGGGAAAAAGCAGACAAAGCTAAACGAACGTCCTCCACCTGAGAGTGAGAGTTGTTCTGTTTGGAGGGTTTCTATGAATTGTTGCATTAGAGAAACAAATTTACGTCATTTTGCTATTAGTTTCTCTGGTTTACATTAAGTTTATACACCCGATGTTTCTTACATAAACCTTCTCAAGAATTCTTCCAAAATCAAGTTATATGGGTTATTTCTGTCATAATACATGTTGTTTCTTGCATCAATCTGCTAATGCAAAACCCTAGACTGCTCAAACGTAGAGCAGTTTCACTTTTGAACACCTCTTCATCTGTGCTACCACTTATCTTGTCTGTTGCTTCCTTCAGTAGCATTACAAAAGAAACTGAAAACCTCTCTGCATCATCTTGGCTTGGACCCAATTCCATGTTTAAGTGATTGTCATCGGATGTCGTTCCTGCTTCAACATCATGGCATATCTTTCTCTTCTGCAACTCTTTTTGGAGTCTTGCTAGAGACTTGGTTGATGCGATCTCTTCTAAGCATTTCACCGAAGAGTGAAGCTTTTCTTGGAAGGCTTTTAGGTCGTGAGTGATGTGATCCCAAGGAAACCCAAGTGTTGGCTGAGCTCCAGATAGGTTTTGGAGGTCATCACAAACATAGAGACAAAGATCAGATATCCTCGACAAAGATCCCAAAAGCTTGTTGTAACTGACCGCGTTGAGTGGGCGGAGGAACGGAATATCAGGCTCGGTCAAGGCTTCTGCTGTAATCCTCTCTAAAGCTTCAACGTGAGATTTGAGTTTCGCCTTCTTGCTTCTTAAATCTGACATTTGCTGGTTCTTTTGCTCAGAACAAAGAATCAACGACTGAATGCAATCTAAGAGCGCATCGAGACAGTGTGAAAGTTCGTTTCTTGCACGAGTTGTTGCTCTCGCAGGGTTGATCAGAATCTCCCCGAAGACAAAACAGAGCAACCCGATTGAAGCTTCAACAATGCGAGTGATCGCAAAATCAGTCGGAGCTCCATAATTTCTCCTTCCGAGTATCAACAGTGCTGCAATGGCAGCTGTAACTCCTCCAGGTTGGCCATAGACTCTGCTGTGCCTCATGAAGACGGTGACGGCTATCCAAGGGAGCAGAGGTAAGAACCTGAACTCTTGTAACTTTTGGAAAACAGAGCAACATAACAGACCGTAGACTGATCCCATCGCGGTCCCTAGTAGACGAGAATTCGCTACTGTTAATGTTGCTTGCCTACCGGATACAAGGCTAATGGCTACGGTTAGGCCCGACCAATACCCGTTTTTTTTATTGTACATAATACCAAACAGCACCGCAAGGCCTAAAGAAATCGAGCACTTGAATGCAAAAACAAACCTTTCTCTAGCCATCCAGACACACAGAATATCCAAAATCCTTTTGGTCATGGACAATCCTTCGTTTTCTGGGTGAGTGTCGTCCTCGATCTTAATCCTATTTACGCATATACTGAAATCACCTCTGAAGAGTTCAACGCAATAACGGAAGAAACAAACCGGTAAGGCTGCAGTAGACAGAGAACCAACCTCAAGATTCCACTTTAGACTTCCCTGGGACTCGAGTGTAGATGCTGATCTAGGAGCAAGCTGTGTTCTGGGACCTTCTAAAAGACGTGTCAGTTCATCACGGCTCATGCCTAGAGGAAAAGAACTGCAAGATCCCAACGCCATCTCCATTCCCCTCATCAGAAACTCTGTGGCTTCCAGTTTCTCCCCAGGATGCTTCTGCTTCCTTCTCAAGAATCTTGTATCTGGTCGCTCCCATGCAATACGCTCCTGTTACCAAAAAATATATTTGTCAGAACAACACGACAAGCCGAAGAAAAACGAATTCAAGTATTTAGGAGATTATCATACTCAGTTTTGTTAAGACAGTTGGCTTACTTGGTGGATTTTGATGCTTTTGAGTGTGTTTCTTGCTGCTGCAGACAATGAAGCGGCTCGTGCGATCAACACCTGAGCTGTGGTGTTGTCTCGAGCGATCATGACCTCGACGAACAAATTCAACCTCTCAAGAGCATTTTCAGCATATAATTTGCAACCCTTATTTATCTGCACACCAGTTTAAATCCGAGGTAAGTATTTTTTTTGACCGCCTCTTCGTCATTAAAAGCCAAAAAAGAATAATCGCAAGAATCACCTGACTATGAGCCAGCCTTGGAAAAGGGAGAAGCACAGCGAGGAGTGAAGCAATGGCTCCAAGTGCGGTACTAGCCGCCACATGAACCGGGAGCATGACAACATGAGCCATCTCTCCATTGAACACCACGAAAGTTACATAGACAACAACGATCTGCCCAAAGGCAATTCGTTTAGTCAGAAGACTCGTGGACGCTGGGAAAGCCACGATGAATGAAGCTACAGCCACAGCAACTGGAGCCACCAAGCCATTTCCTAGCGAGGCTGGTCCAACCACCAAGACACTCACTTGCACAATGGCTATCGTCTGAAAAGTGGCGTAAGAGACATCAACACAGCACTTGAGAACTTCGCCGTATGTTGGTTCAGCATCGGATAGCCAGATTAAGATTGTGGTCAGGTAAGAAAAGGCTGGAAACGTTGTGAAGCGTCTTAGTGGTTTGGGACCGTACAAAGTGGTCAAGCTTACGATGAGACAAGCCATGGCGGTTCTCAAAGCCAGGCCAAGTCGCTCGAGACATATACATGTTGTGTCGCGCATTTTTTTTTACGAATTGTTTTGTGGATTTTTATGTAGAGATTTCTTGTTAGATCAAGATGATGAGATGAAGGTTATGGTGAGCAAGAAGAGTATACGTATAAATAAGTTGTGATGGGATTTAAAGTGGCAACGTCAAAGAGTTAAGACTTATGAGCAGCTGTCTCGTAGCTCTAAGTATTTTCATTTCTATATTTTGTCGTAATGGGACCAAAACCAAAACAAACCAAACCAGACTTTGTTATGCATCAGTTTAGTTTCGGTTTACAACAAGTTCATACATCTGAGGGGACTAAGGGAAACTGAACCGAAGCAGGTGATTTTCTTAGCTAGATAGATAATTTTGGTCTTGGCCATGCCATGTACATTTAGGTTGTAAGGGAAACTGAATTAAAAGGAGTGGTTTTACGGTTTAGTTTGATTTAGGCCATGCTATATACATTTAGCTTGGCGCCCATCCGGTTTTCGTTTTGGTTTCCGTTAGGATAGTTTATTTTTATTTTATTTTTCAAAAAAGTAAGAAACAATTTCTAATCAAATTCATTTGGTTCTATACGGTGTTAGACTGTTAGTGTTGGATCAGATTCATTTATATTCGTTTTCGATGTACTCTTCTTAGGGTTTGTTCTTCGTATATTAAAAAAAAGTGTAACTGGATAAACCTTTAGTCGGGTTTTGGATACGGTTTGGTCCGATTTAAACCAAATTGGACTTATCAGGGGTAGGTGGGAAACGAGTTAAACCAGTTGGTTACATACCACAAAACAAAAACCATGTGGTGTCAAATAATTATCAAAACTCTCTTTTAATTTCTCCAAGTTTCTCGAGAGTTCAGTTTTGTTTTTCTTTGCCAAGTTCCGAAATTGTTATTTCGCCAGATAACCGACCTTATTTATTAAAATTTAGTTTTTTCTTTTTCTTTTTTCAATTTGATGTTCCGTCGACGGAATGAACATGTAATGTTTAAATTGATTATGGAATGAGACAAAAGAGAAGAAGAAGTGGTATGAAAGACATTAGTCTCATCAACAGTTCAAGTAGAGAAGAGCATTTATCACAAGCTGCACGCTTCATGGCTATTATTGTTTCCTCTTCTTCAGGGAATTTGAAGGAATAATCAATTAGGTCCTACACTATCATATACTTGGTACTTTGTACACCTATTTTACTTTCATTCATGGATGCAAAATTTCTGTGCCACAAAAACTCACTTTAAACAAAAAAAATTAAAATCTGAATATCAATTCCCTCTTTTTATTCGGTTTTTATATTGGTTGATTGATTTGACCAAAAAAAATTGGTTGATTAATAGCATTTATTAAAACTAGTAGTAATCAAAAGATAAATTCAACTTAGGTCAGCACGAGAGTCCGTGACTACGAGCAATTACATTCCGTGCGTGTAGCCCCTTACGTAGGCATTAATCAACATATTGCTCCAATGATTAACGAAAAATAAATTATATCTACTTCAATGATTATAAATTTATAACCCTAACACTTAAATTAATCACAACTTTTATCAAATGTGATGCATATATATATAGATCTCGTATTAGATGTAATGTTATGACGTTAACTAAAGGTAATCTAACTAGAGGTATACTAATAAAATAGTGGCCTTTCATGAGGTTTATAATGCGTCAACGTAACCGTTTTGAAATCGACATTGTATAAAAAAGAGTCCAAGTGATAAATCAAATTGATTGTGGACCTTGTACTAATATTTTTTTGTTTTTTTTAATAAAATTCACTAGTTTCTTGCGTTACAAGTTAAAAGAAGATGCAAAGGAAACTAATCATGTAACTTGTGGAGGAAGAAGTGAAAATAAGGAGAGAAAATGGCTCACACACTTACCTATGCAACTCTATGTTCACACCTACACACACGTCTATACATATGCATATAGAGGCTTCTTGTGGAGTGGCCATCATCACATCATGGACTGTTTCCGTCGCCGGGAGAGATCAAACTTTGTTACGGACACGAAATTGCTGCGTCGTGTCCTCGCTGTGAATCACTAAACACAGTTTTGTTATTACAACAACTATAGCTTGTCTCAGCCTATGTATTAGTATTACTGCAAAAACTATCGCCGTTACTGGACTAAAGGCGCATCTCTCCAAAGGGGCAACTCTGCAAAGTAAAAAGTTATGAAATGTAACCCTCCGAAACAGTTTTTAGGATTGCTATATTAATTCTTTCAGAATGTTCAAGTTATTAACATCACTACATGGAAAATAAAATAAAATAAAATAAACATATGTACATAATTGACAGATTTTTTTTTTTTTAACATACATTTTGCAGACCTCTTTCATATGTTGTTTTGGGCCATTTTAGTTATCAAAGAAGGCCGAAAATCTCTTACACTTTATTACATACATTAGTAAGGCCTAAGCAATATATATATATTATAATAAAAGCCCAAAACTCTTACTCTTGTTATTTTCCGATTGGGCTGCAATTCTTTGGGCTCTTTTTGAATAAACTCTAAACATATTCAAATTCTCCGGTAAATTCTTTTCACACCAATCCGACTTATCTTTTTTACAAGATTCCCAGATTAATCTGGATTCCTAACATCTACAATAATCTATCTTTCACTTTAGCTATTATAAACGTCTTAAGTGACAAAGATATTCGATTTTCTACTGAGTATAGAATTTGGTCGACGATCTATCCAGATGATTAAAAAAAAAACAATCGGATATTACTTACAAAGTTTGTGAAAAAAGATATTTTTCTTACCAAGATATTTTATGTCGATTAAAGAATATAAAGTAAAAAAGAATACGTGTCTAGCTAACACTGACGGTGACCCATGGACGATTCAAAGCCAATTCAAACGCAAGGAAATATCACAGCTAATGACCGACTTTTGATTTGGAAATAAGCCATCAAATCGAACATTCTCGAACCTTTTACAAGTCCCAAACTCGTACGCGCTTCATTTTTTAAAGGTCGAAAAGGAAAAGTGGCCGAAGAATCGTTCGGCGACCGTCAGATCAAACTCCGAAAGATCGTACGGTTACAGAACAACCCATCGAACATTCTCGAAACACTCTCCCCGAATCTATATAAACTTATCCTTCGACCTCATCTTCCGGAAAAAAAGATAAACCCTAGCCGCACTCCATTGCTACTTTTTGCAATCTTTAAAGTTTTTTTGTTCCTTCGATTTTGCGTATAGCTTAACAATGGCGGGTAAAGGAGAAGGTCCAGCTATTGGTATCGATCTCGGTACTACGTACTCTTGCGTCGGAGTTTGGCAACACGACCGTGTTGAGATCATTGCTAATGATCAAGGTAACAGGACGACGCCGTCGTACGTCGCGTTCACGGACAGCGAACGTTTGATTGGTGACGCCGCGAAGAATCAGGTGGCCATGAACCCCATCAACACTGTTTTCGGTACGTTTTTCTTTGTTTCCTCTTCATCTGATGTCCGATTATAGGTTCCTCTGTAGAATTTGTGTATCGAAGCTAGGATATGAGTAGATCTATACACGGAAGATCCACAGATCTAACGCTGTATGAGCTAGTGAGTAGAGATGTTTGATTTGTTTGGTTCCGCGTCTATCACTTTGTTGGAAGATTGAGCTAAATAATCTCAAACAATAAAGCAAGAATTATCTACCATGATTATCAGAAGCTCGATTAGTTCATATGATTAAAAAACACGCTTTTGAATCGATGGATTGTGATACTGTTGGGATTTTTCTCTAACTATGGTTATTTACTTTTGCTGCATTCTGTGAAGAGATTACCTGATTTAGTAGTTTTCTGCTATCTTTTTTTTTTTAGTATTTGGCTTAATTGTCTTCGATATTGTCATGATAACAGATGCCAAGAGATTGATTGGTCGTAGATTCAGTGACAGCACTGTTCAAAGCGACATGAAATTGTGGCCCTTCAAGATCATTCCAGGACCGGCTGACAAACCCATGATTGTCGTAAACTACAAGGGAGAAGATAAAGAGTTTGCTGCTGAAGAAATCTCTTCCATGATTCTCATCAAGATGCGTGAGATTGCTGAAGCCTACCTCGGTTCTACAATCAAAAACGCTGTCGTCACTGTTCCAGCTTACTTCAATGACTCTCAGCGTCAGGCAACAAAGGACGCCGGTGTCATTGCTGGTTTGAACGTTATGCGTATCATCAACGAGCCTACTGCAGCCGCTATTGCTTATGGTCTAGACAAGAAGGCTACAAGTGTTGGGGAGAAGAACGTTTTGATCTTTGACCTTGGTGGTGGTACTTTTGATGTCTCTCTTCTAACCATTGAAGAAGGTATCTTTGAAGTGAAGGCGACTGCAGGAGACACTCATCTTGGTGGTGAGGATTTTGACAACAGAATGGTGAACCACTTTGTCCAAGAGTTCAAGAGGAAGAACAAGAAGGACATCAGTGGAAACCCAAGAGCTCTAAGGAGATTGAGAACCGCCTGTGAGAGAGCGAAGAGAACTCTCTCCTCTACAGCTCAAACCACCATTGAAATCGACTCTCTGTATGAGGGTATCGATTTCTATTCTCCAATCACCCGTGCCAGATTTGAAGAGCTCAACATGGATCTGTTCAGAAAATGTATGGAGCCTGTTGAGAAGTGTCTTCGTGATGCTAAGATGGACAAAAGCTCGGTCCATGATGTTGTCCTAGTCGGTGGCTCAACCCGTATCCCCAAGGTCCAGCAATTGCTCCTCGACTTCTTCAACGGCAAAGAGCTTTGCAAATCCATCAACCCCGATGAAGCGGTTGCCTATGGTGCTGCTGTTCAGGCAGCTATTCTCAGCGGTGAGGGTAACGAGAAGGTTCAAGATCTGCTCTTGCTCGACGTCACACCACTTTCTCTTGGTCTTGAAACCGCCGGAGGAGTCATGACTGTTTTGATCCAAAGAAACACAACCATCCCCACAAAGAAGGAACAAGTATTCTCAACTTATTCAGACAACCAACCAGGTGTCTTGATCCAAGTGTATGAAGGCGAGAGAGCAAGAACCAAAGACAACAACCTTTTGGGAAAGTTCGAGCTTTCTGGTATCCCTCCAGCTCCCAGAGGTGTTCCTCAGATCACTGTCTGTTTTGACATTGATGCAAACGGTATCCTAAACGTCTCGGCCGAGGACAAGACAACAGGACAAAAGAACAAGATCACAATCACCAACGACAAAGGAAGATTGTCAAAGGACGAGATTGAGAGAATGGTTCAAGAAGCAGAGAAGTACAAGTCAGAGGACGAAGATCACAAGAAGAAAGTGGAAGCCAAGAACGCTCTTGAGAACTACGCGTACAACATGAGAAACACAATCCGTGATGAGAAGATAGGCGAGAAGCTTGCTTCTGATGACAAGAAGAAGATTGAAGACTCTATCGAAGCAGCCATTGAATGGCTTGAAGCTAATCAGTTAGCAGAGTGTGATGAATTTGAAGACAAGATGAAGGAGCTTGAGAGTATCTGCAACCCGATCATAGCGAAGATGTACCAAGGTGGTGAAGCTGGTGGTCCAGCTGCTGCAGGAGGAATGGATGATGATGTTCCACCTTCTGCTGGAGGTGCAGGTCCCAAAATCGAGGAAGTCGACTAAGCTTTCTCTCTCTCTCTCTCTCTCTCTCGCCCAAGTCTTTTGTTTTTGTATTTCCAAAACATCATTCTCTGTTTGTCCTCTCTTTTGTTTGTGTTTTTTTTATTCTTGTGTTAGCTATATTTTGGGGGCTTACTTACGCTATGAACATCGGTACGAAGCCACATTTTCGATTGTTTTGGTTAAGCAACTTAGCTCATTTTAAAAAAAAAATCTAAAACAGAAAATGTTTTAGTAAATGCCTCCCTTCTTTTCAACGGAATCCGTAACTCAATACTCTCGTAGAAAAAAATTATAGGTCTCCCATTGAAAGTAAAACTCAGAAACTTTATTAGTTGACCGGCAATACAGATCAGATTCAAAGTTATATCAATTAACTTGAGTAAAACTAAAATAAATTAATACCGAATTAGGAAACATGCACGTGAAGAACACATATATAATATATGCTAATTTTAGAAAAGAAAAAATAAATCTTCTGAAAACCAAAAACAAGTGATTGTATTAGAAGCAAATCCGGCTTATCAAGGAACAGAATGAAGAGAAAGTATAGTTTTAGAGGAATGTCTTGTTCCAAGTGTATGGAAGCTTTGGAATCAGATCACGAGTTTGTCTTTTGTCTCTTAGAAGACATCATTTGTTAATTAAGCAACAGTGATATGAAGCTTAGCTGCATTTTCGGGTGCGTAGGTTATATAATAGGAATAGTGATAACTTATAAGAGATTGCCAAACAATGATAATAAGAATTTAACTATTATATTTGTCGTTTTACAAAAAAAAAAAACGATTATATTTGTCTGTTGATTTGAGATGGAATTAGTAAGGTACTTGACACAATTCACAATCCATTACACTACAACCAAGTTTCATTCGTTTTCTTCCTAATGAGGAGTCACATATACATACCTTTTTCGATCTTGATTTTGTTGTATAGATTGTTTAGCTTGGTACTGGCAAAGTCGGGAAACACATTTGATGTTGTCTGATCATCGTGGAAACTCAGTTGGGCTTTGTCGATATTCACCTATCCCTAGAAGATCCTGCGGGGGAAAGAAAGAGCTTCTTAGAGCGTTAAGAATAGCATAACAGAATGAAAAACGAAACTAAGACCATACCAATATGAGTTTTTAGAACTTTGAACTCCTAAGTATAAGTTTCTTGAAGTTCATGTGCTTTAACTCCTAGTCTTTTTTTCTTCTTTTTTCTTGAATTCATTGCTTGAACTTGTTAAAAGAATATTCAAAACTGGAATCAAACATTGTGCAGCACCATCTTTAGTAATGAGCATACCATTTTATGGTTAACTGCAAGATATTAGTGTGTTGTTTTGTCTCAACAATCCCTTTCATATATCCAGGACCTTAAGGCTTAAACCTCTACATGTTAAGGTACTTGATTCTCTAAGCTTCTTTGTTACCCTGACTTGTCATGCAGATGTTTCAACTCAACAAGTATAGTCTGTGGCAAAATGACTTCAATTTGTTCAGTAACGGGAGAATTGGAAGAAGAAGTTTACCTGGCAAGCCCTGTTTTTGGCTCTGGTCTCTGCGGTGCTGGGGATATCGTGATTTGGTTTGAGAAATTTCTTCTCACGTCGCTCACAGGAGCCCCATCCGTCAGCAAATCTTCCTCCACTGAGAGAGCCCATAAACCAAAAGGTTAAACAACTATTAATCACTTCACACTATCTATCAAATTCAGGTTTATAGAGAAGAACATTACTGCATGATAGCTCGGACGATGAATTCAGCTCGCTGGACATTTCTGTTTTCGTCAAACTCAATAGTCTTGTCTCTTATTTCATAAGACACGTTGAAGTAAAACGATATTTTCCTCCAACCTTAACATTCCATACAATGCAGCACCAAAATCAATATCAAATGTTAAGGTTACAATAAGCAGACAGCAAGCATAATCTTCACCTGACTTTTTAATGTATGCTTTCCCTGATATCATCGTGTAATCAGATTTCTCTAGAATCTGAAAAATTGATGAAGCCATGTTGTTACTTCACGAAATCGTAGCATTGGATTAGATGTAACTATAACAAATATGATAGTGGTTGTGTAAATCCAAAAACGGCAAACATAAACTCCCTTTCACACACATATAAACACTGGTGATCTAGCTTAGGTTCTTTCATTTTCTCTTGAGCAGTAGATATAGACATACTGGATGAAGAAACGAAGTTATGAAAAAGTAATGATCGAAATAAAATCATGCAAAACACATTTCATCGAACACCTTCGATGCATCAAACTTTTTCCCGAAATCAACATAATCTAGATAAATTTTACGATCCATCATCTCAGAAGCTTGATTGAAAAATCACCGTATCAATTCCATGGAAATATACGAAATCTTTTTAAGGATAATTTAATGAATAGAAGTTACCGCCATGGCTGTATTTTGGTATTCCTTGAACAGGGTAGCAGAAGGAAAGCTCCCAGACAAACTATGCCGCATCTCATTAACCGAATCGTTCTTAACGCAGCTCGCTGACGGAACAACCTCCGAGAAGGGTGTAGACTGCCTGATCCCAGGCGACAAGTAACTCTCTGGCGAAGAAAACTTCGTCGAATGGATAATCGGAGTCGAATTCCTGTGCGCCGTCGTGACAAGAGCCAAAGGACTCTCACTGTCTACCTCAGACAAGACGCGGGATCTGGCCATTTTGTTCGGACGCGGTGACTCCTCGTGTGACCGCCGGTTAAAGCTAGGGTTATGATTCGGGACCTGAAGAAGCTTCGACTGTGGAGGAGGATAAGAAACAGGTGTCGGAGGAGAATTGTAGTTTGGATACCTAACAGCGAGGGGTTTCCCGACGGCGGAGGAGGTAGTAGCCCGGGAAACTGCAGCGGCGGCGGAATCTATCACCGCCCATAAATCAGCGTCATCTAGATCTTTATCATCGAAGGTATAGGAAGAAACCAGCGATCGTGACGATGACGACGCCATGGAAGCGTTCACTGTTTCTTCGTACAAGGTGGGAAAGTAGATTCAAATTTACACTAAATCCCCTCTAATTCCAATCCAGTCAAACTCTCTTCCCTTTGAACCGATTCAAACCGGTATACTGGTTTGCCAAACCTGGTTTAAGTTGTTATGAGGTTCTTTTCAATTACTTAATCGTTGGTCCCAAATGTAATTGGCAGTCTTGAACACTGTATTGATGGCTCCTTAACTCCTTTAGCCTGTTCTTCAATGGCGATTCCCAGGTTTAGCTCTCTGCTTCGATGCAGAAAATGGGCTAAGAGCGATTGGCTTGTCGCTTCCATCGGATTCGTCTTGATCGTATTTTTCCTCTCTTTCTTCTTCGATACCACTTCAGATTCCGTCCCCTCCGTTGACCGATCTCCTCCCGTCGCATCCCCAAACGTTCTGGTCAAACTGAAGCTGTCAAGTAAAGCTAAAGAGAGAGGAGCCTGTACTGTTACCAATTATCTCCTTCTTCAAGTTTTCGTTTTACAGTTTTGAAATTTCTGAGCTTTTTTTTTTTATTATTAATTGAAACTTATGCTGCTATTTTGCAGTTTGCTTGGATGGAAGCTTGCCTGGGTACCATTTTCATAGGGGTTCGGGATCTGGCTCAAAAAGCTGGCTCCTTCATTTGGAGGTATTCTTCTTTTGTTGATTGAATCTGAATTTTACTTGGAAATTATAATATATTTGAGTGAAATGTATTACAGGGTGGAGGCTGGTGCAATACAATAGCGTCATGTTCTGCTCGAGCAATGACTAAATTAGGTTCTTCCAACTACTTTGAAGATGAAGTGGTCTTTCAAGGTGTTTTAAGCAGTGACCCATCTCAAAATCCTGGTAGGAGAAGAAATCTATAGTAGCTTCTTCATTGTTGCCTTTTATAATTGACCTTCTTCTCTACTGCTTGTATATGTCCTGCTTTGAATCTATAGTCGTCTTTGTTGTTGTAGACTTCTTTAACTGGAACAGAGTTAAGTTACGGTACTGTGATGGTGCTTCTTTTGCTGGACACCCTGAAGCTGAATTCAAGGTAATAAGGCTTTGGTAGGCTGAGAATTTGTGTCAGGTTCTATCGAGAGCAAGGAAAGATCCATGGTTTCATGTTTCTTCGACTCTCTCTTCCTCTCTCTCTTTTCAGAACGAGACACAGCTTTTCTTCCGGGGCCAGCTCATTTGGGAGGCAATTATGGATGAACTGTTGTCGATGGGCATGTCAGATGCCAAACAGGTAGCATCCTCGTGATCTTATAAAAGTAATTGTGTCAATGGTATATCAGGAAAGCCTGTCTTGCATTTCCATCTATATATCGATAAGATATTCCTTATCGTTTCTGCATTTGCAGGATTCGCCTAATTAGGTAACTTGCATCCGCCAGAGATTAATATTTCTT
The DNA here is from genome assembly GCA_002933915.1 of Eutrema heterophyllum. Taxonomy (NCBI): domain Eukaryota; kingdom Viridiplantae; phylum Streptophyta; class Magnoliopsida; order Brassicales; family Brassicaceae; genus Eutrema; species Eutrema heterophyllum. The sequence continues at coordinate 807,414 of PKMM01013437.1, read as the reverse complement.
CTTCTTCTTATACAAATTTGAGAAAATGTAGGCCATACTTACAGGATGTTCTGCTGGTGGCTTGGCAACTCTTATACATTGTGACTACTTTCGAGATCATCTGCCTAAAGATGCAGCTGTCAAATGTGTTTCTGATGGAGGCTTCTTTGTCAACGTGTATGTTTTCGCTCATAAACTGCCTTTTCTCATGAATTTTACAGAGACTCTTTTGTTAAGATCTTTGGGTCTAAGCTAGTTTAAAGAAGCAAACCTGTAAGCTAGGAAGTTACTGTCAATGTGAAATCAGCTAACACTGTCTCTCAGTCTCAGTAAAGCTATTTTCCTTCTTTTCAGGCCTGATGTCCTTGGAAACCCTACGATGAGATCTTTCTATCATGATGTTGTTAACCTGCAGGTTTCCTATTCGCTTTTCTCTCAATAGTAAATCATACTTTTCGGTATTTTTTCTTGAATCCTTCATCGAAATGAACAAGAACATGTCATGGCTTTTTTTGCATGGTTTTGTGCTATCGTTGATTCCAACCAGGGCGTAGATAAAAGCTTGGATCAGAATTGTCTAGTCAAAACGGAGCCATCCAAGGTAGGCTTTATCTCTTTGTTAAAATCTTTCTTGCCTGATTATGATTGGTATTAAGACTTTTTTATTATGATTTGCAGTGTATGTTTCCTCAAGAATTCCTTAACAACATAAGAACCCCAGTATTTCTTATCAACGCAGCCTACGATTTTTGGCAGGTTAGAGTTACCAAGCCAAGCAGGAGACCTTTTCGCCTGTTTCCGTTTGGTTCATGTTTAATGTGTTACTTATAATACCTAGCACATTTCAGATTCAAAATGTCTTGGTACCAGCTTCTGCTGATCCAGATAAAAGTTGGGCAAAGTGCAGACTCAATATTAAGGAATGTGATGCTGCAAAGATGAAAGTTCTACATGGTAATTTACTCCTTAGTCAAGCTTAACGACGCTAAGCCAGGATGAGCAAATTGATTATATAACCTGATTTATCAAAAATCTCCTCTGTTTCAAATTACAATCAGTAGATATGATCTGTTTTTGTCCCTTGGATTAGCTATAGCTATAAATCTTTTGCCTACATTAAGATATGATTCTGTTTTAATCCCTTGGATCCTATTATAATTGAAGAAAATACTTCTAATATTACTTTCTCTAAAATGGTCAGTTGTATAAATCCCTATTTGATCTGCAGGTTTTCGCAGCTCTCTGATGGATGCGATCGGGAAATTTCATCAGAACAAAGTTGGTGGGATGTTCATAGATTCCTGCTATTCTCATTGCCAGACATTTATGTCAGTGACATGGCACTCCCCAACCTCAACAAGAATCGAAAATAAGGTAAAGACATTTGATGCAATCTGTTGCTTTCTTTCTCGAGCCTTTCCTCTTACAAATGAACTGATCCGGTTCGTGTCTTTTCTGTTTTGTTGTTGGAACAGACAATTGCGGAGTCTGTAGGTGACTGGTACTTCAACCGAAAACCGGTGAAGCTAATCGATTGTCCTTACCCGTGCAATCCCTCTTGTTACAACTTGAATTTCACCTGAAGTTGCCTTATATCCTCCTGCATCAATTCCACTGCTTCTGGATTTTTTTTTCGGTGGTTCTCCAGAAGCTTCTTCATCCGAGGAGCAGCCATTTTCTCAAAATTCTCCATTCGGTTGAGTCCTAAAGGGTTTAATGTTCTTGAAGCTGGAGATATCAAGAGTAATGTAGTTGATTGACCATGCACCAAGAGAGACTTTGTTACAAAAGCAACACAATTCACACATTATGTATATGCTGATCGTACTGTATTTGAAACGAGGTTGGTTGTTATTTGTAAAGAATTTCCAGTGTCATGGGAGCAGCAGATCTTGAGATTTTTTTTTTAGATAACGCGGGCTAAAATCAAAGAATAATATTTTTTAAAAAGGTTAAAATATGTTCCATTGAGTCAATTGACTATATAGCCAAAGATTTTATAATATATGTAAGCAAATAGTAAGGTATCCTTTTTTGTTGTTGTTTCTTTTCTTTGTTAAGCAATTAATAGCTACAAATGATGGAATGTTCGTTCCTTATCCAATCCTTCAGAGGTTGCACGATTTTGTCGAATTTTGAATGAATTATTGTTAGATTTGGCTCTAAAAAAAAAACACTTTCAAAATCGAATGGGTAGAAGTTATACCGTAGAACTCACTCTTAAAAGTCCATTACTGCTCTTTCTCTCTTCCTTATAAATGTGGGATCTAATCTTCTTGACGTCCTCATGAAGAAAGAAGAACTGAAGAAGAATGGATGTGACGAATCATGCGAATGAGGTATGTCCTCCACACGTCTAAACAAGATTGCAGCGTTAAGGCAACTACTTTGGGGGGGTAAGAAAAATTAGTGGATTTTTTTATAGTAATGTGTATTTTTTATACTGCGAATAGAATTAGTTTCAAAACTATGAGTGATTCATGATTTGAATATGCATCCTTACCTCTTACTTTTAGTTTTACTGTCCCATGTATATTTGTGTAATATATTTAAAAGTTTTGACAATATATAGGAAATAGTCAGAGAATGTAAGTGATTTTCATTGCAGAACTCTTTGCTTCCACGTTCTCCATCCCGAAATCGTTGACAAGTTTTTATAAGGATCCACAAAATGTAGTTACGTGCTTAAGCATAATATATGGTTAAGTTCATTGACTAATTGACTTATATAATAAAATAAGATATATAAAAAATAAAAAAAAGCTCAAACACTCTGTCCTGAATTCCTGATCATGGCACTTCATCGAGTTATTCCCATCGATTAGTAGCAGTATTATTATCATATATATTATTGAGGTCTGTGAAAAATTGAAACATGGTATGTTGAAATTTTCAAAAGATTTTTTTTTTTTTTATATAAATTAAGAAATTTGATTGCAAAGTTCATGCAATGCATATTGCAACGTAAGCAGCCAGCTGATCTTTAAAGAATATCTGGTATCTTATGATATTAAATTCCAATCTGAAATGAAAAAATAATAATTTTGTATTCTGCATTCATACCTAGTCATTGCGATATTCATATGACAATGTAAATGTTTAAATATTAGTTTGCTATTTACAACACCACTTATTATCAAACGGAAGTAATATTCACTATTTGGTTAGAGAAACTGAACCAGAGAACAACATTGCGTTTTAAACATCTTTGGAAAAGGGTTTAATCAGTTTGCTACATAAACAACAAAAAATTTGGTCGAGTATCATCGTGTTTACTTTCCATACCGCAATTAGTTATGAGACATGTTTGAATAAACATGTTACATATCTAAAACAAAAGTGATTGAGACAAAAAAAATTGAACAAAACTATAACCAATAATTATTATCTTATATTAAAAAAATTTTACAGTGTTTTAATAATTATTCAGGCCCGATTGGTGGTAACACAAAAACAAGTTTTTTTAGAAAAAGTGGTACGTTGTACCAGAATAGTAAAAAAAAAGAAAGGTAAAAAGCATCGGTAAGGGAAAACGGTTATAAAAAAAACTGAGGATACCATTTTTGATACGCTAGTTATTACCGCTCTTGTGATGGTTGGTAACTTCTAAAACACTATATCCTTTACCACTACGGTAAAAGGTTACCAATCAAACCCTCTATTTTTCATGATTGTTAATTTTGAATAGATATTTTGCTAAGTCATCAGCACAAAGATTTGCTTTCCCTAGATAGAAGCTATAGCAAGTTTCCTACAATTTGTTTCTTCGTTGTGACTGGTCTAACACATTAGTCATGGAATTAACATCTAGGTCATTTGACTTTTTGCATTCCATTAGTCTAATAATTTCATACTTTTCTGTTATTTTTAAAAATCAAAACACACGTACCCTTCTTTAAAAGCCAACTCCCTCGTACCAAAAACGAATTTATCTGAATGAATAATGGAAAATTTTACCAATAAAAAAAGTTATTGTAAAATACAAAACCAGACTTAGGGTTTATATACTTTATTATAGTGAAAATGAGTTAACTCCATCGTCGAAAAATCAAAATATTATTTACAATCTCGTACTAGATATCCAAGATCAAAAAAAAATAAAAAAATTTCATAGACAAAAATGTTAATGCACCGGGTTCAAAAGAATTTATCTAGTTTACAATCTGTAAAAGTATAGAAAAGAAAATAATCATTTTGACTTTCGGATTTCTTATAATATTATTTTGTTTAAACGAAATAGCTCTTGTGAGGTTTTACTAATTCCAAATATCCAATGACAATGGGAATAAACATAATACCAACAGAATAAACCTCTTTAAAAGTCAACTCTTTTCATCCTCTTCACCATTTGGCTCCACAACATAAATACCCAAAAAGCTATTCATTAATGTCTCCATAAATCTCCTTCTACTAACGGCTCCAATTCGCCACCAAATATGTACCTTCACTAAACGGCGCCGTTATAGTCACTGCATAATTTACAGATATCTATCCTCTTTTCTTCTACTTATGGGAAATAGAGTCAGTGGCTGTTGCGCGGGAACCGGCGCCGGAGAAATTTCCAGTCGTTACGATGTCGGAGTCGGAGTGGCTCACGACAACCTCGGCCACTCTTTTTGCTACGTCCGGCCAGTTCTCACCGGTTTAAAATCTTCTTTCCCGCCGGAACCGTCCATCCGACCCGACCCGATTCCCGGAACCACCACCACTTTCGGTTCAATCTCCGGCGCCTCGGTTAGCGCAAATACTTCAACGGCGCTCTCTGCCTCTCCGTCGACAGACGAGTCAGTTTTGGCCTCCGGGTTCGAGAGCTCCAATCGATTCGCCTCCCTCCCGCTCCAGCCCGTGCCGCGTGGTCCGATAAAGAAACCGGGTCACGGGTCGGGTCTATTCGAGCGCCGGTTCTTATCGGGTCCGATCGAAAGAGGGTTGATTTCAGGTCCGATCGGGAAGAAGAAAAAGGAGAAACCAAAGAAAATCAGTAACAGCTGTGGAAAAAAATCATCTTCGAAACCCAAATCGAATAAGAAATTTCTCACATTCAAAACGATTTTCACCAACCTGGTATCTAACAATATATCTCGCTCAAAGAAGAGCGTGATCGAGCCAATCGACGGTTCCGATTCATTTGACGGATCATCAGATTCCGATCATTACAGACCTGAGATCAACTACTCAAGCACGAATCTGAGCAGCCAAGAGAACCCTAGAACTGAGGACCAAGAAGAAGAAGAAGAAGAAGAGAAGACTGAGTCTGCTTTGGAGGAGCCAAAGATTCAATGGGCGCAAGGGAAAGCAGGGGAAGATAGAGTACACGTCATCCTCTCTGAGGAAAACGGTTGGCTTTTCGTCGGGATTTACGACGGATTCAGCGGTCCAGATCCACCGGATTATCTTCTCAACAATCTCTACACCGCAGTTCTCAAAGAGCTCAAAGGGTTGCTATGGGACGAATCCGAGAATCTCGAACCATGTAGCGAATACGACGAGTCCCAGATTCAGAAACAGAGTCCACTCGAGCATGATTTCGATTTGGGTCAAGAAAACTGCCCTGTGATGAATGGGAGCAATGTTGCTTGCGGATCAAGAAACGTATCGAATAATGCAAAGAAGTTGCAATGGAGATGCGAGTGGGAGCATAACTCAAGAAAAAACAAGTCTTATAACAACAGTACGAATCAGAATCACAAGGAATCTTTATCGGGCATGATTAACCACAGAGACGTTCTAAGAGCTCTTCAACTAGCGTTGAAGAAAACAGAGGAAGCGTTTGATCTGACGGTGGATGAGAATCCAGAGTTAGCATTGATGGGATCGTGCCTTCTTGTGACATTGATGAAAGGAGAAGACGTATACGTGATGAGCGTGGGAGATAGCCGAGCGGTTTTGGCTCGAAGACCTGGTCTCCTGGGGAAGAAGATGCAAAAGGAGCTAGAGAGAATCAAGGAAGAGAGTCCCTTAGAGACCTTCTTGATCACAGAAAGAGGATTAGGTCTTTTGGTTCCTGTTCAGCTCAATGTGGAACATAGCACAAGTGTTGAAGAGGTGAATCTTTTGGGAGTCCTGATTCAAATTGTTATTGTTTGATTGATAAAAAATAAAAAAAATAAAAAAATTGAGAAACTGATGATCTTTTTATTACGTGAAACAGGAAGTGAGAAGAATCAAGAAGGAACATCCTGATGATGCTTTGGCGATAGAGAATAATAGAGTGAAAGGTTATCTCAAGGTCACTCGTGCATTTGGCGCAGGATTTCTTAAACAGGTATACTATCAGTCACAAGATCTCGCAATTTTTTTTTTTTTTTGTAACCGATTTGATCTCGCAATTTTTGGTTTGTCACATTAGTTTTTCTTTTAATAATAACACGTTAATTACTATAAGACTTAAAATGTTTTGGATCGTTTTATATCTAAATGTTTTTGATTGAATTTATTTCCTCAGCCGAAATGGAACGAGGCGCTTCTAGAGATGTTCAGGATTAACTACGTTGGAACATCGCCGTACATTACGTGCTCTCCGTCGCTCCACCACCACAGACTCACATCACGTGACAAATTCCTCATCCTCTCTTCTGACGGATTATACGAATACTTCTCCAACGAAGAAGCCATCTTCGAGGTCGACTCATTCATCTCAGCTTTCCCCGAAGGCGATCCTGCTCAACATCTCATCCAAGAGGTCCTCCTTCGAGCTGCCAAGAAATATGGTACTAAACCCAAACGCTGCTAATGAAGACGCAAAACGCAGTTTTAATCAAACTAACGTACAACTTTTTGTTTTTTGTTTTTCTTTTAGATATGGACTTTCATGAATTGCTGGAGATACCGCAAGGAGATCGTCGGAAGTATCACGACGATGTTTCTGTGATTGTGATTTCACTTGAAGGAAGGATTTGGAGATCTTCCATGTGAATATTACTATTATTACTTATCTTTTGAAGAGATTAACCAAAGTAACATAGGAGATTTTTTTTTTTTGGGGGGGGTGGGGGAGATTCACTGTTATCTATTTATTTCAATATGTTGTATTTTTTAACCAAATAGTTAGTGAAAATGATATCTAATGCAAGAAGGATATAACCATTTTATTTTGGCATAATAAGTTATAGGGTATGCATCTTCTTGCGTTGGTCACTAGACTATATTGGTAAGCAAATACAACATCTCCCTGTTTTTCATGTATGCCATATTTTCGCCAACCAAATCATAATTATCTCGTAATCATAATGTTATTTAACCATGGTAAGTTAAACTGTTTTTGTCTATAACCATTTTAATCGTACAGACTGTACGGTACAGTGACCAGTATTCGTAAATCGCAAACTTAGCCTATAATTAGCCTATAATCGAAACTTAGCCGAGGGAGAAATGGAAAGAATAGAAGCTTTTGGTTTGATAATTGGTCATTTGGTCGGCTAGGCCCCTCACAACACATGAGTACCGACCAACTCAAAGTTATATGATATAATCACTAACCTCAAAACTTTCAAAAACCTTAACCGATCGGTTAAATCGAAAACAAACAAAAACTTGGCCATTAATTCGTCAATATAATAAACAGTGTTTTGCTCATTTTTTATTTTATTTAATTAATAACCAGTATTGATTGATCTGGGTTTTTATCATTTAATTAATCATTTTAAGGTGAATGTTAACTGTTAAATAGCTCATTCATCGAGTTTTTTAATGGGTCTAAACCATAATTTCGATTGAACAAATAAAAGTGATTAGATAATTTTTTGTTTGGTCTTGTCTAAACTTTTATAGAAATTGATCTTTAGTGTGAATCTTTAGTAATTCCTAGTAAAAACCACTATTTTATTATTATTTAAATAATCTTTCACTCTCACGCGTAGATATTTATATGTCAACTTTCACGCCAAGATATTTATTTGTCAAAAGATTTTGAAAACATAAATCATTGCATAAAATCACTTTCGTCAACAAAAAAAAAAAACACTTTTCATATTTATTATGTTGTTATAACTCGGATAAGATTGGGGAATCGAATTTTCCTACATTATCTCCCGATCACACATAGTAAATGATTTCGCCCTGCCTTTTTTCAACAGATTTTCTCTTCTTATTGGGTTTGCAAAGTCTTTTATTTTAGAGGCATAAAAAAAGGAACTCTTTGTTTAGATATTTTCCTCGCTAATAATATCTTAGATTTACTAATATAGAAACAAAACCCCAATAATTCGATTATTATAAAACACGAATATCAAGATGTCGAATGTCTACAGAGAGAGTGATGCGCCATGCGTGCTTGACTGCTTGTGGATATTGGGGTTAAAATGAAAATCTAGATCGCAACCGTAGATTAGATCTGCATATAAGGCGGTGTAAATCTGAACGGTGATAAGACTGTAACACACGGAATTGCGGTACGCTCTAGAATGTACCAGAACCGACTCACACTCCACAATTATTGAACCGACAAGGCGACAATTATTGAACCGACAATTATTGAACCACATACGAGAATCGATACGCGAAGGGTAAAGACGTAAATAAGAAATAGTTCTGGACTGATATTTCGGAGATAAGAGCAGAAATAGATCGCGACACATGTATGGTCAATATTCTCTCACTTAGCCTATAAATTTGGGAGCTTCATCTTTCTTCAATATCATTCTGTGATAATATTTTCCTATCTCGATTATCTCTTAGTTTTCTTCGGTCTTTCTTTGAATTTTCTCGAGAAAATGTCTTGCTGCGGAGGAAACTGTGGTTGTGGATCTGGATGCAAGTGCGGCAACGGATGCGGAGGGTAAGTCTCGAGCCTCTCCTTTAGTTTTCGCTTCTTTGTGTATTTTCTCGGGAAATTATCTGTGTTCTCGGTTACATGCAATGTAAAAAACTGTGAATTGATGCTGTATTGTTGTTTCGGAAAATGTTGTGAAATTTTGAGTGATATATGAAAAAACTTTATAATTTTTTTTAAAATCCCTGGATCCCCTTTTGATTTTCGCTTCGTTGTAAAATTTATTGGAGAAAGGTATTTCTCTGACGGTTGATTCGGTTTACTTGATTCTATCTTGATTTTTTGGCGATTAGTTTCTCAAAAAATTGAGAGATTTTTAGAACCGAAATTTCTGGATCATAGTTCCATCTCAGATTTTAATTTATTGTATTTTATTAATATCAGGATCTCTGTTTTCATTGGATCCTGACGGGTATTGTTCGATTGTTGCAGTTGCAAAATGTACCCAGACTTGGGCTTTTCCGGCGAGACGACCACAGCTGAGACTTTTGTCTTGGGCGTTGCACCGGCGATGAAGAACCAGTACGAGGCTTCCGGCGAGAGTAACGCTGAGAACGATGCTTGCAAGTGTGGATCTGACTGCAAGTGTGACCCTTGCACCTGTAAATGAATAAACCACTTAAAAAAGGCAGAGATAATCGAGTCTTTAATTAAGTAATATTATAACCCTAATGGTGGTTTAGGTTTGGTTTATTGTGTAATAATGGCTGCAGCCATGTCTTTTAGACGATAATGGTCTTCGTCTGTGTTTTGGTCATGTTTAGATTGTTTCTGCCGTATGTGACCATAGTGATTGGACGTTATGTTATGAAGTTGAATGATAAAACATAATAGTTTTTATTTAATTGTTCCCAAGTGAAAATTCCAAATCATTCGTTTATTTGGTTTGGTTAAACTGGTCCTCTTAACCGTTCTATTGCTATCAACACTAACCGGTACAAGAATAGTCAAAACAGGTTAATGTTTTTATTACGAAATAACATTACGGAGTGACACGACGTCGGCCTCGATTTCCGGCGCGTAGCTTTCCTATTTGCATATTTCCTAATCCGATTTGTATAATACCCTCAAGACTCGAATTGTAATCACTATTCCCTCGTTTTCAAAATATAGGACTTATATTTGGTTCAAAATAGAAGTCGTTTTCGGTTTTTTACGTAAATTTTGCAAAAAAAAAATATATTTTAACTTCAAATTAAACTAATAAAATATTTAATAATTAAATTAGTTATATATCTGAAATTGTATGATAACTTTTCATTTGCATTTTTATAATTAAATATTTATTCTTTCTTTTCCCAACGTAGTCAACAAAGTATTTTAATTATTCTGTTATAAACAAAAAAAATATCAATCAACAGGTAGAAGGGTCGATCTATTTGTAAGAAATCAACAGGGGAAGTGGAAGAAATTAAAAGTTTGATGAATGAAAATAAAATGGATGATCGTAACGTCAAATGGTGCATGCTTTTGATCTCAACAAAGTCTGTTGCGAACATGCTGATAAAGAGATTGAAGATGCCAATGCCAAAGTGGTGCATAATTTTGATCTCAACAAAATTTGTGATGAAGAAGAAAAATAGGGATGACTGCCTAAAACCCTCTACTTATACAACCCTAATTATTTCTCCTCAAACTATTTACTTCTTCATTAAACCCCCAAACTTATAATTTTCAACTCTAAACCACCTAAACTATTTTACTCTGCTTAATTCCACCTCTCTAATCAAAATCATAAAACCATACCCGTTTTTGAAAAAAACCCGACCCGTTTTGAAAAAAAAAACAGAGTTTAAGTAAACGAAAACACGTTTAATAAACAGTGATTTTCCATAATAAAAAACCCGATCCGACTTGAAAAAACCCGACCCGTTTTTTGCAGTTGATTCGAATTTCTAGCGTTATTCTAGGGATGTTTGGTTCTCAGGTTTTGTGTTTGAAAAAACCCGACCCGTTATTGCCCATAATAAAAAAACCCAATCCGACTTGCCCATACCCCGACATGTCATCATCTGCTACACGGGTCGGGTTTTTTCAAGTCGGATCGGGTTTTTTATTATGCAATCACTGTTTATTAAACGCGTTTTCGTTTACTTAAACTCCGTGTTTTTTATAAAAAAATGGGTCGGGTTTTTTCAAGTCGGATCAGGTTTTTTATTATGGGCAATCACTGTTTATTAAACGCGTTTTCGTTTACTTAAACTACGGTTTTTTTTTAAAAACCGGGTCGGGTTTTTTCAAATCGGATCGGGTTTTTTATTATGGCAATCACTGTTTATTAAACGCGTTTTCGTTTACTTAAACTCCATTTTTTTATAAAAAACAGGTCAGTTTTTTCAAGTCGGATCGGGTTTTTGATTATGGGCAATCACTGTTTATTTNTTTTTTCAAGTCGGATCGGGTTTTTTATGATGGCAATCACTGTTTATTAAACGCGTTTTCGTTTACTTAAACTCCGTTTTTAAAAAAACGGGTCAGTTTTTTCAAGTCGGATCGGGTTTTTTATTATAGGCAATCACTGTTTATTTAACGTCTTTTCGTTTACTTAAATTCCGTTTTTTTTTTCAAAACGGGTCGGGTTTTTTTCAAAAACGGGTCTCGTTTTATGATTTTGATTAGAGATGTGGAATTAAGCAGAGTAAAATAGTTTAGGTGGTTTAGAGTTGAAAATTATAAGTTTGGGGGTTTAATGAATAAGTAAATAGTTTGAGNTGGTTTAGAGTTGAAAATTATAAGTTTGGGGGTTTAATGAAGAAGTAAATAGTTTGGAGGGAAATAATTAGGGTTGAATGAGTAGGGGAGTTTTTAGGCAGTCATCCCAGAAAAATATTGTGATGACAAAGAGATTAAAGATGATGATGCCAAAGTGGTGCTTTTTTTATTTTCGGTCATATAAAGAGAGATAAATGGTATTGGAACTGCTAAAAATTTTTTTTCCAAAATATTTTTAAACTTGCATCCAGAAGGTAAGTTTAATGTAGTTGCAGAAAATGAATTATGGTTATTGTTTTTTCTGCTTTTACGTTTGATGATCATCAATAATTTTCTTCAATTGTTTGCTCTCCAATAATATGGAGTAATAAAATTTGATTTTGTTTGCTATGAAATAATAAAATTTGGGGTGAATTATGGTAATGTGACTTTTTAAAGTCAGTTTTAACTCTTGAGTCACATTGGGGTTTTTAGGGGTGTGAAAAGACTTCGAAGACCTTTGGTTACAAATGTTGTTTTTTCTCTTTCACTTCAACTTCCGGCCTCGAAGAAGAGTTTATCAAAAAAAAAAAGAGACGAAGTTGTGAGAACTCGAGAGATCCCAATTCTAAAAATCAAGACTTTATCAAACAATAATACCTGCGAGGATCGGGCAAGAGAGATTGGCCGACTTTGTTACATAAATTACGGTTTCTAATCCATCCGTCTCCCAACGCCGATACGAATCTCTTCGCCGAGCATCTCGAAAGGGAGGAAGATCTCTCCGATCGGAGAAGCAGAGCAAGTAAGAGTGAAATCGCAGCCATTGTCGGAGGAGCTGAAGAAGATGTGCGTGAAGATGAAGAAGGGAATAGGCGCGTGGAGGTGGAGAAGCCGTGCGTGATTCATGGCGGATGTAGAGGAAGGAGAGATCTCCGATTCTGGGAATAACACTTGGATTGAAGTTAAGCCAGCGATTCGTGGATGGATCTGTTCCGTTTGGAGTGGTGGCCGGAGATTCGTGGATGGTCAGTTGAGAGTAAACCAGAGATCCGTGGATGGATCTGTTCCGGATGAGATATGTTGGATTGTGGAAGGTGGATGATGAATGTTGGATTCAATAATCTAGAGATTGGTGGATTCGATTTCAGATTTTAGTGTTGGGTAACATAAAATTTTGAAAGGTTTCTCGAGTTTTGGTGAAAGGTTTTCTAGAATTGGCTATTGAACTTTCCTAGAATTGTAGTTTCAGTAGGCTGTTTTGCTAGCAAAATAACTATTCTCTACAAACTTCACATAGGAGAAGTTTGGTCAACTGTTCCCACGATTGGTACGCTGTGTGATTTTTTTCCCATTTCTTAAGAATATTTCAGAACCTGTGTATTGTAATAGCTGTGTTTATTATTCTTGTTCTCATCGGCTAATTAGTGGGATTAATTCCATGGTTTTGGAATTAGTAGGATGAGTTGTCCATGAGACATTGTGTGTCCACGTGACGTTGGGTGCATGTAATTTTCAATGTAATTATTGGAATTGAATTGCTTATATCTTTGTCTGGAATTTCTATGCAGCATAGATGATCGTGGAGAAATATTGATTTCATTAGCTAACTTTGCTTCCAGTGCGTTATGTGTTTGTCATTGTTCCAATCACCTAAATATTGAATTTCGCAGAATTACCGAATAATTCAGTTTCATTGTTCATTGTTGGTGGGTTTTCTGGTAAAAATAATTCAAAGTTTTCTTGTTATTGTTGTTTGTAGCCAATGATGAAGCCATGAATTTGTAGTTTTGATTAGAGAATTACTTCTGGATGTCTGAAAATGGATGGGCTTGTTAAATTTTGTAGGTGATTTTTTGTTGAATTTTACATGCGACGACATCCACGAGACGTTATCCACGAGGCGTTATCCACGCGACGATATCAAGCTTACTTGGGCGTGTTCAGTTTTCTCTGCCATCCACCGAGACTGATCGAAGACGGCATCCACTGAGACGGCATCGACCGAGACTGATCGAAGACGGCATCCACTGAGATAGCATCCACCGAGACGGCATCCACCGAGACGGCATCCACCGAGACGGCATCCACGGTCGTTCCGATAGGTAGTTTGGACACGATCTCGTGGATTATTTTTATTGTTTTTGATCACAGCAACACGATGATTTTTCTTTGATGCTCGTGCCTAAAGCTTCACACGGGAACATGAAACTGGATGTGTAATGTTTTTATTGTTTCTATTGTTTCTGAGTATGATCACAGCAACACGACATCTGTTGGAAGAACCTCGAGTCTTGCGCATCCTATCACGAGCAACTCCATCAGTGAAGATGGAAAGCATCACCAGACTTTTGCAATTAATGAGAACCAAATACTCGAGATTCCTTAAAGTTTTCAAATCCTGACAAATGCAACTGAAAACATAAGAAGCAAAAAATGATTTGTTTTTGTTTGCAGTTGCATGATGAAATGATCACATCAATCAATCTAATGAATCATCCTTGAATCTTCACCAACCGGCTTTAACCAATTCATAAACCAAGAAACTTAGAATCTGGATTTGAAATTTTACCAACAGAACTGAATCTAAGAATTCACAAACCGAGAATAGCTCGTACAATGAAACCAAAACCTTAATCAATCGGTTACAAATCAAATCCAGTTTGAAAATCAAAGCTTTAACAAAAGTGTAAAATAACCGGAAATCAAGCTTTTGTTCCCGTAGACAAAGTATAAATGTGAGAGACAATTCAATGATCACCAGCATCACTCGTTTTACAATCAAAGAAAGAAGAAAAAAAACCAGAAAACAAAAAATTGCATTCTTGTAGTGAGAGGAAGATGATGATGATATGGATCCTGTGTTTAATCGTCTCTCTTTTTAACTCAATACTTGTTTTCGTTTCTCCTGCTAGGCACTTGTGTCGTCCAGACCAGAGGGAGACGTTGCCCACGAGACGTTGCCCATCTACAATCATACAAAAGAAATCAGAAGCATATACAACAACCTAAAGGTCAACAACTTTCAAACTTCAGCAGAAAATTTTAAAAATGAAACCCACTAAGCTGAGAAAATCAAGTTGCTTAAAGTAACACACACGCACACATCTCAAACTGAAACTAAAGCTCCAAGAGATTAACTTACGGATGGTGAATTGAGTTAAAGAGTTAGAGCTGGAAAAGAGAGAAAAAAAAAAGAAACACATAAGTAAAGCAAACTACAAATCCAAATAGACCCTTCTTCTATTTGTGTATATAACAGTATTCTACAAATTGTCCAAACAAACATGTCCACTCTAATTTGTCCATACAAACATGTCCATCCAAACCTAACGTGGCCATTCAATTGCACATATTCAAGTAAAGAACATGGGAAACGCCATATGGTAGTAGCTAAGAACATGATTTCAGAAAAATGAAGAGACTTCAAATTATTTATATAAGGAAATGAAAACCCAGAGATTCAAGATCATGTTTGGCTGAATCTCAGTTCCTTATTGGAGTAAATGTTATATATCTCAGCAATTGAACACCAACATGACAAACCCAACAGATTCAACGTTTCTCATCTAGTATTTGAATCAAACGGGAAATAACTGACCAGGTGATTCGCATAAGCAATCAATCAAACAACTCATAGACCAATAGAGCTTCAGCCATCTTCGTATCACTGGACTTGGACCTCTCAGCGCATGCGATCTCGATTATGAGATTTTGGAATCTTTAATTCTACTAGTATCAGACAATTCATGATTCTAATCGCCTTATCAATTGCTCTCAATTCCTATTCTACATGCATCAGAGAAGGCAACATCTGTTGAAATAGTATGAAATACCAATTCTTTGTCGGGGTGAGGCGGAGGAGAGAGGGTGGATGAAGCGGCGGCGGAATTGTCTGGTGACCTCGACAGAAAGGAATCGAGCAGCGGGGAGGAATTTCTTGGCGGTGTCCTAGGTGAAGGCGTCGTGGTGGAGAAACCCTAAGTTGCCGAGGAGCCAGACGGCGAGGAGGCTGGAGCAGAGGGCCTAGCCGATGACGAGGCTGCTCGTCGCGTAGTACTGCTTGCTGGAATCTAATCGAGAGGACGACATTGTTGTTGGTCGAAGAGATTTTGCGACCAGATCGGAGAAGAAGAAAGAAGAGAGAATGGATCTGGATCGAATCAGAGACTAACTATTAGAGGAGGAAGGCGACGACTTCAAACCGCCCCCAGCAAAAAGCGCCATTTTTTTTATCCCCGTGACTCTCGATTTTTAATGTTACTCCGGCGAAGTTATTTCCTTCGGACGACAAGTAAGAAGCGAGAGATCAAGTAATAACAAGAGTTACAGAAAGGCAAAATTGTCAACTGCATCTAAGAAAGTGCCTCAAGAGTCGTACGTGTCTTTTCTTGTAATTAGGAATGCAAAATGTGTCTTTCTCCGTAATTATTCCTAAAATTCGATACAAAATCGTATCATTATTTTCTTGTTTTTGTCATCGTAGCTATTTTATGATTTGGTTTAGCTTGTGATTTTTGCTTTCTTTCTACGAAAGAATGTCTATTCTCTATATGCTTTAATTTACAGTAGCATAAAATAAAAATGTTGAATAATGCTTATTGATAAAAAAATCGAGAAATGAATTACAAATTATTAAGGATAAAAGAACGAAAGTACTCCTAAATCAGTAAATCATAAGCTTCTAGCTGATTTATTACATTTTATACTATTGTAGAATTGCAAATAATTTGCTTCGGAAGAAGGCCTTTTCGTTCCAACGCTTCTTTCTTCATGTGTGGGAATTTATAATTATTAGACATTCCAACTCTCATAATTTATTCCATGCAAAGTTGCAAAGTTAAGAAAATATAGTTCACTTTTTTTTGTTGGATATTCTTCAAATGACTTTTTTACCGCATCAATAAGCTCTTCAAAAAAATTCGGGCAAACCTGATGTTGTAATGCTTGGATTGCACTGAAAAATCCAAGATCAAGAATATTTAAATCCGGAGAATTTGGCGGTTGACACATCAATCGAATGTCAAAACCGTTTTGTGAAGCGGCTGTTCGAAATTTTTCATCGCTTGGATCAACATGCGTCCTAGCGTTATCTTGTTGAATGAAGATAGTTTTTCTTACATCTTCAAGGGACCATCTTTCATGAGTGTTAGGAATAACTTCTTCAATCAAACATCTTCTGACGTCGTCTCTCTTAACCGATGTAATCGATTTTATTTCCATAGTCCCAGCTTCTCTATTTCTACTCCTTCTTTTTGTAGCCTCAATAGTGACAAAAGGAAAAACCCCAATCTTTCCAGAAAATAACTCATTTCCTTCATCATCAAATCTTGGACGAGCCATTGCAACTAAAAACATCACATTTCCAATGAAATTTTTTACTCGGACATATCCGTACAAAATCATTTTCAGTTGGAAGTAGATAATAATTTTGGGATTTCTTGGTCAAATAAAACCAGACTATTAGTTAAATTATTTCTCGTTTCACCTGTAGCGTTTCCATCTTCTTCTGAGATTGTTCCAAAGTAGTGCTCTAGTTAGAAATTATTTTTATATTGAGACAATTCATATACACCAAAAAATATTAACGTATCCACATTACTGGGAGTGTTACATGCAACAATAATAAAGAAATCAAGATATATATATATATATAACATTCTTATATGCATAGCTTTATTCACTTTTAAAATCCATAATTGTTCATTATATATTCGTTATAAAAAACATTACGTAAATTTATTTATTTAGATAATTAGATTACCTTAGATTTGGGTTGAAGGATAACTTATCACTAAATAAATACTCCTAAATTAGAAGAAAATTATGTTAAACTTGCACCACAAAAAATATTACGATAATTTACCTTGATCTCCATCTACGTGATCTTGACTGTCTTCATGTAGTTGGTCGATATCTGGTTCTAATATTTGAGCAGTAGACTCTTATGTCGGGTTCACGTTCACGTCGATTAAAATGGCACTTTCGATATTTGTTTCCTCAACTGTATGAATGGAGTCACCTTCATCTCCAAAATCTTCAACGTGAGACTCATGGTCATCACTACTTGTTGGAATAATGTTTAAATCAAATGAATGTTTTTGATTACTTGAAGGTGAGAAGTTTAGATAAAAAAAAAGCCATAGATGATATAATGTTGCAAGTTGTTATTATATATGAACGTCAAATTTTTGAATATTTTATTTGCTCCCACTACTTTTCTTCTTTGTTTGTTAAAATGAACGTCAAAATTTTTGTTCCCTCCAAATATATTTTTGTAGTCAACGAGTCAATATATATTTAATTCATTAAAAGTTATTAATTATGCATGAGATTGTGAGGAATGCTAAGAAACTATCTTAACATTTATGGAAGATTAAGTCACTAGAATAAAATAATGATGATAAATAATTAGAATAAAACTGTGAATAAATTATATTAGCAAGGTTATTATAGTTAAATTATAAGTTTTTTTAATATGTGAAAAAAACTAGAACGAGTACTAATTCGGAATCTAGACGAGCCCAATTAGGTCGAGAGCTCTTGTTAGGGTAGATATCGTTGTTAATCATCTTCTAGCATTCACTCAACAACATCGAGAAAAGCTTTTACACGCGGTAAACTTTATTTGCCTATTTTGTTTTCCGTCTCCTTTGGGAATTTAGGGTTTATTTCGAAAAGCCTTCTTCTTTTGTTTTTTGTTGTAGTCTGTGATTGTACTTATTGATCATTAGTGTTTGTGTCGAGGAGAGAATTATGGATTCTGTGTTGGTTAACGAGAACCCAATTGTTTACCCGAAGAGAAAACGGCGTGATCGTACGGATGAGAGCAATACCGATGAGTATTCAGTAGAACCAATAGATCAGCTCGAGATTTTTGATATCCTTTAATTTCTAATTATCTAGCTTCTCATATTTATGAGTATTGTTGGATAATTTTGATTTTTTTTCCTTAACAATCTACAAATCATATAAGAGATATCAAAGATCCAGAGTATCCTAAGCGTTCTCTGGAACAGCTCCAAGTGGTAACAGAAGAATCGGTTGAAGTTGATGATGATAAGAATTACGTTAGGTAAAAAAATTAAAAATATTAAGTAGTGGGATTTTTACCTCCTTTTCTTTAGTCCAATCTACTAAATTGTGCCATTTCTTTTACAGAATTACATTCACTCCAACTCTTCCACATTGTCATTTGCCAAACATAATTGGTCTCTCCATCTACGCAAAACTTTTACAAAGCCTTCCCACTCGATTCAAGGTACAAGGATTTGTTTATTAAGAGTCGTCATAACATCTAGGCTAGTTCAGGTGTAATTTTTTTTTTTTTTTTTTGATCGCAAAAGTTCGGGTGTAATTTATACATCTCTTAATTTCCTGCATATTTTGTTCAGATTAATGTAAGAGTAGCACCAGGGAGTCATGCAACAGAGGCTGCAGGTATAAAATTTCAGACTCGTTGTTAGAACAGTTTTGGTTGCAGTTGAAATAAAACTCTCTAATTCTTAATTTGGTCTTAAAATGAAGTCAATAAACAACTAAGCGATAAAGAGCGTGTGGCGGCAGCACTTGAGAATCCCAACTTGGTGGCTCTGTTCAACTATTGCTTACAGATATATGATTTTGGATATCCATCTAGTTTCGACACATCGTTTAGGATCATTCACCTTTTGTCTTTAGTTTCTTGTTTCAGTCTCTTGTATGCTATTAATTTAGAACAGGAGCCTGGTAATCTTTACTGTGTTTTTCAACTTCACTTGAATATTTTATCACAACTTGTCATTGCTAAATGATTAGTATGGTATGAAAAAGTTGAATATTGATGTTGATACCAACGGGTCAGATTCAGAACATCAAGTTGGGTGATTTATTAATCTCTCTCTAAAGAGTTTCTCGACAGAATCAGGAACTTGGTAAATTTAATATCTCTGTATTCTATTGAAAATATTTCCTGCTTGTTGTGGCCAAATAAGCTGACAAGTTTAAATGTTTTACTTCCTCTAATTTTGAATTTGTACATAGGTCCTAGCAACGCATAAGTAATGCAAAATAATATCACTCACATTAGCGGAACTAAAAAGCTAATGTATACAAAAAGAAGGCATAGCTTTGAAATATCTTCGGATCTTTATCAAACAAACAAAAAGGCAATAGCTATGAAAAAAATATCTTTGATTTTCTTTTTAGATGATAAAGACTGTATACAACTCAGTAGAGAGCTTACAAATGCTACTTATCAACCTCTTCTTCTTTTATGCTTCCTCTCCGTCTCATCTATAAATTCCGGATTCTGGCGCTTGGCAAGGACTTGCCTGAGTTTCTGAGTGATGCCCCCTAGGCCAATGGAGGTGAAGAAGTTGATGGAGAACCTTGTGTTCTTTGGAAGGTCCTTTGGGAAGATGGAGTCTAACGTCTCCTCCATTGTTGGATCCTGAAGCTTTTCATTCAAAGCCCTTAATCCCAATTGCTCAGAGAGTTCTTGGAACAGAATCTTGACAAAGATGCGAGAGGAAGAAGTTGTGTCTTCCTCTGTTAACCGAACATAGGCAAGGATATGCCAAGGAAGAGCATCTGCGGCTAGCAGATGAGCAAAGAACATGGCTACACTCCTCATTTTGTTGGTCTCGAGACGGTGAACTGTTGCGTATTGCTGCACAAACAGATTTTCGAAACATTGTCTGTAAGTTTTGCTTTTGAGGCAGAATCTGGTGCTAAGTGACAGTAGAAGGAGCGATAAGTTCTCTCCTCAGTGCAACATCCAAGGATCATAACACATAGCTCCATCTCCTGACCTGATTCTAGTCTGATTTGGAGCAGTTTATGCCCAGCTTCCTCGAAGTTAAGACTTGACATTATTGTTAGATAAATTGTTCTTCTGAGATTGACAAGATCAGGTCTTGTATGATCTTGTATAACTGTCCCTTCTGCTTCATCGTCATCATCTTCTTCTTCATCTTGTTGGTCTGCATCTTCCTCCCCAAGTATCTCCCTTTTCAGCTGCTCCTACTTCCTCTCGTTCTGGAGGAACTCGGGGTCAGGTTTGAAGACATCGAGGGAAGTATCTGGATCGATTTCGTCGAGGAAAGAGATCTCATGCGTCTCTTGCTCGTCTGGATCGACAAGGAGATCTAACTGAGGACGAATCGCTGGGTGATCCTTAAAGTTGGATCTCCTAAGAGTGACCAAAGACTCAAGCAAACATTGAGACCTGTACTCCAAATTCCCTTGGTGAAGAATCCCGCGAAAGATGTCGAAGATAACGTTAAAGACTCTCGGAGAGAGCTCCTGAAGCGTGGAGCCACACTCTGTAACAAAGGTAACAGCAACCTCGACGGTGTCTGCGGTGGGCTCACCAAGAAGCATATGGAGAAGCTCGAGTGCAATAGTCTCGCCAGCGACTCGCAGGTTCACGAGATGAGCGAGGAATCTAACGACGGCTAACAAAAGAGGCTTGTCGTTGCGATCGTAAGCTCTTCGGATCTGCAAAACCAGTCTTCTCAACAAGAGATCGCCGATCGAAAGGAATCTGGAGTTTACGACGGCGATCACATCGGATAAATTAGGAGAAGCGATCTGGGATTTCAAACAAGATCTGCACAAAAGACCTCTTCCTCTAATGAGATTCTCTTCCATCAATTCCAACACTACATGATTCAGATTATTGACGTTTACCTTATTCACCAATCTCATGATTCTTCTCCGGAGCTCATCCCACGATTCGCGCTCCAAATCCCTCGTCTTCTCCTTCTTCTTGAAAGCAGGAACCCACAGTCCTTCCATCTCTGTCTATGAAATCGAAAGAGAGAAAGTTTTGACAGGAAAATTCTTTCGGTTTTTGTGATATTCTGCTGAGTTCTATAGCTATAGCTATATATATATATATATATACACACTCCTCTCCTCTCCTCTATTTCCTTTTTTTTTAATTGTTTTCGCATTTATCCCCTTTCCTTTTTTCGATAGTATTATTATGTCAACATTGCGAGTTGACATAAAATTTGACCCAAAAAAATAGAGATAATCTACACTAAGTTTGAAATTTCTTCATAATTTTTTTAAAAAAAAAATCTTTTTAGCAAATTTCTTTATAGTTTTTTTTTTTGACGTCAAAATATAGTTCTTTTTTCTTTTGGGTCAGAAAAATCTCTTTTTAGTTTAAACATCGAAGTTTTAGTACTCATGAATTAGAAAAGTTCGAGATTTTCACACCAACATGTGAATTGACGAATTTAATATTGGATTTGATGAAATTGAGTAGTCATTTTGCTGGATCAAAATATATGTACCAAAATAAATATATAACATTGCAGTTTTTTTTTATAACTTTTCTAATTCATAAGAAATATAATTCTTCTCCTCAGGCTGCTCTATATCTCAAGTGAATTAAGAATAGAAGTTTTAATTTGATGCTGTTTAGTCTTCAATGTTCTGCTGTTAACAAACAACATACTTTCTCACCGGCAGCAAACTGAGGAATTTGGAGTGTTGTAGTTAGTTGTATGACTGAAACCAATCTCTCTATCTTTGTTGCACAATTTGACATTTTATTTTGTGAGGTGTAAATTATTCTTTGGGTTAAATACAGCTTTAACATTAACCCAAAAATAAAATAAAATAAAATATTGAAAAAAAACCAATAAAAAATTAGCGTGTAACGGAAAAAGATATCTTTTTAGCCTGGGGTTGAGAATCTCCATCAAGCAACTTGTCTTTCTCAGATGATTTGGTTTCATCATCAGCCTTCTCTTCCTCTGCAGAGATAAACTCAAGCTGTCTCGATGTCAAAACAGCTGTTCTTTTGGATCTTATCCGGTATGGGGGAGATAAATTGTAGGCATTTGATCCATTATTTTGCTTCTCTTCACAATCAGTGCTCTCTGAACTATCATTCACCTTTTGATCAACCTCTTTGGCTTCATCTGTTTCCGCGGCCTTGTTGTTATCCGAAACAAAAACCTTGCGTCGTCTTTTCCTGAAAATAGAAGGTGTGTTTGGGAAAGTTTTAGCAGCTTCTCTCAGGAAAGATTCAGGACTTCTTGGAGCTAAAGCGTTACTGTTCTCTTCTCTACAAGGCTGTGGAGTGAAGAAGCTGACAGGTGATGCGCTTGGACTACAACCACATTCATACCCATACATACGCTGCTTGTCCACTTCTAGCGCCATGTAATACTCTATTTGAGGCCTGTAGTAAAGATGATAACCATTCTTTGTAACTCCACCATTCTCTGACAATGGCTCTGGGTTAGGCAACTGAGGAGAACGAGAATATTCACTAACACCGGTCATTCCTAAAGCAGCTACTACTTCTTCGAGCGGAACAGAAGAGTTTAATTGGCCTTTTCCGTCTTCATCGGGTTTGTTTATCTGTGTAGTTCCTGAAGAGGTTTGAGCAACTGAATCAGAACCCCTTTTCTGACAAGACGGTGAACGTTTAGTTGCACTATCAGGAACACCGTTCCTTGCTGCCGCGGGTGGTAAGCCACCAGTAGCTAAGTAGAATTCTGACTTCCTCTTCAATGAACTATTCCAGTGGTTCTTTATTGAATTGTCGGTTCTGCATCAAGGAAACCCTTTTCATTAAACCCAGAAGCTAAGCCTTTCTATAGAGTCCTAACTCCATTGAAGCATGCCAAGAAAAGTATATACCTGCCGGGTAAGACCTTAGCAATTTCAGCCCATTTGTTTCCGTGGATTAGATGAGCGTTCATGAGAGCTAATTCTTCCTCTGAGGTCCAAGCATCCTTGTTGATACCAGGATTCAAATGGTTGTGCCACCTGCATACATATCAAAAACACATTGAAGCTTCCAAAATAGCTAAAAGTTAAATGATTTGCTCATATGAATTAATTTACCTTTCTCGACACTGTTTCCCAATTCGACCTGGTAAAGACTTTGCGATGACAGACCATTTTGCAGGCCCATATTTTTCAACAAGTTCAACGATTGTCTCATCCTCCTGCAAAACAAGAATTTTTAAGCTCTCATATTCATAAAAATGAAAGCCAAAAAAAATAAAAATAATCAGAAACAGGATGAACCTCTTGAGTCCAAGGTCCCTTAATAAGGTCCGGATTTAAAACTTTCTGCCACCGGTGCAGGCATTGAACTTCGGTTCTATCAGGGAAAAATTCCGCTGCAAAAATAAATACACCAATTCAAACAACAAGAACAATTCATAAAACTACATAGACAAGAGTATGGAACTAATAGACAAGTAGGCCTTTTAGAAATATATACAACACTCCAACTCCGATATTCCAACCACAAATCTCTTGAATATGTTGTAAAACTCGCATCAATATTGCTACGGGAACTAGAATGAAGAAAAGAAGAGATTCATTTACCTATTTTCTTCCAGCTCTTGCCTTTAAACGTACCAACTGCTTGTCTCAATGTCTCATCCTGAAATAAGTAAGACAACTCTCATCTCAATTTTCGAAATACTGATCAACCACAAGTTTTATTTAGTCAAAGCAATCACTACTAACTTCTTCCGGAGTCCACCCGCCTTTCGCTCGCCTTATAGGGCCACTCGTCCTCCTGGCATAACAAAAAATATCAACACCAATCTCGTATAGAAACTAAAACATTACAAAAAATATCAGCTTGAAAAAAAACGAGTTCATGTGAATCAAATTTGTAAACGAGTGCTGCAGAGGAGATATACTTCATGTATGATGTTAAAAACACTTGAAAAGGTCAGATACACAGACAAAGAAGAAGAACTAACCCCAAGTACCTATTAGTTGGTGATGCTGTAGCGGGACTTGCAATAGCAGGTGACTTGAGGAAACTACTGGCACTGCCTTCAGACACAGAAGAGCCAGAAGCAGCTGTTGATTGCTTATTCTCTATACACTCATCCTCCATTTTAACTTTACCGTTTTCTTCCTGAAGATCCATCTCAATTCGATAAGAAACAGAAACACCCACCATCGTAAAACGCGTAGCAGACAGAACCCAGATCTCACAAAATCGGAAATTCAGTGAAAATTTAGGGTTTATAACAAATTCTAATCACAGGAATTATAATTAGGAAGCCCTATTTCGAGACGGTGGAATTTGTATCGATTCAGACCTAAACAACCGTGAACTCAATTTTCACTACAGGAAAACTAATAATCTGATCACAAGAAGTCAAGAACAAAACCCTTAATCAGATTCGGAAAAAACTAACCTCGTCTGGAGAAGAAGCCGGTGGATTCAAACTGCAGCTCATCGAGATAGATAGATGCACGAATTCGCCAGCAGAAGAACAAAGAAGACGAAGGGAACGTTAGAAAGAAAAAGCCAAAACTTTATTCGAAAAATACTTTGCCCGTTGAACCAGAGAGAGGTAGAGAGAGAAAGAGGAGACTTTGGATCGAAACAACATTAAAAAAAAAAAAAAAGAAGGATGGGTTAAATTAGCTCTCTCTACTATTATAACGAATACTTCTTCAGCTGACGTCACCGTTACTTGCCGTTTCTTCTTTTTTACCATAACTAATAACCTATTCTATGAACCGGTCGGTTTAATCTAGTAATTATTATCATTCATCACATACTGAAGAACAAGTCAACCAAACCGAACCGATATTTCACCATCAATTCAGAATCAGTTGAACCGGAGGGTGTTTTCGATGCTTAATTGCTAGAAGATGTGGGTTTTTTCTTTCTGCTTTGATGTTATTTGATTTGATGAAAATGAAAGGAGTATAGCTAGGTCTGGTTAAGTTGGTTCAGTAAAGAGACCAATTGTCTAAACCAACTAACGCCGTCAACGGATTTATTCTGGAAAGTAGAAAGTCGGAAAGGTAAAAGGTAATAATAACGGACGTTAACGGCGGAGAGTTAGCCTCAGGAACAGAAGTTTGAACCTCAAACGGCACTATTAGCTGATCCGTTGACAATCAAATATCTCTCTCACTTCTTGTTACAAGTTTATTTAAATATACTAGTCTATTGGGCTGAAGAAAACCATAGTTGTTAATTGTTATCACATAAAAAGGGGCATATTGGATCAATGATTTGGGATGATTTTATTTTATTTCCAAATCCCCCCCTTATTGGATCTAGCATTTATGAAAATTATTCCAAATCCAAAGTTATTTGATTTGATGAAAATGAAAGGAGTATAACAATGAGAAGAAGTTGATTCAAATTAAACACATATATCTAATTAAATAATAAACTAGTATATTTAAATAAACTTGTAACAAGAAGTGAGAGATGGGAAGCGATGAAGATTAACTCATCAATTGATGAAGCAAATAGAGTATTTGATTTGAATTTTTTTTTAAAGAAAATCTTTATTTGTTACTGATATCATAAATTTGTTTGGGTTCTCCTATATTAATGCATGTAAAATAAACTAGTCTGGCCCAAAAAAAAACGAAAACTTTGTTTCGCAACATATATCAATACAATCCAAAATCATTACCATCCTCTCCTTCCTCTTCCTCTTCATACAATTTCTCGCCGTTTTGAAAATCTGCGTTCATGTCGTATGATTCTACATAGCCTTCTTCATCCTCTTCAGCTTCAGCTTCAACTTCAGCTTCAGCTTCGTCTTTATTTTCACCATTCTCATGTTCATTGCTCCTCACTTCCTTCTTCTCTTCCTTCTTCTTCTCCATGCCTGTCTCGGATTTCGATCTCTTGAGTGATTTTTCAGCTGGCTGAAAGAAGAAATGAGAAGAAAATTGTATAAAGCTACAGTCACAGACCCGAAAACGATGACAACTAAGGAAACAAGAAGAGATAATAAAAAAAAAAATACTTACCGATGTATCAAAGAGCTCCTCCAAAAGTTCGTAGTTTATTAACCCGCTAAGTCTCTGTACAAGAGTAGAGACGCAAGTCAGGAAAGACAAAGAAGCAAAAACTCCAAAAGTAGTTAACTTTGAGAAGAGCAATATTATATGGCCATGTTCTTGACTATGTATTTTCAGGTTGGGGTTTTAACAGATGATATAATTGCTGAATACATTTTGATTCATTGCAAACTTGAACGCTTCTTAATATCAAGGCATCAAAAACAGAGACAATTTAACCTTTTTATCAAGAGTTCTGCGAACAGCTTCCATGGCTGTGGCTGGGGGAGGCGCGTTCTTTGCTTCCTCAGCTCGTTTTTGTTGCTTTGCCTATATGAAAACAGAAAAAGAGAACCAGAACGTGATTATTAGTCGACATAATATTATTCTCCATAAGTCAGATCCTTGATATGAGTCAGGAACATAATTGCAAAGTTGAAATTGAGTTACCTTTCTAGATTTTGTCACAGCAGCTTTAGAAGCTTCAACAAGCTTTCTGGCATGTTCCGGGCAATTAGAGTTGCTCACGTTTAAAGCTTCACTAGCCGCCTTCAGAGCTGCTTCCTTAGCTGCTTGCTCCTACAAAACAATATACAACTCAGAAGGAATCCATGAAAAGATAAATGATATAGCCTCAGAAATCACCTCAAGATATTCTCTGTTCATTTCTTCCCATAAGATCTTCTTATACCGCTTTTCCTCCTCGTTGTGAATATAGCCATCCACCTGGTTAACAGTGAATATTACGACCAAGATCAATCTAACAAGCGAAACTGTAGTAAGAAAAAGAGACTGAGACAGAGTGTTGAGATCCTTTTTCATTTCATGTTCTATATTCAAGTCGAACAGTCCATGACTTAGCATGTAATATAAATAACGTAAGAAAGCAAAACAATTGCCAACCTCATCATCATTGACATCAGAAAAGTTGTCTGATTCATCCGAAGCTTCAGCATGGCCATCATCCCCATCTTTTTTTCCTTCACCCTTCTCTGGGACACAGCACAAAACGATTCTCAAGTGCTCAAACGATAGCAAAACCCTTTAATCTGATTAGACAGCAATTGCACTCACCCGAACATCGTTTTTCACTTTTGCTCACACTGCAATAGTCTGCTTCTCTCTCGGACTGCCAAAAGTTTGACAGGAGAAAGATTTGAAGCATAAGATTTCACCAAAGCAAAATTGAACAAGCTTCCTATATAGGTGCTTTGGGTACAGAGAAAAAACTAAACTGCAATCCTCGAATAAAAGAGCACCTAAACTTACATTTAGTTGTTCATCATGGTTTAGGCTACCAACTCCTCCCTCGTTTTCTTCTCTAGCTGCTTTTTCCATTCTCTCTTTCTCTGCTCGCTGGAAAGCAGGGGGATCCGACCCACCAACAAGTCCTCCAGAAACAATATTGAACTGCAAAAGCATATGACTGTTAACTCTCAGAGCCATTAGTAAACAGTTTCGCAATTGCGTAAACTGAAAACATGAAAAGAGACAAATCAGGCATAACACAGGAGACATACATCATTGTAACAGCTCTCACATAGTCCATAACCAAAAGGTTTACAATCCTGATGCATACAGAGCACCCTCTCTTTGTTTGACTTTGGTTTCATGTTAAAAGATCTTTTATGCATTTCCCTTTCCCTTTCTCTTTCTCTGAGCTCATCAACCTAGCCACACATGGAAAAACGTTGAAAAAAGATGAGCATATTCTTTAAGTGATATGAGGCACACAAAAAAAAACTGAGCCCCATATTTCATATCATCGCATATGACAACAACCAATAGCAGAGGAGTATGCATTATGATACTCACACTTGATCCAGCATCAATCATATGTGATGATATGAACAGTTAGCAAATAATTCTACAACTAGGATACTCTTAGCCTTCACTCACATTTAAACTTCCAGACTCGGTATTTCCAAACTCAATCAATCGTTTGGTTAGAGTTGCTTCACATATATGCACAACTTTTACCTGAAATATTTAGAAAACACACCAAATCAGGATCAGCAATAAATTAGTGAAATAAAAGGCTAAAACATCTTTCCTCTCATCTTTAACAACATTGTTTTCATAAGCTAATCATATCTTCTTAGTTCTTACAATATCTGTCTTAGAGCACTTGATACCATGGGAAAGCGCAGCTGTGTAAAGTGCTGCTCCACATATTCCACTAGGTTTCCGGCCGGTCTGCATGCCAATAAAGGCCAATATTAACACAAGGCATAATAAATAACTAAACAAAGGGTACATAGGAAACGATCAGGGCGGGCCCTGGGCTAAAGCAGAGGAAGCACCAGCTTTAGGCGCAAAATTTTGGGGCAGCATTTGGGGCAGCAAAAAATAAAAAATTTAAGCTTTAGGGGCAAAAAAAAATTTTTTTGCTTTAGGCAACATATACATTAGGGCCGGCCAAACGATCGACTAACAAAAAAAAGTCAAACCTGTATCCAATCTCTCTTCATATTAGCTATAATGTCTCTAGCTGTTCTCACAACATCTTTATCATGTTCTCCTTTCAATAAGCCTGCAAGTGTATGATGAAAGGAGTAGGCTGGGTTAAGTAATATACAGAAATGTTTGTGTCTGGGATAATGTTCAAAGCAACTAAAGAAAATCAAATAGTAGTAAGTTTCAGCATCAACCAAATACAGAAAAGAATAGGAGCCAAAAGAAGACATACTTACTGTTTGAGAATCGAGGAATGAAAATTGAAGGATCAACAAGCTTTTCATAATTCCGGTTTTCGGCAATATACAGCATTTCACAGAGTTGCAAGTACACAGAACCTAACTCATAACTGCACAAGATTTTATGAAACAAAAACAGCCAAACCGGAATTACATTGCTTGGACAAGAGGAGTCGCCGCAGTAGACTTAACAGGTAATTAGGCAACAAAAGAAAGAAAGAGAGCAGTATAAAGATGAAAAAGAAAAGAAAAAAAATCATCTTACACGCTAACTCGAAGGTAGCTTGAAAAATCAATAAGAAGAAACGGAATGTTCTTTTCCCTACAGATCAAGAAAGTTTTTGGTCAACATATGTTATAGTCAGCATGAAATTTTAAAGAGGAAACAAAATTAGGAGAGCAACAAGACAGTTACTAAAAATCTAACCTGCAAGTCAAGTAGAGACAGGAAGCCTGTACTAGTTCAGTTCTGCGACCTTTAGTGAAATTTTGCTCAACTGCCATCTTCAGAAGATAAACTGAGTTAAAAAAAGGCTAAGAATCCTAAATTAATATTCAGAAAATATGTAAACCAAAACATACTGTAAAGAATCGAGCAGCCATGTCAATCACATCATCTCTCTCATCACCAATCCCCAGTGCATCTCTCAAATTCATAAACTCATCTCTAGCTGTAAAAAAAAAAAAAAGCAAGGTCTGTCAGAGCAAGCTATAACCTATAAGGATCAAAATTGTAAAGAGTCTAACAATGGATGGGGACTACAGAATAACGAGTACACTAGCTAAGCAATTATTCAACTGAAAAGTTCGAAATGCAATAAAAAAAAGGGAACTGCATCATCAAGCTGGATCTTTAAGCAGTTGCACTAGTTAGGCCAACAGTGAATAGAAATTCATATACAAAGAAAAAAGGCATACCTATTCTAATTCTCCTTTCACGTGAGCTTGAGATCCCACTCTGAACACTCCTCACTATGTTACCTGACGCTTGGCTCTGCAGGTACATAAACAATGTGTAATGTTTGAGCAAAGGCATCAAATGGTTGAAAAAGAAGAGACATGAGTCTTGAAAATAAAAACCGAAATCCGATCTACTGAACCTAAATCGCAGCTGCGTATACCTGTCCAGCCGCATTCTTAACGAATGTAACTTCAGTAGAAAAATTGAAATTTTCCAATATCCTCCCACATAAATTGCATGCCCTGCAAAAGCAAAAGCACATATACGAAAGTCATAAATCGGACCCAGAAACCACAAATCTAAAATCAAAACACTTACAATGCACCATCGTAAGGGCGTATTCCGGGGACATTCTTCCCACAATGGTTACACCACACCATGGCTCCGTAACTCAGAAAACTCCCAACTTAGCTAATACTACGGATCCAAAACTCGGAGACAACAGCTTCCAGTGTTACTTGTTCAATAAAGAGGAGATCAGATTATTTCTGGAGAAAGAAGCTCCTTCTACGCGATCGTGCGAGGATGTGAAGAGGGATTAGGGTTTAATGGTATATTCGTTTATCATAAGAAAAACTCACTGACTATATAACATACCGGTTCTAGCTGTGACGGCGGAAGAAGGCGAAGCTGAGAGATTTCCTCCGATTTGCGACGGCTTTGGATCGAACTCGGGTCCCTAAGTGTAACGCAAAAGTCCGTGGGCTCTTTATTTTTTTTTTGTTAGGGGATAACTCAATTCCTAAAGCTTCGTTCTTCGGTTTAGCTCAATTTCACAAGTTAAACCGATAAATTTGATCTGGTCCATATTGGCTATTTTGCTAAACCGAAAAATGGAAAGAAACCTCAAGTTTGTCAACATTTTGTTAAGAAACAGACAGAATAAGACAAGAATAGAAATGAGTGTAATCGTTGTTGGAATACGTACTTTCTTGTGACATCTTTTGAATCCGAAGAAGCATTGAACAAACAATAATAAGGTTCTAAAATAATCAAAGATAGAAAATGCCACATCATAACACTAGATTCTTGACATTGAAATCTACGAAGTTTTTCCGAATTTTTGAAAAGTTACAAGAAAAACAAGAATACAAATTTAGCTTCAAGTTCTCGCCTATGGTGCGGGTCCAAGTAGTTTCAGAGGTTCCTCTTTCTTCTCAGTGGCATTACGATTTGCTGCAGAAGCTCTGAGAGGAGGATTAAAGAGCTTGCTTGCGACATCAGGAGGTAACGCATCTTCACCGGGAAGAACAAGAAGCCCTTTCTCTCTCAGAGAAGAAGGTTCATTGTAGCAAATGCTCCACAGTGAATCCACGAGGTGTCTTTCTTCTTTAATCGTTCCAAGATCTTCTTGTGACATCAAGCTAATTCCTTTAATCCGTTCTTCCAGAAGCTGCCTCAGTTTCTTATCACCTTTCTCTATGCTGCTACATCCGCTTCCATCGTTTTTGTCTCTTGCAAGCTCAAGCAATCCGCGAAGAGCGGCTTCTCTGGTCTCGGAGTCGTCACTAGACGCGAGATGCATCATCACTCGAGGAAAGCCGAGTCCAGTGGCAATACTGCGGTCCGAATCATCCTCTTGCAAAAGATATTGCAACAAGTTTAAGGCTTTCCTGGAGAATTTAGAAAGAAAAAAGCAACAATTCAAGAATCTTCCGAAGTTTGAAATCCACATAGGCCGCAAGGAATAAGAGCATTTGAGTGGATTACCTTTGAAATCTCACACTATCAGATGCCAAAGCTTCTCTTAGGCCAGCATAACCATTGGCAAGCTTGAAAGCCGTGACTCCCGGTTTGTTATGGCGAATCAAAGCTATATAACATATACAAAACGTAGAGTCTTTAGTAGATTATTACAAACCGAAATCACAAACCACAAGGTTTTGATCATCTCAATCTTTACTATAAAATATCAGATCAAGCTTACATGATATTGCGCCGAGAGCTTGAGTTCGAGCATGAATATCTGTGTCGGAGGTGAAATTTGATAGCAGTGATTCCAAGCCATTGGCTTCCATAACTAATTCCTGACTTCGAGGATTGTTCTGAACTATTGTGCTTACGACATCAGCAGCTTTTGCCCGAATATTAGCATGAGAGTTTTTAAGGAATCCAAGAAGAGGAACCAAGCCTCCAATCGAATGAAGATCTACACAACAGTAAGTAACCAATATTCAAATTGAGCTTACCACAACGGAAAAAATAAAAGAAGGAGAATACCAAGTTCCAAGTAAGAGATGGTTTACCATTAGCCATATCGATCGATTCAACGTGCTCCTGCAACTCATCCAGCAAATCTACCATAATATTAAAACAAATTAGTACCACCCCCACAAGATTGCACAAGATAAGCCAAGAAGAAACTATGCGTTAAGGCCGATTAAAGCACCTTCGATATCTTCAGGCGTTACTCCATGATCCACCAAAACTTCTTCAGGTGTTTGCATAACTAGTGTAATCTCCTTCATGCGTTTGACTACATCTACAGTCTGCGATTGCATAGCCTCCATAAACCATTTTCTATCCTCCTCACTGTCTCATCAAACAACTCGATCAACAAAACAATCCACTATAAACACGAAGCACAATATAAGCTATAACCTTTTGACATGATCAGTGTTGGGCTCTCTTAAGCTTAACAGTGCTTCATGGAAAAGTAAGAGAGATGAACATATGGGTATAATGATCAACGAGAAAAGAGGTAACATTTCACATATATAGCAGAATTCGATAATTGCATCTAATCAAACCGATAAATTGAACGGATATTGAAAAGAAACCCTATTTTACACAGACCTAGATTTGAATTCACTGCCTCAAGTGAAAGCCAAATCACAGCCATACAATTTCTATAACTACCCACCAAGCATCCCAATCCAATCTCGGACAAACGACGAGACAGAAGCAAAGAAACTAGAAAGTGAAGTCCGTACCTCAGCTGGCGATTTGGTCGAGTACCGTCGGCGTGAGAGAGACTCCATTTAAGCAATCCATCCCAATTGGGTCCGTCTTTCGCCATTGAAGAACGCTTTCACCGAAAAAAAACTTGGAACAGAAGAAAGAGAGAAGGAAGAAACTAAAATCGGAACCTTTTTTATTTGTGTGCTTGTAATAATAAAGAGAAAGAGTCGGCTAATCGCTGGTTGGTTTTATAAAAGACCAGAGATTATTCGCGAAGCTGCTACAACATTCTACAAAATCTGAAACCTCGTCGACCTCTGAAGAGAGTGAGAAACAGAAAAGGACAGACGATGACGCGTCTTAAACGTTATTGGACTTGAAGGCTCAAGCCCAAATAATCCACATCTCTTGGGCTTATAGAGGCCCGTAACCTAAAAAATCAATGGGACCCACCTTATCCAATATCCCCACACAAACTGAAGATAGCAAGAATCTAAAGCCACATTCATAACTTCAGATCACTTCTTCTATACCTTTGACTTGGAGGCTTTTACATGTGAACGTTAGTTCCACTCCAATTTAATCAACTATTAAATATAACAACGACTAAATTATATTATACATATGAATCATATAAAGTCGACGTGAGGACAAATCAAAATCACAACAGAATCTCTTTCTCTTTCTTCCAATCTCCAATCTCGCTCATCCGTTCTCTCTTTCTTCCTGTATCGTCTGTTCTTTCCTAAAACCTGTTGCTTGCTCTGCTTCGACTCTGTTCTGAAACAGAGAGACAAAGAAGATGAAGCTTGAGGAGCAAGAAAGTGACATTTTGTTTCAGACAGATGAGGAATGCCAAGTCGATCTCTCCTCCGATATGTCTACTCCATCTCTCCTCCGATATGTCTACTCCATCTTCTCCATTATCCCGGAACAATTCCGCTCCATGGCCTCGAAGTTATCGGTAAATCAAATCCTCTGTTTTTCGTATTTTAAAATCTAAATAATTATTTTGAAGGGTTTGCAGTAATAGAGATTCTCCCTTTTCATGGGTAATTCAGACAATCTGTGGATATCTTAAGCGGAGCTACACCTCCGACGATCAGCTTCATTCACGGGAGAAGTTCTCAGACATCATTCACCAGCTCGATCTCTTCCTTGTACAAGAGACGCCAAAACTCTATTTTCAACTCGTTTGCTTCTTCCACAAGCAAACAACCGCTGCTCACCGAGAAAGACGAGGTATCTGCCAAATCATTCATTTCATCTCAGGTCAGGTTATCAATCACCGATCTCCCATTGGAAGAACAAAATCTCTGCTCGTTTCCTCAATCCGTTCTCAACGGTAAGACCTATAATATCGGTATTGGTTATGTCTCAAAAGTCTTTCATACATAACTTTAGAGTTGGGCCTGAGAATGGCTATCTACAACACTTCAGGGCTTAGGCATTTGGTTCGGTTCAGACGGTTATCATATTTTATCACCGTTACATTCAATCTTCTGCACACTCTCTCTCTCATTTTAAGTTGAACCTATTTTGGTGCAGGAATCAATGTCCTATGTGGAGTAGGTCTACTCACAATGCCGTACGCGGTGAAAGAAGGAGGATGGCTCGGGCTTTTTATACTCTTCTTCTTCGGTATCATCACTTTCTACACCGGTATTCTCCTCAAGCGATGTCTTGAAAGCTCTCCTGACCTCCACACCTATCCCGACATCGGACAAGCTGCCTTTGGATTCACTGGTCGCCTCATCATCTCCGTAAGTTATATGGAAACCATTTACAAATATATACTTAAAGATTTTTTTTCTAATATCTCCAAACTAAACCTTATGGTTTTTCTTTATCTCTCGAGAGTTGCAGATACTTCTGTACATGGAGTTATACGCATGTTGTGTGGAGTATATAATCATGATGAGTGATAACTTGTCGAGACTCTTCCCCAACACTTTGGTAAACATCGCTGGAGTATCTCTTGATTCTTCGCAGATCTTTGCCATAGCAACCACTCTTATTGTTCTTCCTACAGTTTGGCTTAGAGACCTTAGCTTACTCTCCTATCTCTCAGGTTCCATTTTATATATATGGATCATAAATCCTTTCAAATACTTTGAGATTCGATCATTCTCTAATTCATGCATTTTCATTCCTTTAGCCGGAGGAGTTTTCTCTTCCATCTTGCTGGCTCTTTGTCTCTTCTGGGTCGGGTCGGTTGATGGAGTCGGGTTTCACTCAGGTGGACAATCTCTGGATCTCGGTAACTTACCTGTCGCGATTGGGATTTTCGGGTTTGGGTTCAGTGGTCACGCGGTTTTCCCAAACATTTACTCTTCTATGAAAGATCCATCCAGGTTTCCTTTGGTGCTCCTCACTAGGTAAACCCTTTGCTTTAGCTTACTTGAAAAGGAAGTAAATGGTATTTTATTTTATTTTAATTATTTCTCTTTTAATGCCTTTCAAAAAGGACATTGTTTTGAGCTTACAACTTACAAGTGAAAGAGAAGAGATTACAAACATGACTTATGAAATACATATGGGAATGGAACATAAACTGCGCGCGGACAGAACATAACATGCAAGAAGAGTGAACCAACTAAGAAGGATGATACGGAGAGTTAGAGAATTGAATGTAGCCAAACCAATTGGAGAGGTAAGAAAGACTTGAATGAGTGCTTGCTGAGGCTGGAAAACTGGTCGGTCTGTCCAAACTAGCAAGCTTGCTCCTGATGGTGCTTTGAATGAATTTGATGACTGCATGAGGAAGACGAGGTTGAGACCCGTGAAGTCTAGAATTTCTTTCTTTCCATATCTCATAAATCGATGCCTGAAGTATGAGCTTGCATATGATGTTGAGTTTGGGAAAGGCTGAGGCTGAATTCACCCAAAACATAATACATTGAAGACCTAAGGGAGGTGATAGAATGTCATGAGTGAAGAAAGCTGACCAGACCGAGGATGAGTAAAAGCAGTTGAAGAATAAGTGATTAGCCGTACCTGATCAGAGTTAAGGCAAGTATCTGGATTCTGAAGACCCCAACTGCGAAGACGGTCTCTCGTTGTCATACGATCTCTAGCTAGCAAGCACCTAGTGAATGAAAGAGTGCTTTGGAATTCCTTGACTAAACCAAACAATTCTAAACCATGGGACCGCGGGGCCAGGAGGATTCAAATTGAGCCAAGTAAGAGAAGTAGAGAACAAACCCAGCTCGGAATTCAAAGAATTACGCCATTGGAATAGGTCTAGATCAGTAGGAGACAGCGCTGAGGGAAGACAGGCACAAAGCAACACTGAGATCGGATGTCTTCCTCTTGGCAGAAGCCATGCACCATTTGAACACGCTTGAGAAACCGTCGCCAATAGATTGATGCCTGAGACTCTTGGACCTGCTTCTCCTGCCAAGTTAATCAAAGGGCCAAGACTGGTCCAATCATCATATCAAAACAAAGCTGAGGTACCCGAGCCAACTTGGCATGAGATAAAGGGTCTAGCTAAGGGACGCAACTTGAGAAGCTTTTTCCATATCCAACTCCCTGAGTTTTGAACTGATGGGTCCCAAAGTGATCTCCCTTGTAATACCCTTTCTCTAACCCACGATACCCACAGAGAGCCACTCTTAGTGAAAAGGAGCCAAATGAGTTTCAAACCGAAAACTTTATTCCAAGCTTCCAGCCTTTTCAAACCCAAGCCACCTGATTCCTTATGTACCCACTGAATCCCAAGAAACCTTAGCTCATCTGGCAGAGTTTGGAGCGCCACTCCAAAGAAAAGCATAGCAAATTTTCTCTAAAGCCTCCATGCAACTCTTTGGCAAAGGGAAAACCGATGCCCAGAAGTTGATGAGGCTGTAAAGAACTGACTGGATCAGTTGCAGTCTACCTGCAAAGGATAGGTGTCGAGATGTCCATGAAGAAACTCTCTTTCTGATTTTGTCAAGTAGAGGCTGATAGTCTTGAGGTCTCATCTTATGAAGGAAAAAAGGCAGCCCCAAATACCTAACTGGAAGAGATCCCTGAGAGAGATCAAATCTAGTTGCTAATTGCTGAGAGAGAGACTGATTATTTCCATCAAGGAAGAGACAAGACTTGCACAAGTTGAGATCCATGCCAGAAACCAGATAAAATTGGCGAAGAATGCGCAAGATAGCATGTAGAGATCTTTCAGAGCCATCAAAGAACAATAACACATCATCAACAAAGGAAAGATGAGTTACCAGAGGGGAGTTGCATTGAGGATGAGGGGTGAACTCATTCCTCCTTGCAGCTGCATCCAGATTCTTGGATAGGATGTCCATAGCAAGAATAAAGAGAGAGGAGGATATATGATCACCTTGTCTTAACCCCTTTTTCCCTAGGAAGAACCCCACCAATTCTCCATTTAAGGCAATAGAGAAGGAGGCAGAAGAGATACACTCACTGATCCAATTGATGAATATGCTAGGTAACTCGGAAACCTTTAAAATATTGATGATGAAACCCCAATGCAGGTTGTCAAAAGCCTTAGTCAGATTGATTTGAAGGCAGCCACAGGAGGTTACTCCATCCTTGTGAAAGTCATAAACCAATTCTGATGCCAAAAGGACATTCTCACAGAGGAGTCTGTCAGGAACAAATCCCACTTGATTCCCTTGGACAGCATTTGAGAGGAACAACTTGAGCCGAGAAGAAAGAATATGGGATATAATTATGTAAATGGTGTTGCAACACGAAACTGGTCTAAATTGAGAAAGACTTTCCGCACCTGTTGATTTAAGGATTAGAGAGATTGAGGTAGTATTGATCTGCCTTAGGAGTCTGCCAGAGGTGAAGAAATCAAGAACTCCAGCAACCAGATCGGGTCCTACGAGGTCCCAGGAAGAAGTGAAAAATTCCGCTGTGAATCCATCTGGTCCAGGGGCTTTGTTTCTCGGCAAACTGAACACAGTGGCTTTAATCTCCTCCGACGAGGGAAGAAACTGCATTACAACGAAACGGATGGATGGATTTGATGTGGGCGACAGAGTATGGCCTGATAAAGTTGTTTGGAGTTCCCAACAGTTGAAAATAATACTGCTCCACTAAGACCTTACTTCTCAACAGTTGAAATGGTATTAATTAGGTCAAAGTTTTTATTCCTCCTTACTTCTTTTGCAGTTTTGGTTTCTGCGTATTTTTTTACATAGCCGTAGCAATTTGCGGCTACAGTATGTTTGGTGAGGCGATTCAATCGCAGTTTACGCTAAACATGCCGCAACAATTCACGTCTTCTAAAATCGCAGTTTGGACAGCGGTGAGAATTATTAGATCAAAGCTTGATAAACATAGTTTTGTTTCTCTACATATACTAATATTTGATTACTAATTTTTCTCCCACTTCAGGTCATTACACCGATGACTAAATACGCGTTGTCTCTCGCACCGATCGTGCTAAGCTTAGAAGAACTTCTGCCGTCGTCAGAAAATATGAGATTCAACGGAGTATCAATGTTTCTTAGAACGATCTTAGTTCTCTCTACTTTGGTTGTTGCACTTACCTTCCCACTATTTGGTAATACTCTAACTTCCTTTGCAAGAAACTATTTTCAAAAACCTATCTTATTTTCGTTTGCTCTAATAATTTTGTAGCGATCATGGGGGTTTTGATGGGATCGTTCCTCTCAATGCTTGTCGTAAGTCTCCATAAACATTTTATCAGAGTTTCAATTATCATAGGCATATCAAACATGTTGTAAAGGATTCATATTTTAATTACTGTGCAGGCTTTTATATTTCCATGTCTTTGTTATCTCAGTATCTTGAAGGGTAGACCGAGTAAGACGCATGTAAGGGAAATTTTAAATTGTTCATATTTCATGCTCTAAAGTGGTTATTATCTTGATTTCTCACAAGATAATTTTATATGATTTTTTCGTAAATCAATTATTATTTAATTTTTGGCAGATGGGAATATGCGTTTTCATCATAATCTCCGGGATCGTAAGCGGTTGCTGCGGGACGTACTCCGCAATTGGAAGATTAGTAGGAGAACGGAGTTGATGTGGTGAATTGATGAACAATGAAACAACATAGAATTGTGGAACAATAGAAACTTTAAAAGAGTGATTTTAATGAGAGTAATAAACTTTTGTGAATGTTTAAGACTTATTTAACAGAGTACTAAAGTTTTGTGAAAATGTGAAAGACTGATTTTAATAGAGTCACTCGCACCCTGCGCGGAGGTGAGATATCTATAAATTATTTTGGTATGTATTTTTTTAAAAAACTATATGAGGTGGAAATAATTTAACTGAATTTAGATGTAANGATGAAGAAAAGCCTTCCTAGCCAGGATAAGTGCGTAATAACTTCGTATAGCATACATTATACGAAGTTATACGATATTTGAATTTGAATATGCAAAGTAAATGGTAATCTCAAAAAAAATTAATCTATTTTGAAATCTAATTTGAATATCCATTAGTATGTATTTGATGAGACTATTAGTATCAAACTATATTATTATTAAACTATATCAAATTAAAATATTTAAAAAACTATATATTATACGCTTTATATATCAATAATCATAACAATAATATGAAAGCTATATTTTATATTAGCGATTACTGCAAAAAAAAAACCGCAATCTTTATTTTTTTGCAAGAAAAACTCTCACCTCAAAAAAATGCAAGTCAATCTTCCTACCTCCAAAGTCATCCACAAAACAGCTCATGCCCATATCCATGACGTGACAGTCTGTGGAAAAACAGATGCCGTTACTGTTCATTTTTTTTTTCAACTACCCTTCTGTTAAATCAAGTTTGGCCGAAAAAAGTTTTTTTTTTTCAACTACCCTACTGTTTTTATGTCAAAAACGTCAAATACTGTTTTCCCGCAAAAAAACTTTTTTCGGCCAAACTTGATTTAATAGAAGGGTAATTGACAAAAAAAAATTAATAATATTTTTTTATTAATGAACAGTGACGGCGCCTGTTTTTTCACCGACTGCCACGTCATCGATATGGGCAGGGGCTGTTTTGCGGGTGACTTTGGAAGTTGGGGATTGACTTGCAATTTTTTGAGGTGAGAGTTTTTCTTACAAAAAAAATAAAGGTTGTGGGTTTTTTTGCAGTAATCCCTTTATATTATAATTTGAATTTGAATATACAAAAATTTGTATGAAATGAAATATAATTAAGAGATTTTGAAAACTTATAAGAATAATATTTGTCATAATACCAAAAAATAAAAAAAAAAATTTATAACCCTATGAAACGAAACAATATAATTTAGAAATAAAAAATTCAAAAATATTTTTTTATTTTATAAATGAAATAAATTAGAAAATAATATTGATTTAATAGTGTATATAAAATCCATCATTAGGATTTTAATCTCATAATGAAATTTATATGATTATGCATAAGTTTAATGTAAATGACACAAATGTAAATATTCTAGTAACCTAAACATTTTTTCATAAATACCTTGAAAAATTCTATGGTGATGACACATTATCATGACACATTTGTAAATAACATTTAAAACGAATGTTTTTTTTTAATCAATTTTTCTTAATTAATATATAAGGGATAACAAAGTTATGTTTTAACCAGATAACAAAGGCATTTCGGTTCCATGAATGAATTTATATATGGTTTAATTAGTTATTTAGTTAGATAAAAAAATAACAATGAGAATTTGAAAACATATTGGATCAGAGTCTATGGATTTTTTTTTACGAATTCCAATACAAACGATATCTTTCTTGATCATAATTTTTCAAATTTAACTAATTAATTTTATATTTGACACATGACATAGTTTATTGCCTAAATAGTTTGCATATTTTACCCATTTTCATTTTTTTTTAACACTGAATATTATTATTGATCGAAATTATGAAATCCAATACAAAAAAAACAGAGAGGCATCAGTAGATGTTAAGCACGAGGAATAAAGATTTACAGGGAGAACTAGGAACCAACTCTCACCAACAAACTAGAGGAATAAATCATGTTCTAAATTATGAAACTAGAGAACAATTATAAGAAAGGAATTAGACCATTTACCCATTATCAGCATCGGCGATAAGGCTATCGTGGAGCCAAACTGGTTCGCCTTGGGAAATATACGAGGCGTAACGGTGATCTCGAGTGACGTTGTCAGTCATCACAACTGCAGGCTTGTTGTTCTCAATTGATGTATGCTCCAAGGACCAAGTATCGAAGCATAGGAGGAGGTTGGAAATATCATCCAGGATGAGTCGATACATGGGATAAAGGTGGGGATGAAGAAAAGCCTTCCTAGCCAGGATAAGTGAGGACTCAAAGTTAACCTTCTTCATCTTCATATTTTTAAGTGATTCAATGGCCCAAAAGAAACTAAGCAGTTCTGCCATCATCGGTTCCGGTATCGAAGAGTATGATCGACGGCTGTGGAACAGAGTCTTACCCTCGTGATCTCTAACAATCCACGAGACACCACAATTTTGAAGGTGACTTGTCCAAGAGCAACCAATGTTACATTTGATAATCCAGAGAACTGGTTTTCTCCATCTTCTTTGACTTGTCGAATTCATGTTGACAATAGACTCAGTAGGTGATTCTAGTCTTCCCACTGCTATCC
This sequence comes from Eutrema heterophyllum, assembly GCA_002933915.1. NCBI lineage: Eukaryota > Viridiplantae > Streptophyta > Magnoliopsida > Brassicales > Brassicaceae > Eutrema > Eutrema heterophyllum. Next base: position 766,034 of record PKMM01013437.1, on the reverse strand, counting down.
AAATATCAGAATCTTCTTGGGCTTTGGAAGCGATCACCGTCGGAGATAGGAAAGTGTTTCCGAACACTAAAGCATTCCTAGATTTCCAGATTTGCCATAGGATCCAAGGGAAAGATAACCTCACTCTCTCAACAATTGATCTATTCTTGCTCACATAGAGAAGATGATGCAGATTAAGAAGAACCGAATTAGTAGAGAAACCTGCAGTAGGGATCGGAAATTGAGAGAGATCCCACACTTCTTTGGCTCTGGTACAATTAAATAAGACGTGACATATGCTCTCCGAGGCATCATTGCAACATAAGCAGGTTGGATTCAAATTAATCCCTCTTGTCAGGAGCCGCTCCTTAACCACAAGAGCATCGATAAGGCTCTCCATAGGAAATGACGAATTTTAGGTGAAGTATTCACCTTCCACAAATTTTTCCAGAGTTGCTTCTCAATAGGTGCCATCGGAGGCGCAGGGGCGCATGAAGTTCAAGAATCGTTTCAAGTAAACGGTAGCCACTCTGCGAGGTATAAACCCCATCTTTCGTAAAACCCCATATGTAGCTATCGTGATGATTTCGTCTTAATCGCAGACGCAGAATTCGCTCAGCATCTTCCTTTACGAAGGTTGCATTTACTCTCATCCCATCCCATTGTCCAGTCCTTTCATTTATTAGGTCCGCAACCTTTAAGGTTAAATCCACATTACTGTCTTGATGATAACGTGGCGTTCTTGGTAAACCATCGATGATCCAATTTTCTGTCCAGACGGAGGTATTTCTTCCATTCCCAATCGATTTTATCATTCCTTTTTGTAACAAATCTCGACCATGGAGAATACTTCTCCAAGCATAAGAAGGTCTGAGACCAACACCACACTCCAAAAAGGATCGATTTTTGAAGTAACGTGATTTCAGAATCTGAGATAGCAGCGATTCGGGTTGAAGCCATATCCTCCAAGCTTGTTTTCCAAGAAGAGCTTGGTTGAATCTCCCGATATCATGAAAACCCAGACCTCCAACTTCCTTTTTCTTGCACAGCTTATGCCACGCTATCCATGGGATTTTTCCAGTATTGTTTCCATTGCTCCACCAAAATTGGGTCATAGCACTTGTGATTTTTGCACATAGATCTTTCGATAATTTAAAGCAAGTCATTGCGAAAACCGGAAGAGCCATTGCCACAGATTTCAACAAGATCTCTTTACCACCTTGGGACAATGCTTTGGCATACCATCCATGGATACGATTTTCCAGTTTTTCTCGAATGAAGTTCAAAAGAAGTCTTTTCGAACACTCCGTTAATCCAAGATATTTACCTTCACCACCTTCCGTATGAATACCCAAGACCTGTTTTACTTCTTATTTCCTCATCTCATCTACTTTTGCCCCAAAAATAATCGATGATTTCATAGTATTGATCATCTGTCCCGACGCATCTCCGTAAATTTCAAGACACCAAAAAATTTCTGCTGCCTCCTCTTTTGTAGCTTTACACATAAGCAAGCTGTCATCAGCAAATAACATGTGGTGTACCGAAGGCCCCTGAGAGGCCAGCCTTATTCCATTTAACTTCCCCCTCGATTCTGAATTGTTGAGGCGGCTCACCAAAGCTTCAGCACAGATGATAAACAAAAATGGGGAGAACGGGTCGCCTTGTCTTATCCCCCTTTCTGGTTTGATATATCCATGAGAACGGCTGTTGAGGAGGACTGTATAAGATACAGAGCTGACACAAGACATAATCCATCGTATCCAAATCCTATCGAAACCCAATTTCTCCATAAGAGCTTCCAAAAAGCACCATTCAACTCGATCATAGGCTTTCGACATGTCTGTTTTTATTGCCATAAACTCGTCTGATACCAGAGGATTAGTACGAAGGCCGTGGACCATCTCATGAGCAATGAGGATATTGTCCGTGATTAAGCAACCCGAAACAAAAGCACCTTGTGTTGGTGATATGATCTCTGGCAGAATCTGTTTCAATCTTCTGCAAAGAACTTTCGAAATTATCTTATAATGAACTGAACACAGACTTATTGGCCGCATATCCTTCATCATTGATGGATTGTTAATCTTAGGAATCAAACAGAGCTGACTATGGTTCCATCCATGAGGCATAATAGCAGAGCGAAAAAATTGTTGAATCTCCTTTGTCACTGAGTTCCCTACAATATGCCAGTATTTTTGGTAAAAAATCCCAGATAAACCATCATCTCCAAGAGAGCTACTTCCCTTTATGCTAAAAACAACTTTTTTAATTTCCTCGTTCATAATCTGCTCCGTCAACATTGCATTCATCTCATGTGAGACTCTTGCCGTGAATCCTTGGAATAGAGACTCTAAATCAAACGGATTAGAGCTCATGAAGAGGTCCCTGAAATAATTAACAGCAATATTTCCTTGGATCCTTCCATAAATTGATCACGTCCTTCCTCGTCTTTCAGCATTAGAATACGGTTTCGTATTTTCCTCCCCTTCACACAATTGTGATAAAATTTCGTATTCCTGTCACCTCATTTAAGGAAAGAAAATTAGTTAGCAACATAAATCATGAATATACATTTGCTAAGAGACTCCTAATAGGTACTTAAGTGTGAGATAATTAACAAGAGGGGCAAATTCGAAATAATATAAGAACAAAGGGGTCATGTGGAAGAGCTTCGAGTTGGAGAGATCTCCAAAATCGTCGACAGCTTCAGACGTACTCCAACAACAACAATCGAGAAAGCAGAAGAAAAATAAAAGAATTTATATTAAATAACCCACTCACCGGAGACGCCGTCGTTTCGACGCCGGTGCTCCGTCTTAACCCTCCAAAGTTTTTCGTCGGAGGAAAAACAAAATGAAACGGAAAGGAGTCGGATTTTCTCTCCCCGTCACGGTGGTGATACTGGTGATCGGTTTCATCTATTTCTCAACGGTTTTCACTTTCATCGATCGGTGGTTCAGCCTCACTTCCTCTCCCGGAATCGCGAACGCCGCCGTGTTCACCGCCTTGGCTCTGATGTGTATCTACAACTACTCCATCGCGATTTTCAGGGATCCAGGCCGGGTTCCACTCAATTACATGCCAGATGTCGAAGATCCGGAGAGTCCTGTCCACGAGATTAAGCGCAAGGTCACCTCTTTATGCCTCTTTCTCTCCGTTTCTTGAATCCTCGGTGCTGATTAGTCAATTCCAAGATTTCTCACCACTTTTTGTTGTTTTCCCTTTGCCATTTTGGTCAAATAGGCTTTCCGATTATGGAAAAAATATAAATTCTCTAGAAAAATGATTTTTTTTATCTCTCAGCATCTGAATAGTCCATGGTTTGTAGTCATTTTCTGTATATGTCAATTCAATGTTTCGGCTACATGGATTCACTAGAATGGTGATTCTTGTAGATTTTGAGATATTTTGTTGTCTTGCAAGCGAACTTTCAAGCTGTCAGATATGTTCCTAACTTCTAAGGACCATAAAGATTTACTCTTTGGGATTGAGATATAAGTCCATCTTTTGGCTATATGGATTCGCTAGAGTGTGGTGATTCTTGTAGATCATTTGTTCCCCTAACGTTGTTTTGATGGCTTGTGTGAGGCAATTTAACTTTCAAGTTATCAGATTTGTTTGCGATTCCATATGTGAGTGAGCTCATGTTTTGAGTCTTTTTTTTTGGCATTCTCTTGCAATCGTGTTCTTAGATCTTTCTGGGGAAGTCCACTTATGATTTTTTTGTTTCACTACTTACTTTGGTTACGTCTTTTGCAGGGAGGAGATTTGAGGTATTGCCAAAAGTGTTCACATTTCAAACCTCCGCGAGCTCACCATTGTCGAGTTTGCAAAAGATGTGTGCTTAGAATGGTATGTTCGACTGAACACTTATGTTTCATACCAAACTGAACATCAAAATCACCCAAACCCATGCGATATTATGTTAAAACGGTTGTATTTGTTTTGAAGGACCACCATTGTATTTGGATCAACAACTGCGTAGGACACACTAACTACAAGGTCTTCTTCGTATTTGTTGTCTATGCGGTGATTGCGTGTGTATACTCCCTGGTACATTTCCTAACTTCTGTTAGTTCGATGTATATCTCTCTCTGCCGTGTGCCCCTTAGTATATGAGCCTTATATATATTCTTTGGTTTTCATAGGTTTTGCTTGTGGGAAGCCTTACTGTTGAACCTCAAGATGTAGACGAAGAGATGGGAAGCTATCTAAGAACTATATATGTAATGATTTCGATTGATGATTTTGTTTCGAAAACTACCAACAAATATCATTTTCCCATCTTATGTTTATGGTTTTTTTTTTCTCAGGTAGTTTCAGCTTTTGTTCTTATCCCATTGAGCATCGCGTTAGGTGTTCTTCTCGGGTGGCACATATACCTCATTCTACAAAACAAAACGACCATCGAGGTTCTTCTTTTTCTTTCTCTTCTTTTGTTTCTCATTTCTTCAATTGCTAAATTATGGATCTCCCCTTAGCTCTAGTTAGTTTTTTCCCATCTGCTAATCAATGTTGCGGAAATTGAGCAGTACCACGAAGGAGTGAGAGCTATGTGGTTAGCAGAGAAAGGTGGGCAAGTCTATAAGCATCCATATGACATAGGCGCATATGAAAACCTAACCTTGGTAATAATTCTTATCTTCGTTAGATGGTCAGTATCAGTAAAAGTTTTATCCTATGTTAAGTTTTAACTGTTTTTTTACTTCAGATTTTGGGTCCCAACATACTTTCTTGGCTCTGCCCTACATCAAGGCATATCGGTTCTGGTCTGCGTTTCCGTACAGCTTTTGATTCAATCCCAGTTTCATCTGAAACAAAACCTTAGCCCTGACCCAAATCATATCTTCCCAATTTTTGGTGAGTTCCATCGAAAAGGCAGCAAAATATTAACTTCACAGCACTATGGCTCTGTCCTTATCAGGCGTTTTAGCCGCCTCAGCACAAAACCAAGACCAGCCGGTAATCAATAATAGACTCTGCTTGACAAGGTTCTAAATCTCTCATCATTGTTTACTGGATCAGGAACATCCGTTTGTAATATATATATATTTTTTTTTTTTGTATGTCTCCCGTTTTTCTTTGGATTCCTCAAAAAGGAGAAGGAAGTTAGGTTGTGGATACATAACCCAAAAGCTGATTATGCTTATACATACCACTTAACAGGTGAAAAGACATCTTTGTAAGATAATTGAAGGCTTTCATAAATTTCTTATCAGAATCAGACAGTTGTCAGTATGTGTTTGTATGCATAATTATGTAGCCTGTTAGCAAGCGAAATATGAAAAGAAGTTTGTTAAAAAAAATTGTGACCAGATTGGACAAAGAAGAAGAAGAAGAAAATCAGAGAGGAAGATGAAGCCCTTAGTTTCCCAACATCAACACCAATCATCTGAAGTTTTTCCTTTGTTAAGAATCTGGAAGACAAAGAAAAAGACATCTGCTAAATTAATCCCTTTTGTCTATAGTATGCATAGCTTCCATAACCATTTGAAACTCACCAGCTCAACGATGAAGGTTCCTATTAGACAAATAAATTTCATAGTTTCGTTTTTTTTTGTTTTCTTTTCTTTTAAACTAGATTCTAAAGATCAAATTATAGTCTAGTTTAAAATAAAAGAAAGAAAATTCCGTATGTATTAAAATTACTATATAATATATCGACTGTATTATGTACTATTTTTTTTTTTTTTTATGTACTAAAATTCCATACACCTAATTTTTAGACCATCAACATCTTGCATTATCTCATTAATGTTTATTGGTCTCACCTACTCTCCATGACTCCAACTATGTACCTAATAGTAGTTAATAACATAGATGTGAATTATTCAAGTTTTTTTGTATCATATTTTCTTTTTATATGTTCCTTCGTCTATCTGCCCATGATCACAGAGACAAAAGTCTTCTGTTTCTTTTTTGCTTTCAAAACATTTCTCCCATAATGGATGCTTCACAAAATCTTCAGACACGCCCAAATTTCGTGAAGGACGATAATGTGAGCCAAGAGTGTAAGAATCTGATCTCTTCTCTACCTTCAGACAAAGATTTCATGGGAACAAGCCTCTGCAATTACCAAGGATCTTGGTACTATCCCAACATAGTCCAAGCAATCCTGAACCTCCAAAAACATTTCCGACCACGAGATACCGATATCATCCTAGCTTCGATCCCCAAATCAGGCACCACCTGGCTCAAGGCTCTCGCATTCGCCGTCGTTCATAGAAACAAGTACGCAGCTGATAATCTTGGATCCCATCCTCTCCTCTCCAACAATCCCCACAACCTCGTTCGGTTTCTTGAGATTGACTTATATGATAAGAATCAACTTCCTGACCTCAAAGAGCTTCCTTCACCTAGGCTCTTTGCTACCCACATGCCGTTTCAAACGCTTCATGAATCTCTAAGAGATTCTCCTTGCAAGGTGGTTTACGTGTGCAGGAACATAAAAGATGTGTTGGTCTCTCGTTGGCATTTCAGGAGCAAACTTGTTAGCAAAGAGTTGTATAGTAACAACTCGCTTGAAGATATGGTTGACGAGTTTATTAAAGGGGCTTACTTGTTCGGTCCGTTTCCGGATCAAGTCTTGAGCTATTGGAAAGCGAATCCCGTACTCTTCATGAGATATGAAGAAATGATAGAGAAGCCCGAGGCTCAAGTTATGAGGCTCGCCGATTTCTTAGGTTGTTCATTCACTAAAGAAGAAAAGCAAAGTGGAATGGTGGAGAAGATCTTGGAATTGTGTAGTCTTAGTAATTTGAGTAATTTGGAGGCCAACAAGACGGGGACATCTACTTGTGGAATAGATCACCATGCGTTTTTTCGTAAAGGAGGAGTCGGTGGCTGGAAGAATCATCTCACTCCTGATATGGCCAAAAAACTCGATGAGATGGTGGAACACAAACTAGAAGGTTCAGGGTTGAAGTTTGAGTGATCCAAGTTCGTCAGGCTTTCGATGTTTGATATTCAATAAAAACAAAATCTTGTTATGATAAAGATTGTATGATTAAAGCTAGCTCATTTACAATTTGATTATTATTGGTGTGCGTGTGTTGTTTTTTCTCAAAGATATTGAATAAGATGTGCCATCTGTTTCGTTTATAACGGAGCTAAAGATGCTATGGTCTCATTGGCCGAATCTTGTACCCCAAAGTGGTCAAGAGGAATGAGACTTTTGGAGCATTTCTGTATGAACTAGGTCATTAGCCTCAAGCTCATATGACTTTTCTTGTCGAAGTATGTTTTGGTTCTTTAAGCCAATAGGGCCCATTAGGGCCCAATATGCTAATGGTCACTCTAACGTCGTCGTTTTGGGTTCCATATAGATGTTTGATTGAAGCTTTTGTTTGTTTGAGTTTTGCATTTAATGGCGGTCGTCGTCTCCATTCACCGTCCTTACGCAACCCTCTTGATCTCTGAAAACCCGAATCCTCCTAAACTTCACCAGAAGTTTAACAATTATCGCCTGAGATTTCATTGTCTTCCTCGGAAAACCAAGCAGCAGCTCCGTTGCTTATCTGCGAAATCGACGCCTTCGAATACAGACCCTGAATCTCCTCAAGGTGTCCCTTTCTCTATCTTAAATTTGGGTTTCTCTTAACTTGTGGGATGCAACTAATTGGTTGGGTTCAGATGAGGAAGAGCTGGAGAGTGTGGGAGTGAAAGCAGCTTTAGCGATGCTGAGATTCTACAAGAGTAAAGAAGCACATTTTCAATTCCTCCTCTGATTCTGTAATTAGGGTTTTTTATATTCTCGGGTCTGTTAATGGCGTTTTCCGGTGAAACAGGGGAGATATCGCCGGTGTTACCTAGAAGCTGCCGTTATATTCCGACTTGCAGCGAGTACTCCATGGAAGCTTACAAGAAATACGGAGTTCTCAAAGGCACTGTTCTTACCACTTGGCGTCTCTGCCGCTGCAATCCTCTTGGTACATTTCCTTTTTTTTTCCTTTCTTTTCTTGTCGTTTACTCTTTCAATCAAATGAATCCTCTGGACACAGGTGGATCTGGATTCGATCCTCCAAGATGGTTTGGTGAGAGTGAGATCAAGCCCCAAGAAGAAGATAACTACGGCGATGAGGATCAAAGAGAGATTTGAATTAAAAAAAACAATAGAAGTTGTAAACTATTACTAGAGAAAGCAGGGAAAGCTAGCAGAGTTGGTTGAAACTACGAGAGGATAAGAATTACAACATTTGTTACCAAAAGATTTGATCTTTTTGTCTTTTGGAGCATTTCATTAAGTAGACAAATCTTGAAATTGCCATGGGTTAAATTGGATTGACTTAGGGTCGGTGTTATCTTCAGAGTTATCCGCGGCTTCCCGATGCTCTGAGTACTTTCCGTTGAACTGGTAAACTTCGAGATCCCCCCATGGTGTAGGAGTGACTTCTTCGGTTATATCGAACCACTTTGAAGTAAAGCTTTGGCCCTTCTCTTCACGGGTTCTCTTTTCCGCTCTCTGTCTCTCTTCCATGCTGTACAAAGACGTGGGATGGGCATTAGATTACTTAAATTGATCCTAAAGGACAACTTTTTGATAACATACCTGCTCTTCTCATAGCCGGATTTGGACATGTCGCCCATCTCGAGTGCGTATCTATCAGGGCGTAACCGTGAATCAGACGGTAACAGCTTTTTCGGGGCAGTGTCGAAGCTATTGATCTTGTGAGCAAAGTGTGTGTATTGGTATTTGTCATCCTTTGGAACATCAGCGAGTTTCCAGACCTATGACCAAAAGATAGCATTAGAGTGTCATCAAAGTGAGATTTTTGGAAAGAGACTTGAGCCGATGACGGAGAGAGATTTGACGAACCTCTTTCAGTTCGGTGCCCGGGAGAGGTTCACCTTCACTGTCACACTGCTGATAACTCATGGACTCGTTCCATTTACCAGTCATGAGTATCTTAGGCTCCTCAGAGGCGTTATAGACATATCCGTCCACTTCGTATCGACCAGATCTGTTGAGACCGTGAATGCACATTTCTTCAGCTTAGAATGGAAAAACAGGAAGATGGGGTTGCAGTGAAGAGAACTTACCCGAACCAACCACATGGTTGAAAGTAAAGCACGACTTTGTCACCAGTGGTCAGGTTGGTCATGATCATTTCCCCAGGAGAATCAACCCAAGTTCGTCCAAAGATTAGGTTGTGAACTTTGGTCAGAGGAGGAACCAAGTCAAGAACCACTCCATCTCTTTTAAGTGTCACCCGTGTCCTGCACCACAGATTCATCGCATTTAAGGTTCAGGATAATGAACACATGAAGAATGTTAATTCAGTACATACACTTGCAGCCCGTGATGTGGTTTAGCAGAATTACCTTCCTACTGGGTAAATGTCAATGGAATTGCCCAGAAATTTTGTTTTCAGTTTTGAAGTACAATCATAAGTAAAATGCTCATTTTCAGCGTGACCAGCACTCATTGGTGGGTGATGGCTGACCTGAGAACAAGACTATTGGTGTCAACAATCTGGGAGAAGAATGGCAGCTAAAGAACTTAACATTGAGTCGTTGACAATTATTTGAGTTCTACAATGAAATGGCTCTGACCTGTTCAGATAAGAAGTTAACACCATTGTAATTAGCCATCTCATAAGTCTCACCGAGGATTGGATTGAACGGTTTCCAGGTACGTTGAAAAGCATAATACACAGATATAGCCCATGATGCTGTTAAAGATCAATTCTTACAATTCAGCCACACAGGACACAAGCTACATGAACAGATACTGATCATAGCAGAAATCAGGGAAGGAAGGGATGTGCTTACACGCATACACCATGCGCATATAAGGGTCCTCAGTTTTGTCTGCCATGTCTAGTAGATGCGAGTATTCCATCAACTGTCAGAAACAGAGCACACAAATGATCAGCATCATCGGATTACAAAACTATCAGACAGGAACAAAACATCAGATGTTGTCATTAGCACAAACCTCTGCCATTTTCTGGAGCATTGTCATTGGTTCAAAAATAATCACAGGAAGGGTCACCATTGATGTAACATCAGATCCTATGTACTTCTGCATCATCTTCCAATAACCATCCCGATCCTGAGAATTTGTGTAAAACATATGTTTCTCAGTTGATTAGATCAACAGTTAATGACAACAACGGCAAGGCAGAAGTATACCTCTTGCTTCCACCTTCCTCTGTTTGCTTCCTCCGCTGCATCTTCTGTACTTCCTTCAGGATTAATAACTTCCAGTCCCTCGTAGCCAACCAAACTGAGAAAGCAAATCAAAACACAACGAATGGTTAAGCTTATTTCACAAGAGCTAAACTTTAAGCAAACCCATTTTACAAGTGGATCGAAACTCTCCATCTGTAGGCCTCATCTAAATATCAATTTCAAAGGAGCAGGATTTGCAGAAATAAAAATCTACGTTAGAAGAAGATCTGAACATAGGGGATCTCAAAAAGCAAAACCAATAGTTTCCAGGATTCAAATTGAATTGACATAGCATACAAATCTAGCTGAATGGCAGATCCGGGTTTAACAAAGGGGATCTCAAAAACCTCACCCGTTAACTGATTTGGTCATGGCCGACCCCAAATTGGAGATCGAGGAAGCAAGAGAAGCGAAGAAACCACTTCCGCCGCCAGCATTTTTAGGATCGTTAGGAGCCATCTCTCCGCCGCGGATCCGCCCACTACGAGCTCCGGCAAAGAACAAATCGAGAAAGATACAGAGAGAGAGACACGTTCGTGGAAATCTAATGGGGTTTGTTTATGAAGGAAGAAGAAAAAGGCAAAGAGATTCCTCAATAAATGGAAAAGACCAGCGATGGAGACGATGCAGAGGATTTAGGATCGTGTGCTGGTCTTCGTTGGCACTTCTTCAATTTTAACATGACCAAACCAGTTCCATTTCAAATGTAATCCGAATCGGATTGATTCAACAGATAAACCGAACCAATTCGGTTATAGTCGTTTTCTTGGTTATTGCCTTATCATTATCGGTTTAGCATAATCGAATCACTCTCTCATGTCGGTCTTCGGCTTCTTCTCCAAATTTCGTTCGCTTTCTTCTTCTGTAAATATTTGTTTCACTGCAAGAAAACAGCTATTTTGCAACGATTTTTGCGACGATTTTATTTTGTCGCAAATCAACATTTAATTCGTCGTAAAATCATCGTAAATTTGGGATAAAATATTTCGTCGTAAACTCGTTGTTAAGTTCGGTCCGACTAACGACGATTTTACGACAATTTTTGGAATCGTCGTTAATTACCGACGAATCACCAAGGAAATGTATTCGTTGAACTTTGCAACGAATTACCGACGATATATGAGTTAGGTGAACACGTTTAAGTTAATAGGTGGACGGTTAGGTAAACATATTGTAAAATCGTTGCAAAATCGATGCAAAATTCGTTGCTAATTCGATGGTAATGAAAATAAAAATCTATATATAGCGGCCAACCTCATAAGAAAAATTTCATATTCAAAAACATTTACTTCGCTCTGACCAACAAAAAATGTCAATATACGAAATTAGAAGATGGATGTATAATCGTTTTGATTCAGAGGGATCGCTAACAAAGGAGTTCAGTGATGGGGTGGAGGGATTCATGCATCAGGCGGAAACTATACAAAATACGATTACCAGTGGTAAGATGTACTGTCCTTGTCCAAAATGCAAGAATAGGAAATTTATCTATGAAATCTCATATAAACCCTAAACCATAAACCCTATGCCCTATACCTAAACTTTAACATATTAACTTCTCATTGTATTTTGCAATGAGATGTCAAGACCCTAAACATGGGATTACATACAATCGTCGCTAAATCGTCGCAAATTTGCGACGATTTAGCGACGAATATTATGAAATCTCATCTAAACCCTAAACCCTATGCCATATGCCTAAATTTTAACATCTTAGCATCTCATTGTATTTTGCAATGAGATGTCAAGTCCCTAAAAATGGGATTACATAGAATCGTCGCAAATTTGCGACGATTTTGCGACGATTCTTATGAAATCTCATCACCTTATTCCCTATACAATAAAAATTATTGTATTTAAGGGTGAAGATTTTAAGGTTTAGGGTCTTGCTGCATAGGGTTTAGGGTTTAGATGGATTTCATCATAATCGTCGTAATCTACAACAATTTAGCAACGATTATGATGAAATCCATATAAACCCTAAACCCTATGTTCTAAACCCTATCCATCTCATTGTTTTTTGCAACTCTCATTGAAATCTATCTTGAGTTTATTGAATTAATCGGAAATAGAAACACGATCAATCACTGTTCTCTCCGCAAACTCATTGTCTTCCTTCATCTCAGCAAACGTACCATGTACGCTTACTCTATTTTATAGTCTTTCTGCAATCTCGATGAAAATATAGATGATATGAAGATTTAAGGTTGACGGTAAACATTTAGATGGATTTAGATATGTTGCAATAGATGTAACAATCGTCGTACCTATGCCCTATACCTTAAACCCTATATTTACAAAATTACGCCGCTAAATCGTCGCAAATTTGCGACGATTTTACGAGGAATCGTCGTAAAATCATCGCAAACTAGGAATTTAATTTGCCACATCCCGGAAAATGAAAAGGTTTGACTGTTCCCGCGTGTGGGAAAACCAAAAGGTTTAATTTACATTTTGCGACGATTTAGCGACGAACATGAATTCTATATAAGCGCTTGCTCATATTTCATTTTTTCATTCTTCAACTTTCAATTTCTCTCTCTAGTCTCTCTCCTCTCGCAAAATCCTTGCAAAAATAAGGTAATAATTTTTTTTTAATTTTAATTTGTATTTAATTAATTTAGGTTAGTATAGATAGGAATAGAACAAAATAGGTGGATAGAAACGGAATCAAATTGATAGATAGGAACAACATAAAAATAGAAAATAGGACATTTCGAATTATAGATAGTAATTTTTTTTCATTTTTATGCAGATGGCCCATGGTCGTGCCCACTACACTCAGTTTTTGAGAGATATTGGTGGGACCTCGAGTAGCGCACAGCCTGAGTCTTCTGAGGTTACGCAGTCGGATCATCATTTCGTCCCCGCCACGCAAACACAGAGTGCTCCACCTCCTGGACCACCACCTCAGGTTCCGCAACCTGGAGGACGTGCGCCTGCCCCATATGCCCATATGACGGTGCAGGATTTGCTTGCGCAGCCAGGCCGACATAGGATTAAGAGATTAGACCCGGACCATACCGACGGTGCAGAATGGTAAAATATATTTTTTTAAATTACATTTATTATTACATATTAATATTTTTTAATTATTAATTATTGTTTCAGGTTTGGTGTTGAATGCAAAGTTGGACGCACCGTTTCTGAAGTCATCAAGGCATACTTTTTCGAGCCTCATACCAATTGGAAACAGCTCCCGGGACACGTGAAGGAGACATGGTTCAAGATGTTTGCGGTGGTAAACAATAATTTTGTTTTCATTATTTTATTATATTTATATATAAAATTAATTTAATTTTATAAAATAGTTAATTATTTTTGTTTCTCATGCAGCAAAAATATCACTGGGATCTTGCGATTCATGGCGAGGTTGAAACATTGTTCCTCGAGAGGGTCAAGTTTCGCTTCCAAGGGGTAGTTGGTGAATGGAAGAAGGCATGGAAGAAGGATGGCAATGAAGCAAAGCCCCATTCGATGGATAAAGCAGTATGGGACGACTTGGTGCGGTATTGGCTGGATCCAAACTCGATAAGAACTGCAGAGAAGTGTTCGGCTTCCCGCAACACCGTTGGTCCGGACGGCAAACCCGTGTATGTGCCTCATACAGCCGGCCAAACGCCTTTTGCGGGTGTTCGTCTAAATATGGTAATTAACTTTATTTAAATTATACCTTAATAACATTGTCTTTTTTTCTTAGGTCGCCGAAGACGGAGGTGTACTCCCTCCGATGACGAAGGTTTATGAGCGGACGCACCAGAAGAAGAATGGTGTCTTTGTTTCAGAGAAGGCCGAGCAGTTCTTCAACGAGGTGACTTCCAGGGTCACCGAGTGAGATACACAACTCTCTCAGCAGCTATCTCCTGGCGGTTCGTCGGTCCAGTCTGGAGGGTTGACCTTCGATTAATCGACCTTCGATTAATATAGTACTTAAATATTTTTAGTCTTTTTTTTTTTTTAATTCTAATTATCTGTAATTTTAAATGTAGGTCACCCCTAAGAAAAAATGGGAAGGTCGTCGGGATGGGATCTATTCGAGATGTCTCAGCCGCCTCATCATTCGCTCCGCGACGACGATCGCCAGAAGATGATCCAAACGTCTTACAAGCCACGATTACGAGTCTTCAACAGAGGGTTGAGACCGAGTCTACGAAATATCAGACGAAGATTTCGAGTCTTCAGCAGAAGATGGATATGGAGGCTGCGTCAAATGACTCGCTCTTCGACATCATGGCGCTAGGGAACCTGCAAATGCAGGAGATGTTGCGGGAAAAGCGACGAAGACGAGCAGAGGCAGCCGCGGTAGAAGCAGCGGCACAAGAAGCGGGGCCAAGCAATCCGCCACCGACGGCTCCAACCGGTCCGGCGGGAGATGGGGAGACACATCCCGAAGTCGTTTTGGGTATCGATGACTTCGAAATAACTATGTAAATTTTAATATATAATTATCTTTTTTGTAAGAAAATTTTATTATATAATATTATTTTATTTTAAAATTTCAAATTATAATTTCGAAATTAATTAATTTATTATTATTTTATATAAAAATAAATAAATAATTAAAATAATAATTAATTGTTTTAATTTAAACAAAAACAATAAAAATCGTCGCAAAATCATCGCAACTATTCATTAACGTCAATTTTATGACGATTCAAGTCTTACGACGAAATTACGATGAAACTCTTACAACGATTTTGCGACGATTATTTGTCCACATAATCATCCTTAATTCGTCGTTTTATTGTCGTAAATTGCCTTCGATTTTCCATCGTTCTTACGACGTATTTCTATTCGTCGTAAATTCGAAGTAACATTTGCGACGATTTTACGACGATTTTTTACCGACGATTTAGCGACGATTTTTGGCCGCTCGTAAATTAGCGACGATTTTTAGTTTACGACGATCAGTTAACGAAGATTTACATTTCGTCGCAAATTCGATGGTGCCCTTGTTTTGCAACGATTTTACAATGATATATGTCGTTGCAAAATGGGTGTTTTCTTGTAGTGTTTGATTGTTTTTAGTTTTTCATTTTTTTTTTTGTTTTCTTCTGTGTTGTTTGACTTTCGATTTCTTATTCATGTATTTGTTTTTGTTTATTCCGACTCAGATCTAAACTTCCGATGGGAATTCGATGTCGGCTTGGTTTTACACCGATCCAGTCACCTCGGCCTCGCCGCCGCTGAGCGAAGTTCCCTTGCCGGCTGTCTTCGCGAAGAAAAGCTGAATATGGGTTTGATTGTTTTCTTTATGTTCTCGATGTCATCTTCGATTGAAGATTCAAGGAGATAAGTTTGTTGTATCTTTAAAATCTGAATTAGTCTTTAAATTTATTGTTAGACCGCTTACATATTTAAAACATATTATATTTATCTGTAGCGCACTAAGAAAATCAGTAACCTCTCATTTTTCGGACCATCACCAAACAAGAATATCATAAGAGAATAAATCAAGTTGTTAACATTATGATTATGTAGTTAAGTTTTCAGTTTACCAATTAACAACATTGATTACGATTAATAAGATTCATTACACTGATAACATTAGGTTGGATAGAGAGATTCTCTAGTGGATATGAACGGAGAAGACGATACATGTTTTCCTCTTACACTCCCAAATACCTTAACATGAAAATTAACAGCCAGTGTTTGAATTATCCAATCAAACAAAAAGTTATATGTACACTTACATGTTTATATGGTACAATAAATGAGTTACCACGCTAAACAAAAAGTTAGAGATAAATCTACATGTTGTATGGTACAATAAATAATTTAACAAGTTACAATAACATATAACTTGTTTTGAAATCACTACATTTTAGAAGAAGATTTATGTTCCTACTAAGAACAACATGTAAGTTAAACATACAATAATTAAGTTACCGTGTTAAAAATAATATTAGAGGTACAATACATAGTTTAATGTGTTACAATAACAATAGGTTCGATAGATAACCACAATGTTAACAAAGTAACACGATTGTTACCCGATAACATTATTATTTTTATCGCTAACGATATCGATTTTGACTGATAACATATATATACATATATGCCATCATCATATCTTGAAGATTCACCGCTGAATCATCACTTCACCGTCACCATCATCGGAACTATATATGGATTTCGTCGGATCTTCGTCGGATTTGCTTCCTTCACCTTCAAAGCTTTTTTCGTTCTCCTGCACCATCACCCCATATCTCATCTATGTTGTTTCCGGTAGAAAATTCCATTCACCGGTGTCGGATTTTTTCCACATTCCCCGAACAAACCTAACAAGTGAGAACCTCGCCACAATAGAGAAACCAACAGTGAGAACCAACAGAGCAAGATACATTGTTTAGAAACCCTAAACATTAAGCGCAGAAAATTGATCTGTTAACTGATTAACACGAGTTTTATCATCAGTTAATGCTCATAATTTGTTCGTGCATACTAGGAACCTATACTTAAAAGCATACATATGATGCAACCCAATTGTTGAAGCAATCTTTTTCCATATCTGAGCATTTAATACTCCTTTGAGCGGGAACACAAATGTGTGATCTACATTTGCTCTCTCTTAATTTGCCAAGATATTATTTTCCCCTATGAAAACCTACGCCTCCTTAACATCATCATTACTTGCCATATTTCGCACAAACCCAGCCGATGTGGCGAGAGTTATTGAGGCTATTTCGGTCATTTTCGATGACCATCAGTACAGTCCTAAGTGTTTTACGCAACGCTTTGGTTAGTTTCCCAATTTCATACCCATTTCTGGTTTTCTACCCAGTTGACTCTTTTTTTTTTTTTTTTGTGATAAATGCATTGTCCTTCAAATTGAACTCGCTCGACGTTCTCTGTATTCCAATGGCTTTTTCACCGTCGCAAATGGGGCTGGTTGAGTCAAATTCGTTAAAAAGTTCAGTGGTCTTAAGTCTTATATATACATGTTTAAGCATATAATTATATTTAAAGGACCATGTATTAATTTACAGATTATCATGGAGATTATGGAATCTTAGCGGTCCAAACGACTTTACCAACTTATAGTACATATAGTTTGACTTGTATTAAAATTTTATGTTCTTTTCGGTTATTATCATAAACCGAGCATAACTTTAGTTTAGTTACAATATACGTATTTGTTAGAAACTTAGAATGCGATTCAAATAGGCTTTCGGAATAAGGAAAAAGAACTTCTTGAACAAGGAATGTATATCGATCTTTGTTTATACTAGGTAAATACTCGCGCTGCGAGTTTTCTTGTTTCACCGTACGTATTTGTGTTTGTTTTATTAATTTAATGACATGTTTTACCAATATTTTCCGTCAAAGATACAGAAAGATATATATTCTATATGCACATTTTAGCTGATGAAAACATTATGTTTTTTTTTTTACTTATCCAACACTTGATAAGACACTTTCTTTATATATCTTTTTGAAATATCTCCTCGACATCAAATAATACTCTCATCTGAGACTATCAATTGCATATGTTTTAATAAACAACAAAATTTGCAATGCTGTCACAAAATCAAATTGCAGTTTATCTGAAATGAAATCTGACATTTTTAATACATTTTGTTCTTTCTCATTTGCGCTTCTTTCTAGCTCTCATGTCTAGTCCAATTTGCTTATAGACTTGTCATAAGCAATTTAGAATCTAAATATTTTTTATTTTATCCGCGCATCACGCGGAACCTAATATAGTATGTTTATATGGTAAGGTTCAATCACCTCGAATGTAACAATCAAATGAGTTATCTGTAAAATATTACAAGAAAATATGATGATTAGTATCAATTGGTTACTTAGGAGCCTAATTGTTAGGTGAGTTGTGAAGATGCGACGACTAGGCGAATGCTGATCAAAAGAGATTTGTTTTCCCCCGTAAATTCTGATTTCAATGTAGTAAATTCCGTAGTAGCGAAAGGTGGATGTAATTCTCATACTACGAATGAAGCACTATAAACTGTGTGTCGTTTACATTTTTTTTCTTTTAGGTCGGATTTTAGATCCAAGTCCTAACATTAATAACATCAAGTGACAACGAGTCTCAGTGCACAATTGAAATGATCTCAACCATTGATGACTAGATCAATTTTTTTGAATTAAGTTAAAAGTTATTCATTTTCCATTAACAATCACTAAGCAAACACCAAGCTATATTTATCTCTCTCTCTCTCTCTCACTCTCTCACTCTCTCTCTCTTTCTATATATATATATATATATATATTTGTGTGGACGTGTATGCCATTCACAAAAGTTGGTGAAATTAACCGAAGTAATTAGTAAACATATATAAACACAACAATGATAATGGTAGCAATAATAGATATACATGCATATATACCTTCAATACAATTTGAGCCACGAATCCATTTGTAATAGACGGGTTCGAGATACATACAATGCAATCAATATATGATGATCGTTGAGAGATTATGTTGTCTTCTTCTCCACGGCGCTTTGGCCTAACCGGAGCTCAAGATCCAATCCTTCAATCTCACGATGATGACTCGAACTCGAACCATCTATGCTAACCTTCCCCTGATCATTAGTATCAAGCTTGCTTTCTTGAACACAAAACCCTAATTTCTGACCAGGACTTATATCTTTGTCCATATCTTGATCATGATCATCATCACATGCCAAAGCTTCTTCTTGTTGTTCATTAAGGTCTAGAGAGACAACTTCTGATGAATCACTCTCGGCGACAATATGACCATCCTGATTATCTTCCATAAGCTTTTGTCTGAGTGTAGCTCTGTCTCTTCTGTGGATGTTCATATGCCCTCCTAGTGCTTGAGCATTCGAGAAGCCCCTTATGCAGAAACTGCATATGTAAGTTCTTGACACGGAAGTATCAACGCTTTGATGACTGTTTTTCGATATGCGATCGGAATAATCATCATCCGGGGTTTTAGGGTTTTTGATGTTATCCATAGAATATTTGGATTTCTCCCGTAGAATAAAGAGAACGATGATCAAAGATTGTGAAAATTGAGCATTAAGAGAAGGAAGAATAAGAGGAGAGTGTTTCCCCAAATGAAATGGTCAACTCGAGCTTCTTTATTTGTTTATTTGGGAGAATAATTAATTAATCCACGCTTCTAATCAAAACCTACCGATCCAAGGCGAGAAAACAACAAAAGTGAAAACAACTGGTTCTGTCATTACATGAATAATTGATTCTTTGATAATTAAAATATTATTTGCACACATCCAATAATGGGATAAAAAAATGGGTGGATTAAAATAATGTTTAAATCCTTAAAAATTATTTGATTACATTTTATCAAAAAACTAGAATAACCTATACCAAAAATATATTTCTGGCATTTGTTAAGAAAAACGTAATTACAAAAATGTTATTACTTTTTATTTGCCACGTAGACAAAAACCAACGCCCAGAAAAAAATAAGTCTACCGTCACGGTAGACTTGTTTGATATTGGTCAACTCAAATTTTGGTTCGTAGATTTATTTGATAGATGGTAGATTTGTTTGAAAGATGGTAGATTTGTTGAATCTTGGTAGACTTATTTCGGTAGACTTATTTTAACGACGCGTTAGATATATTTATTTTTGGTAGATATATTGTCTTTGATGGTAGATTTGTTTATGAGTTGGTAGACTTTACGACCAAACAGTTGACTAATGATAAATGTTTGACTTTTTTGGTAAATTTATTAACAATGGTGGTAGATTAATTTTACAAAACGGTAGACTTATTTCTTTTGGTGGTAGAGTTAATCAGTGTGAATTATTTTTTCATGACGGTAGATTTATTTATTTGACGGTAGATTTGTATTGGCAACAGTATATTTTTATTGGGTTGGTAGATTTATTTATAATGGCGGTAGATTTAAAACCGTGTAAAATCTTGGTGTCTTCGTTTTCTAACAGTGGTAGATTTAATATTAGTGACGGTAGATTTCAAAAAATTTGGTAGATTTGTTTGTAATGGTGGTAGATATAAAACGTCTAACATCTCGATGACTTCGTTTTGTTATGGTGGTAGATTTAATACTAATGACGATAGATTTAAAATTATTTGGTAGGTTTATTTGTAATGGCGGTAAATTTAATAAATTCTTTGGTATTTACTCAGATAACTTTCATTTGGTAGATTTATTTGTAGTGTAATGGAAGACTTTTTCTACGGTAGATTTATAGACATTGTTTGGTGGTAGACATTTGACTTTTTCTATAATGAGAAATAACGTTTTTGCCCTACACTAAATCTCAGATCTACGAAAAAACCAGGCACCCAAATATGCTAAGTATGAGAATTTTTTAGTGTTTGATGGTAGATTTATTGTAATGATGGTAGATTTATTTTGTTAAATAATTTTTTTTTATGGGTTAACCTTTCATTTCATCTTAAATCACAAGTTTAAAGTATTGTCAATGGATATGTAGTTGTCAATAGATAATTGATTGTGTTCTCTCTCTATCTCCTATTGCGGTGAGTAACCATATAGAATCAAATCTTCTATAATTTACAGTCTACCCATGTTTTTGCGGTTTGCAATAAGAACTAGCAAGTGCATTAAAAACCATATCACTTGGATGCATTCTTTTTGCGGTTTTAGATTTATATCAAAAACCCTATTTAGATGTCATATTTAAATTAACCGTATTGCACTTAAACACAAAAGCCACCAGATTGTAGACAAAATAATTTGAAATTCCTTTTTTATTCATTGGCATATTTATTTCGAATTTTATTAAATCATTGGACTAAGAATACTACTACACAAAGATATAATTAAAGTAAAGCCAAATCAGTTTAATATATCACACCTACAAAAGTCTACTATCATAACAATCATTATTCCTTCTTCAAAATAAATTTACCACAAATTAAGAATTATCTTGTAAAAAATCGAAATACAAATCTACCATCATGTTAAAAAAAAAAAATTCCAAAATTTTTCCAAAAAATCTACCATTATCATACAAATCTGGTTTTTAGAAGAATACCCTAGAACAAATCTAATAATACGCCAGAACGATACCGAAATCTCGCCGGAGACTCGTTTGTCGTTGCGAAGGCCATAACCTGTCAGAGAAGAACAAACAAATGCCATCATTCATATATAAAGTTCAAATATGTGACTAACAAATCTACCATCATATAAACGATAACTCGACAATCATTAACAAACAAATCTACCATCAAATAATTAATATGACTCTACCATCATGAACAAAATATTTCTCACCTCAAATTTCAGAACCGTTACCGGAATTTTCAGACGGCAATAATATGGCCGATGAAGAAGCCAGGTACCTGTCGGAGAAGAAGAAAGAATAAGTCAGCCGTTAACAATATGTTAACAAAATCTAACAAACAAATCTACCGTCATATAAAAACAAATCTAGTGTCATCTATATACGTATTATCGTCATATAAAAACAAATCTACGTCATATATAAACAAACCTACCGTCATATATAAACAAACCTACCGTCATATATAATCAAATCTACCAAACCCACCAAACCACATATCTCTTACTAATAAATCTACCATCACGCGTTACAAAATCTACCACCAAAGAAATACAAAATTAAACATTTCTCACCGGAAAATCCTTGTCTCTCACCAGAATCCCGTTCAGTATACCGGAACCACAGACTAACCAACTTATTTGCAACCAAAAACAAAAAATAGGGTTAGGTTTTTAAGACAAAAACAGTGAAAATAGGTTTTCTCGCCGTCGTCAACCGCCGCATTTCCCCCATTCATCGTCGAAACGCTGTCTCAAGACTCGCCCGACACTCGACTCGCCGCCCCTAAACCCTAACACTAGCCTCGCCGTTACCCAACTTCCCCGTCACAGAAACCTCGACTCGCCCGACACTTGACACCGGAAATAACAAACGAAGGACGACGACAAAGACACTTACATAATCGACGTCGCAAACTCCTTCCTAGCCGCCGGAATCGCTTATCGCCTCAACCGTCGCCGATATCGCCACTTCTCGAGAGCGCATGTTTTTTTTCTTCTAAAACCCGATTTATGTTTTTTTTTATTACTTTAATCATTAATCTGTTTTTTGTTCAAAAAAATAAATCAAAATAATTAAATAATGGCATAATCGTAATATAATACAACATATGGATAAAATGGACATTGACCAACTTTCTAAGGTTAGTTTAGTAAATCATCCCTCCCTAGAAGTTACTCTAGTAATAAATACTATGTGGAAGGTTAGTTTCATGAATTAACTCTAAAAAATTAAAATAAAAGACACTTATGGGAAAACATTATCGCAACTACCACTCTGAAAATAAAATGTTCAAACCTAAGAAATTTCTGTATCTTATGACTAATAGATACTATTTTTGAAAAATGGGTCTTGGATTTTTCAAATGACTAACGCAACATTTTTTATTGACAAGTACGTGTGGTGGTTAAATAGTTTTTCTTTTCTAAAATAATGGGATATTCGTTTATATATATATATAACATATATCATTCGCTAACATGAAACATTTTATCTTTTTCCTAGTTCAGTTTTCTTATAGAGAATATTCGGATATGTATATATATCATAGTTAACATAAATAATTAAATATACTAAGAAGTAGACCGATTATTTAGATGAAAACTCAACCTAATTTCTAGAATTAGTTTTTATTCAGTTTTAACAATAAACATGTAGTTTTACAGTCAAAACGGCCGTACAGCATTACCCAATATGATTTCATGTAAATATATGGACTCGGGATATGACGGAATAAGTTGTATATGGTCGCTAAAGTAAAATGTAAAATGTAAAATGTAAAATGCATAGTCGAAATATATTGAGAGCCGGTTCTCTACCCATTGGTATGATAACCACTTATATCACAATTACAAAGATCAGCAGCCTTTTAACTTTAGCAAAACACTTTAATGCTTAAATGTATTTGATCATTTCAGTTTTTTTTTTTGGGCAACAAGATGCTTTCATATATTTAAATTGGGTCAACAAAGTAAGCATACAAAACAGATTTAGCTAATGAGTCAGCAACAGAGTTGGCTACTCGAAAAATAAATTTAAAAGATAGAAAATGAAAGCTTCTAGAGAGTATTGCGATATCCGCCAACACCCCGTGAAGATCCGATCATTTCAGTTTATTTAATTTAAAGAAAAGTACTTGATTTTTATTGTTCTTATTTTTTTATTCTCGATTAGTTTTATATAACCAAAATAACAGATACGCAGTTGACAAACAAATTGTCCAACCAAGCATTTTGGCGTTTTCTTTTTGTCCTTGCACAATTAGTAGTTTAAAACACAACACTAGCTTTGTTTCTGTTATTAGCATTATATTTTTTTTGATCATAAAAAAAATAATATATATATATATATATATATAATGCTAATAACAGAAACAAAGCTAGTGTTGTGTTTTAAACTACTAATTGTGCTTATTAGCATTATATTAACATGTGCTTTTCCTGAAATTATCAACAATTCCAGTATTGGACATCTATGAAGAGTGAATAAATATAAAAAAAATCATTAAAATATTCACATAATTGATTAAACAAATTTCGTTTGTTAACAAAAGCAACAATTTGAGAAATAAATAAATTAAACAAAAACTACAATGATTTTTACGACAGAATTGCAAAATTTTGAGGTTAAATATACGTTCATTTAGTACTAACTTTTTCATCCTATATCTTTGGTTGAATCAATTTTACAATAGAATATTATAGTTATACTTTTCATGAGAAAATATATATATGCAGTATGGTTTTACGGTGGGTATTGATCGTAAAATCTATGCTTTCTAGTATTGAGTCACCTTACTGAAAATGAATAAACCGAAATAATTTAATCGAATATATAGTCGAACCAAAATGCCAAATGACATGTCCAAACATATTTGTCAAAGGCAATGAACGACTCTTGGCCTTGAGCAATAGATAAAACTGTCGTGATTTCTATATCTCACTAATTTATATAGAGACATAAAAGTCGTGTTATAGACTAATTAATCAGACAACTCTATAGTTAAATGTAATCAATTAACCGTTGCCATCGATCATTCGTGCAATGAGTCATTAATTGAATTTTTGTTCATTAATTAGTATGACACAAGTCACCCTATTATTTCAATTCTTCATTAAAAAAGTTACAAGTGGATTAAAGCCTCCCAATGCAGTTCAAAGTGAGTAGTATTTTGTGAATTATTAAAAAGGTCAATTCAAATTCAATTTTTTTTCTTTAAAACGGTATGTTTATTTTAGGGAAAAAATACTTAGTTATGGATAACCACTTTTTTTTTTGACGTCACTTAATTTTAACAATGTTGAGCTTTAAACTTGAGAAATGAAATAACATATTTTAAAAAAGATTTTCTAATTTTTGTTTTGTTTTGTTTTTGTTTCTTGTCTTACAAATGCATCTATATAACCAATTGTCTCGAGACAGTGGATTAACCTCAACATTTCGATATTTTTAGTATAAATATGTTGAGATTACGATTTATATATGTAAATATAGATACGCTCAATGACCCACATGATTTGCGAGATCGTGAAAAAGCTTTTTTGGTGTTTTCTTCCATTCCTCTTTTTCCACAGTTGGCTAATGGTTATTTGGAAAATAAATCTTGTCAAGATAAGATCCAATTTTGCACACCTGAGATTAATAAGATGTATGAGCGTCTCTGACCAATCGGGCGTCAAGTTTGGGCCAAGTAGTTTTCCTCCTATTCCTGACCAAACTGTGTACGTGTAAGGGCACACAAAGAAGAGATGATCCCTACTTTCATCACGCTCTCCACACAATACACAACTCTGTTCAATTCCTCAATTACGCATTCGAACTCCCGTTGAAAGACGGTCTCGAATAGCAAGCCAAGCAATAAAAGCGTACCTTGGAATAGCTTGCGCAAACCAGATCGTTTGAGCCCAAATTACTTTATCTCGTACATGTCGAATCTGATTTCTTGTGTGCTTGGCTGAAAAACATTATTTGTAATCCCCTTCACTGTGCTTCCAAAGTGGGATATCCTTGCCCGTAGAAGGATCATGAGGTCACACCAATTGGATTTGTTGAAGAAGCAGCGGAAAATGTCTGCCTCTATTTGCTCCAAAACGCCAAGAGAAACCATTGCAAGCGTCGGCCACTGTTTCTTCTCGTCTGATTCCAAGAACCCTCGTTCCTATATCTCCTGTTATAGCAAAAATGGGTCCTGTCTCAAGCCAACTATCAAACCAGAAAGACGTAGATTTACCGTCCCTTACATCCATTCTTAGGAATAAACCAGCCTGATCACGCAATTTAAAGAGTTTATGCCACATCCATGAACCTTTGGATCCTTCTTTGATGTCCCAAAAAGAAACGTTTTTCAGTAGATAATGCTTTGTCCAAGCCACCCAAAGGGAGCCTGAAAGTGAGAACAACCGCCATATTAATCCCAATGCGAAAACCCGAGAGGAGTCTTTCAGTCTTGGGATACCCAGGCCACCTTCTTCCTTTGGATAACAAATCTCCTCCCAAGAGACTTTTGCTTTGTGAGTATCATTGGGATTACCCGACCATAAAAACGCGCAACACATGCTTTCTATTGTATCCGAACAACGCTTCGGTAAAATAAAAACGGAACACCAGAAGTTTGAAATGCTCGTTATTACCGATTTGATGAGGGTCAGTTTTTCCGCATAGGACATAGGCTTGTTTGCCCATGATAGAAGACGCATTCTGATCTTGTCTATAAGAGGTTCATAGTCATGCGGACACATAGACTTTGTCGTAAGAGGTAAGCCTAGATATCGAATAGGCAAAGTGCCAATCCCGATTCCCACTGCTGATGCTTCCTCTGCCAAATTATCTTTCCCAATGCCCGCGGCAAACATAGTTGATTTAGCAACATTAATACTTAGTCCTGAGATGCGTGCAAACCTGTCAAAAACCGATAGGACCCCTTGAATCGATCTTTGCTCCCCGTCTGTGAAAACAAAGATATCATCAGCAAAGCTAAGATGAGTTAGCTCTACCGCTTGACATGATGGGTGGTAACCGAAAATCTGTTCGACAGCTGCCTTATTCAGCATCTTGGAAAGCACGTTGTTCACAATCACATAAATATAGGGCGACATAGAACATCCTTGCCTTATGCCCTTAGCGCTTGGAAAAAAACCTTCCAAATCTCCATTAACCGAGACTGAGAAAGATGCCGTCGAGATACAGATGTATACCCATTGAATAAAAATGTCAGGCAATTTCATAGCTTGTAGTACCTGAATAATGAACATCCATTGAACCGAGTCAAAGGCCTTGGAGATGTCGAATTTAATGGCGCAGCGAGTGAATACCGAATCTTTGTGGTAGCCCTTGACCAACTTCGTTGCAAGTAATACATTCTCAAGGAGCAGTCTTCCTTGTACAAAAGCACTTTGGTTTGGTTCAATTGCTTCTTTTAATGTCTCCTTCAACCTGTTGGCAACAATTTTTGAGATGACTTTGTAGAGGAGATTACAGCATGCAATAGGTCGATTCTCACTCATCCTTTGAGCATTCTCTGTCTTTGGTACTAGGGAGAGGATTGTGGCATTCACCCCCTTGGGTAGGAACCCAAACTCAAAGAAAGATTGAACTGCAGTGATGAAGTCATTTCCGATAATGGACCAGGCTGAGATGTAGAACTCTACCGGATATCCATCAGATCTCGGGGCTTTATTTCATGGCATTGAGAAGACCGCATTCTGAATTTCAGATTCCGTAACTCGCCTGATCAGATTTTCTGCAACTCCCGGAGGACATATGTAGTCTACATAATTAAGGATCTCTTCCTCTGTCGCTACCTCCAACTCAAGGGGCTGGTGCTGTAGGAACCTCTGAAAGTATGCAACTGCTTCTTTTTTAATATCCCCAATGTTAGCCAATGTCTCATTTGTGTCTGTGAGCAGCATTTTAATTGCATTCCGCGCAGCATGATCCTGCACAACATTGTGGTAGAAAGCGTTGTTTTGATCTCTTGCTTTTAACCATTGGATGCGAGACTTTTGGCAGTAGAATTGTTCCTCGATGTATGCCAGGTGGTGCCATCGTTCATATACTTCTGCATCAGCCAGAAATGTGTCTGTGGAGGGGCTCACTAGCGCTTCATTCTGCCTTGCACAAAAATCGTTATATGAATCCTTAGTGCGTGAGGGGAGATTACCATACTGAGTTCTGTTGAGAGCTCTTAGTTCAGATTTGAGAAGTTTCAGCTTGCGATTAAATCTGTACAGGGCAACTCTTGAGCGATACAGAGGGCCCGTAGTTCCCCAAACTCTGGCTACCGTTGAAAGATAGTTTTCATGCTCCATTAGGAATGTGAAAAACTTGAAAGGTTTCCTGATTTCGGCAGTTTGTCTCGACAGATGAACCAAACACCTAGCATGGTCCGAGACTCCTCCTGCTTCAAACATTGCGTACGAATGAGGGAAATTAGCCAGCCAATCTCTATTCGTAAGGGCTCTGTCCAACTTTTTCCCAATTGGATTCAAAGTTCTATGATTCCACCATGTGTACAAAGGTCCCACGGACGCCAAATCTGATATGTTGTAGTCGAAGACTAAGTCCTGAAACTGTTTAATACCAGCTTGATGAACCGTATAATCCAATGCCCTTGAATGCTCACTTGTCGATAGAATCTCATTAAAGTCGCCCAGAACGATCCATGGAACTGATAAGTGTGCATAAGCCGCATTTGTGGCACGCATGTCATTCCACAGCACTTGGCGATCAACTGCAAAATTTGAAGCATATAGAAACGAGCACAGGAAACGAGTGACAGAGTTAGCCAGTTGAATCGCACAAGTAATAACTTGTGCGTTTTTATGCAGAGGAGTAACAATGACTGCATTTGACCAGCAAACCCAGATTCGTCCTAAGCAGTGAAATTCATAGTTTGTACAAGATGACCAACCCGGAAAGCAGGATTGGACTATCGGAAGGGAATTGACTTCCTGAACCCGAGTTTCTATCAACGATCCAAAAAGAGGCTTTGCATCTTGTACTCATTTACGAACTGCTTCGTGTTTGCGTGGCGTGTTGAACCCACACATGTTCCATACGAAGAAAGACGACATCAGAGCTTCCGGGAGGAAGCCTTCTTTGTATTAGCCAGCATCTTATTTGTTAAGATATCTTTCTTATTCGCAAACTGTTTACGATTGCTTTTGGATTTGCCCTTTTGGTGAGCTTCAAGCAGCTTACCACTCTCTTCTACTACGACATCCTCTTCTTATATCTGACCTTCCTCCATTTCATTATCCTCCTTCTGCCCTACCTCCGCTAGTACTTGGAATCTCGAAGGGGAGATAGAACCAGGCTTGTGATCTTTCAACGTGTTTGAGACCACACCCACATGCTTCAACTTACGGTCTGCCAACAGATGTCCAGTCCGATTCAGCTTCTGCTTCCACAATTGCGTTGTCGCACTCCGTAGCTTCAGCGTCCACAATTGTTTCCCTTTGTTTGTCTGTCTCTGGGTTAGCAATAACTTGTGGCTCCTCCTCTGCCTCTAGTATTGTTACCAAGCGAGGAGATTTTGGTATATCTACCAATCCTGGAGTTACTCCATTCAAGTTTAGATTTGAGCTTTCAGCTTCTTCACCAATCTGCTTCTGATTTTTTGCCATCTTCCCGCAATCTTTCTCCAGATGTCCCCATTTAGCGCAGGCCTTGCAATTAGGGGGCAGCCATGGGTAAGAAACTTCTATAATCGCCGACTCATCAGTTGAGATTGGCAAATGAATTTCATGGATCAGAGCGACTTCATGAGGGGAATCTCCCACAAAGTGTGCGATGACAAAATCTGACCAGAGCGGCTTCTCTTCCTCCAAGATTTCATTCGGAATCGTTGCAGAGACAACAACTTCACAGGCTACATCAAATTGCTTCATGACAGGAGAAGCACGGACCTTGGAGCTCCATGAGGGGGAAGCGCGGTTGGTATCGACTGTGTGGCGAGCGGAGTCAGCAATTGGGGGCAGGGAAGAGGATCCTGGTAACCTAACCGACGATGGAACCTCCATCGGAGGCAGATCGAACCTTCTTTTTTTTCACATTAGCGAGCTTATTGTTTTTTCTCACATTAGCGAGCTTATTGTTTGTTCTCACTGACGTTCAAAGCCTACACTTTAGCTTACATAAAAGGGATCGGTTTTGCTACTTTAGTTTTCGATTGCATCTTGAAGCATGTTTGGCATTCCGGCACAAGCAAATTAGGAATTTAACTCGCACCAACGACCTAGATATATCAACCCTCTCCAATTGCTATCAATTTTGTCTCTCCCACAACTGCAAAAGGCTATTGTATTTCAACGAGATATGAAAGAAACCGAAGCTGCATAATTCACGCTAACTCTAGACGCACCCTGACTCAAGTTTTCAAGACTGTCGACCTTACCATCTGGAACAAAGCTTCCTCCTTTCAACTATATATGAGACACACTGTTGCCTCTGATTGGCCGATGCAGGACATCGAACTAATGGCGATTCTCTTCCTCCTCTGTGTTAACACTACGTACCAACGGAAACTTGAGTTTAATTTTGTTTTAACCAAGGTGGATTGGTCTAGTGGTGAATCTCAGGTTCCTCCAAATAAAGGTTGGACCCGGAGCTCTAGTTCAATTCCCGCGTTGGGGGAATTGCTCTCCAAAGGAAGGTTATTTACTCGCTTTGATCTCGGTCCGATGAGATTAGCTAGGGAGACCCGAATTTCTTGGTTAACAATATACCCATTTTCATGAAAGAAAAAAATCGTTTACCAAAAAAATAATAATATTATATCTAACTATATATATTATGTTTTTTCGTTAAGGCCTTCCAGCTTTGATCTGTATCCATTTTCATGAAAGAAAAATCGTGAACCAAAAAATAATATTACACTACAAGAAATTCGCTGGAAAACGTCAGTTAATTAACGTCATTTCGTAAACCGACTTTAACATTTTTAAAAAGAAAGAATTTAACGTCGGTTTGTTAACCGACTTTAACATTTTAAATATGTGATGTTAATTGTTAAAGAGTAAGGTCCATTAAACAAAGGCTCATGATCAGTTTATTTTTTTATTAATTTTTTTTTGTCAACTATCTGAGAGTTTACGATTATGAAACGCACAAAAACTTCAAATCCTTTTTCAATTATCGATTTTAGAAATTAGGAATCAATTTTTTTCAATTTCTAGAGTTTCTGACCTAAGCCTCTCGATCTCATCGATTTAGGCTTTCGATTCGTTTGAAATCAATTTCGATTCCATCTCAAAGGCACACAAGCATATCTAACATCGAGTTTCATAAGCTTTTTTCTGTGATAGCTCGACAGTGAAGGTTCGTTCGGTAGAAATTTGCTGCGTTTTTTTTATAATGCAGATCGATTCTAATAGCTTAATTTTGTTGATTTCGTAGTTTTGTACAAATCTGTGCTCCTGGGAAGGCCGGGATACGCTGCTCGTTGGTTCCTTTGTGATCTTCTTCTACCAGGTAGGTTTTGTATCTTCTTTGTGCGTTTTTGTGTTTTCATTTAAGTATCTTCTATTTTGTTTTGGAAGATCGTATAGTTGTCATGACATTTCTATTTTGCTTTATATAATATATATTATATCTGACTATCTATGAGTAAATACCGATATTCTGATCATAATAAAGATAAGAAATTTCAAGAAATAGGATAGGGTTTGGCACATCTGTTTACAATTTTTTTAGTATAGCTAACGTTTTCTTTACCAATTGTAGAATATATTAGTAGATATATGATACTAATACTTAATTAAGGATATGAAAATATATTCTAACGTAAAAAATATATATATTTTGAAACACACACAACATATTTTATACGTATTACCAACTCAGGTTACTCAGCTCCCAAATATTCATATTCGAAAACATTAAAATTTAAAATATTAAGGTAATGACTCAACTGCCAGTATTTTTCATTGTACTTTTTGTTTTCCCAGCTTTGTATGGGTCTCATCTCTCACCCCCACGAGTCCACGACTGCGAATTTTATCCGATCACAACATCACCAAATACATCGTCACTATCACCGCTCTAGCAAATACCGTCGTATTTCTTCACCCTTTCCTTTCGTTGATTTTCTCTGTCCTGATCTAGTTTCAATTCTCTCACTATCTTTGTAATTTTCTTTTCCATATTGATGGTGATAATAAGCCCGAGCTATATTCAAAATGGAAGCTGATATTACCGTAGTTTTTAGCACGTGAAAATCCATTAGTCAAACTTTTTATCTATTAGTCAAACTTTTATAGTTCTACTCGTAAATTGTTATTAGACAAAAAGATTGGTAGTATAACATGTACGTAGTATATAACAATACATGCATATGCACGTACATACACATTGTATATACATATACTTACGAATATGGATATACTATACATCTTCTCTATCACTGTATGTACGTGGAGAATATTCGTATTAAATATCTAGTAATGATGTTAAAACTTTAAAAAAAAAAAAAAACTAACCTCTTCAGTAATCGTGTCTCCGTGTACGTATTGTAAGTAAGGAAGAGGTAATCCGCATCCCGAGGATTAAAAGTAATACTAATCATGCGCGTATGCATACCTTTTGCATAAATTAAGCCTTAAACCTCAGGATGCAGATTACCTGGTCCTCACCAATACTTGCCATCTCTGTAGATCCTTAGCTTCTTTTATTTTCTTTTTTATCCTGTAAGATCACGTTTTTGGAGTTTTTATGGTTTGTTCTTGAAGTTTTTGTTTTAATTGGTGATAGGTAACTAGGAAAATGTGCGAATTTATAAGCTTCGTGTGGCTAAATAGTAATGGGAAGATGCTTATTCGAAAGGTTTAATGCTATGAGAACATATGCTCTAATTGAAAACAAAATATTTTTGTTCATGTTTTATCGTACATGCGTCTTTCTTAGCTTTGTTTCATGAAAAATGTTAGAGCTGTAAACTGTGCGTAGGATCGATGTAGAACTTGTACTCTAAAATTTACAGCGTTCTTTAAGAGAATAATAGTTAATTGCTATGTGAGTTTTTTAGATCGAAACTCACATTTATTTCAAGGCACTCATTTTACAACGTGAATCATGTCTAAGTTTGGATACCGAACGTAATCTTCATTTCAACCAACCAATACGAAGCTAATAATATGTTGTATTCACTTAATTGCATACGTGGATATAATTTGCATTAATAATTTTTGGTTGATATTATTCAAAGCTAAATCTCTATATAGGGCGATTTTTTATTTATACAAGAAAACAGTAAATTCTTTAGGTAGATGGATGGAACTTATTCCTTTAATCATGAGTGTTGAACTCAAAACCAAATGACAACAAGTAGATTTGACTATGTATCTTATGAATTAATTATTTTAAACCCCTCTTAATTTAAACGAGAGAATTCTAACAGAATTCCTCAAGAAGTTTAAGCAATTGAACGCGGACCATGTTAACGGTTTGTGAATTCATACTAGTTTCTAGACTGGCAACTATTTTGTATATATATATTGTAATTAACAAATCCGTTTTCTATGTTGAGTTGTCGACCAATCTAACGAAACTACAAATTACAACCACTTCATTCGCATAGAGTGTTTTCTGCGTAATCACTAGGCATATAAAGCCTGAAAAGTAAAAGGAGGGAGTGTGATACATCAAATCATTAGAGAAAGATTCTTTGTTCTCTATGAGCCAATGATGGGAACTTAGGATTATGCTTTTTAATAGACAAATTATATTCGACTTCTTTTGACTGCCTTTTCTTGCTTCTTCTTATTGTGTTTTGTATACCGAGGAGATCTTCCCCCGGATCATTATTTGAATCGATTCTCTTCACAATTGTTGATTTATTTAGTTCTTATGTTTTTTTTTTGTTTTTGATTGTTATATATCACTAATCAAAGGAGTGTTCTTTAATTTACATAGATATATTACTCTTATAGCAGAAGATGCAAAAATTAAAACTTCATGCTCATTGGAGGTCCTCATATATACGATTGGCGATTGGAATTGGATGTAATAATTAATGTTACGAATCAACCTATCCAAATAATTGAAGACTGCATCGTGCAGTCGGTTGTTCCGTTCCCGTGAGAGACAGTAAACAATGGCATGGACAATTGTTTTTCGAATGGTTGAGGGAGCCGTTGGCGTTGAGCACTCAAGGCTCCATGCGATCATCTGAGGCCAGCGAAAGACAGAATTCCAGCATGAGATATTAATATCTGCTCCAAAAAAAATAGGATAATGTATTGTTTGTCAATGCATAAGATGCATCATAGATTCATAGTATCAACAACAACAAAAATAGTTTTTTAAGGTGGAAATTCTAGACGAATTTTTCTAAGCAATAGAAAAATTCCAACGGCTTACATTCAGCTTTTCATATGATATATTTGATTAAGTTATGTTTTTATTATAGAGTTATGTGAAATATCGGACTTCAGTCAACATACGACTTGGGCCAGTAATTGGGCCTTAGAAAGTTTCTATGGTTTATTGGTTATAAATGCATGTGTACAACTCAATAAATACCTAATCCTTAATCTTGAGGATTCCGAACGCCTTAGAGGCGGCTCGTAAAACGTGAGTGATCTTCTTCTTGTAAACCACATCGAAGGTGTTTTCCGATTCTTCATAGTGGATGTTGTGGATCCCGGATCCACCCCAGACTTAGCGGTTAGAGGCCGTGAATTGGGTGAACAATTCTTGTGTTCTTAAATTCGTAAATCAAAGATAGATTTGGAGTAGGATTAAAGTTTAAATCAACAAGTGGTATCAAAGCACATGCTCTTTGATTGACGGATTTAACGGTGAAATCACGATTTGTCGGAAGAAAAAGATGAAGAATTTGGTTAAGGGAGTTAAAGCCTCTCGGTGAAACAAAGGGTTTCAAGTTTATGTGGAAGCAGAGTGCGGGCTTTGCCACTTAGGCCCAAAGCGGACAATATCATACTAATGGGGAGTTGGACATGGGCTTGAAAAGCCCAACAGTGGTATCAGCGCCCGGGTTCAGAAAAGGTGGACCTGGAAAAGTGGGTGTGGGCGTTGTGGGAGGGAGAGCCCTCAAGGTGACCTCGCGATTAAAGGGTGCCGGTGCCTTGTGTCGAAAGTCTTCCTGACGGTGCGGATCGGTCATGCGGCGGTTTCGTTGGTGATAACGACGGGACAAGATGGGTGTCAAGTTTCGCTGGAGGAGAGGTCAAGGGCTTGTGTTGTCCTTGGTTTGAGGGGAGGATTGTTGGGATATCAATCCAAGTCCCACATCGGAAGTTTAGACAAAGATTGCATAATATATAAGTAATGTCCAACTCTGATTAGTATGAGGCATTTTGGGAAGGAGCCCAAAAACAAATATGTGCGGGCTTTGCCACTTAGGCCCAAAGTGGACAATATCATACTAATGGGGAGTTGGACATGGGCTTGAAAAGCCCAACAGTAGGGCTCTCCCTCCCACAAACGAACATGCAGTCCACACCCACTTCTCCAGGTCNTAAGAATACAAGAAACTACTTAAGCTAAGCTAAACAATTTTTGTTGGTTTTCGTTCTAAGAACTAATTACGATAAAACTAAAAATAAAAGACAGAGAATAAAAACATACAAGACAATTAAAATGATTACAATCTAGTTTAAGAAACACAGATTCAAAGAAAACAAGACACTATTTTACTCAAGAAAATAAAGATATGGATCGTAGGAAATGGCTTTCGATTAAGAGTATTCGATGATTCACTAAAGATGTTTCTAATCACTCAATGAGATGAATTCTATGGCAAGGAACACATATAAGTAGTTTAACTCATTCTCATGATGCTAAACCCTTCATTGATAATTCAAATTAGTTAATCTCTCAATTGCTACAAAATTATCAACAAACATAAAACACAAATCCTTTTTAGCCAATTAATGATCCTTAGTCATGATTCTCATCTTGCTAAGCATCAAAAACATGATCAGAAATCTTCTAGACAATTACCAAACCTCTCTCAAGTGTAATTTGTCCATGTTCTAGAAATTGAGTAGCTAGTTCAATCCTAGCCTTAAGACCATTTCTAAACATGAGAACTTCTTTAATCTTGTTCTAAACATCAAGAGATCATCATCTATCCCTCTAAATCAACCATTCCCACAATCTATAATAAAACTACTCACACATAACTAAATCACAAAACAAAACCGAATAAAAGCAAGACATAGTGAAAATAAGAAGATTGATGGAAAGAAGTTGAGGAAATCTTCACTAAAATGGTGTAGATCTTGAATCTTTCATGAATACAAGAGGAGAGAAGAGATAAGTTCTCTCAAACAGTAAAAAGGAGCAGAGCTGATGATATTTTCGTCAGTGGTGAGTTGTTGAAAAACAACTACAAAGTGTTCAATATATTACAAAAGTAGAGGAGCCCAAAGTCAAGTGGAAAGTCACCAGATCGACACGTTTTCACTAAATCGGGCATAACTCTTGAACCACAGCTCGGAATGACACGAGTCCAACGTTCACGCGAAGCTAACTCAATTGTCTATGACTTTGATGAAGATCACAGAAGCTAAATCCATATGGAAGCCCTTCATATGAGTCGATCTTTGAGACAGTTATTCGATTGTCAGAAATCGTCTCTGGACTTCAGAAATCGCCCCGGTATCGACCGACACCAGACAGTGTCGATCGACACCAGTGTCCATGGACTTCAGAAATTGTCTCTGGACTTCAGAAATCGTCTCTAGACTTCAGAAATCGTTTCGATACGTCTTTAGTAAATCAGCCATAACTATTGAACCACAAGTCGGAATGACTCGAAACCACCTCCATTGGAAAGCTAACTCAATTATCTACGACTTTTATGAAGATTGCAGAAGCTAAATCCACATGGAAACCGTTCTTCTGAGTCGATCTTTAAAGTACTTCGAATGGCCTCTGCATATTCTTTTGAGCTCCAAGCATCTCCTTTTATCCAAGCTACTCCAAGTCACTCCTAAACACATGAAAAAGGCTCCAGCAAGCCAAAAGAAAACAAAAATTACCTAGGACATCTAAAATGTAACGTGACTCGCTTTGGACCTAAATGCAATGTATATATAATAAAAACTAGATGAAACACAAGGAAAAGCAAAGAAAATATGAGACTCGAGGTGGTAAAATACAATGATATCAGAGTCCAAAAAAAAATCCGTGCAGGCTTTGCCACTTGGGCCCAAAGCGGACAATATCATACTAATTGGGAGTTGAAGATAT
Organism: Eutrema heterophyllum; assembly: GCA_002933915.1. NCBI lineage: Eukaryota > Viridiplantae > Streptophyta > Magnoliopsida > Brassicales > Brassicaceae > Eutrema > Eutrema heterophyllum. Next base: position 729,647 of record PKMM01013437.1, on the reverse strand, counting down.
TTGTTCGAGTCTGTTGGTGGGAAGGTTTTGCTTATGGAAATTAGTGTGAGCAAAGGTGAGCAAAGATATTTGTTTCGAAAGTCTTCCTAGCCAGGTGGAGCTAGGCGGCGGGTTCTGTTGGAAACAACAGGTGCAAAGTGATGTTCAAGACAATGTGTTCAAACATGTAATAAGTGAAAGACTGTTTCAGAGATATGAAGCATGGGTGACTTAGATTTTTCTGTAGTTGATTGAAGAAGAATGTGTTTGCAAACAGGTATGTTAAAACATAGTGTTTGGACCAGGGTTGTGTCGAAAGTCTATCCAGCAGTGTTGATAGTTGGATGACGTGTTCTGTTAGAAATAACAACGGTACAAGAGGTGTTCGAGGCTAGTATGTTTAAACAGAGAAAATCAGGGATTGTTTCAGGTTTGAAGCATGTATGATACATATTTTGTTGCACATAAAGTTCAAGGAATTTGATTCAAGACTCAATGCGCATGAGTAGAATCAAAAGGCTAGTAAGGGAATCAAGTTGCAGAGAAACAAAGGTAAAGAAAGCAATGAAGGAATCAGTGATGAGTGGAGCTTGACACAGGATGTGTAGCAGCTCGTGTTACAACTCAAGAAGAGACATGTGAAGAAGATCAAAGTGCCAAGTCTAGAGTCAAGAGTCAAAGGTTCTAAGAGGCAATTCACAAGGAGGCTTCAAGCTGAGCTTAAGGTGGAGATCTCAGAAGAAGCAATCAGGAAGAAAGGCAAAGGAATCATGAGTTGCGGAGAAGTTGAGAGTTATCTGAATCCGAAGGTGGAGATTGTGAGATATCGGACTTCAGTCAACATACGACTTGGGCCAGTAATTGGACCTTAGAAAGTTTATAGGGTTTATTGGTTATAAATACATGTACAACTCAATGAATACCTAATCCTTAATCTCGAGGATTCCGAGCGCCTTAGAGGCGGCTCGTAAAACGTGAGTGATATTCTTCTTGTAAACCACATCGGAGGTGTTTTCCGATTTTTTATAGTAGATGTTGTGGATCCCGGATCCACCCCAGACATAGTGGTTTAGAGGCCGTGAATTGGACGAACAATTATCGTGTTCTTAAATTCGTAAATCAAAGATAGATTTTGAGTAGAATTAAAGTTTAAATCCTAACAAGTTAGAGTTTACAATTTTTATGATTCCAAGTATCAATAATTCATGTCCTATCAGCAGTGGGAAAATGACTAATTTACCTTGTTCTGGTATTTCCCTCAAAGAAACTATGCCCCTAAGCCCCAAAACTCCTCGGGGTACCAAAACAAAGTATTAACAAATCAGTCTTTTAGATATTAGGGTTCATTAGTTTTTTTTTTTTTTTTGTAGGGCTCATTAGATATTAGGGTTCATTAGTTGTTCTTGAATAGTGTTATAAACCCTAAGTTTTTCTTCAAAGGAATTGTATACCTCTCTCATTTGATAATGAAAATTTGATAGCGAGAAAAAAATCTTAATCGCCCTAATTAAGAAGTCAAACTTTTGTTTTGTGTTACTAATGAAGGATTTCTATATGTTAATATCTTTCAATCTATATTTGTTGGAATTCTTTTCTTTTTTTGTTAAAGATTTTTCGATTTTATCTCATCGTAAGCTCTGTCTACTCAATTTTTTTTTCGTGAATAAAAATTAAGGTACCTGTCGGTATTCAAAGAAAAATAGTAGGCTAATCATGAGAAAGGGTTATGAGAATAAATTCTATAATTAGTGGCCTTTTCCTTTAATTTCTCTAACGACAGGAGGAGAAAGGTTTGTCTTTGTCGAAATAACGGAAAAGGCAAAGTTATGAAGCAAGCAATACAAAAGCAACATTTGCTTGTTTTGCTCTGATGGACTCTTCAAAAGGCGACCCCTTTATCAAACCTAACTAAACCACGTGTTTAACCCGAATTTGGGCTCAAAATTGTCTTTATGAATATACATAATTTAATTTGTAGGGGACAACCTGTTTATTGGCATAAAACAGTGTGGTTGTCACAAAGAGTGCCAAAACATGCGTTCATCCTCTGGATTTTGACAAAAGATAGGCTTCCAAATGTGACTATGCAAAAGAAGTATGGACAACACTATTAATTCAATGTGGGGTCTAAATATAATGTATCGGACGTCTGTCTTCTTTGTGATTCATCTCCGGAAAGTAGGTACCATATGTTCTTCCAATGTGACTATGCAAAAGAAGTATGGACAACACTATTCTTTCTCAGCAACATTTCGCCTCCTATGGACTTCCTCAACATCATTGTTTGGATTAAAGCTCCAACTAATGATGCGAAACTCAATGTTATTTGTAAATTACTCCTTCATGCCACCGTGTATGAGCTGTGGAGACAGAGAAACTCACGGCTGCACTCCTCAGAATCAAAGCCAACATTTTAAATAATTCGAGATATACAACTACTCATGAGAAGCAACATGAACCTGTCCCTGACGAGACGCTCTGCTGATTCGTATCTCATCCATTGGTTCATGTCCTTTCATCCTACCCGAAACACTTAATTCACTGCTCTGTTTGTTCTTGATTGTTTGGATTAGTTCATATGGTCATCGTTTGTTTTGCTTGATATGGGTTAAAAATTTCATTATTTTCTTTGTAGTAAGCTCTGTAAGCTATTTCTCTCCTTGTAAAAGCTCCAAATGTTGCCTCTTTAAGAGGGGTCTAGAAAAGGGTTGAGAAATAATTAAAGAATGAAATTTCAGAAAAAATAAATATTAATAATAATTCTAATTTGTACGCTTGATTAGAAGTTTAGAACTATGCAAAAAGTTCTTTTACCATTATGTCTCGAACCATATATCAAGTGTGTAAACCCGTTTGATTGAAATATGGATATTATAAAATTATCTATTCTAAGTTCTAACTATTAATTCACATATATTCCCATCTATATTTACATCAGAGTATCCGATCCATACACATGTTATCATTATTAGCATATCTATGAACATTACTGTGCCAGTTTCTTACATGCGACTTCATGGATGATCTACATTCCTTCGATGGGTCAAAACTGTATCGAACTCTCTTGCTTCTCACTTGGCAACACGATATGTGAAGTATGGTTTTCGGAGGAATATGAACGAAATGCTCCATTGAAATCGCATTGATCCACAAATTCTTTCCTCAGCCGCATCGAACCGACAATCAGGAATCGTGCCTCTTCTCTGGGACAACACCATCTCGACACTACAAGTAACCTCTTCAACTCTCGTCGGAAAAGATAAATCATCATTCCACCATCGACTAGGACTACGGACCTGAATCTACATGGTTCAAGTTTGTTCCTCTTGTGGTCATTCCATTGGGCTTATTTCAATTTCAGTTATATTATATATAGAGTGGGCTTTGTAACAAAACAGTTGGGCTACTCTTGCCCCCTTTTAATTTAATGGAAATCTTTATAATAAAACGAAAAGAAAAAAAACGAAAAAAAAGCAAAATAACTTGTCTTTAAAAACACATCATAGTTATAACAAAATAACAAAGCTAGTTCCCGAGTTCCGACCACCTTCGTCTTTGCCTGGAGACAAAGAAGCTTCACTTGCTCCTTTAATAAAAACACATCTTAGACAATCTTAACATATAAACACATCATAGATCTCGCTGTCTTTAATTTGCTTATATAATAAATTTTACTAGGTTTAATTTAATTAGTAACTAGGGATCTAATATAGGTTCCTACAAATTGAAATCAATTTTAACTCATCTCCACTCGAATCCCTAAGTTTGTCTGTTTCAAATCTCAAGTTGTAACAGCAAAAAATGTCCCATTAAGGGGAAGAAGATGAATAAAGAATCGTTCAGGAAAAAGAAAAAAAAAATCTAAAATAAAGATGGTCAATTTAGTCCAAAATTTTCGGCGAAAAGCAATTGTCATACGCTAGATTGCATAAAACTTCCGTGCTTTAACTTTAAATTTTTTATTTGGAAAAGGTATATATATCTTAAACATAGTCTTTTGAAAGAAAAAAACATATTATATAGATTAAGTTCTATGAGTTGGTTTTGAATGTAATGGCGTACAATCTTGAAATTTGATTGGTTATAAAAAGCCACGTGGAGAAATATATAATTTTTCTCTTGAAATATTATTTTTTAGGCTCAACTACATAGAATTAAATCTAGTGTCTGTTTTTGTTTATATAGTCTATTGTGTAAATTGCTAATTTTCAAAGGGTTGGAACCTTACAATTCTAAATTTTTAATTTATTTTCAAAACTTAAAATTTTTATTTATGAATCGATTCAAAAAAAATCATAAATACTAATTTGATCATTAAAAAAATTGATAAGATGAGATTCTAAAATTGTTTTAGCAAATTTTATGAATTCGTTTGATGATTGAGATTTTAGTGTGTGTCTATTGAGACATATATACGTACCAATACAATGTAGACTTTTTGAATGAATTGTTAATTTTTATAATATTTTAATTTTGAATTCACGTGTACACCCGTATGATTCCTCCGGCCAACCCGACAGCTCCATTGAAGAACACAAAAATAATTAATTTATTTCTTAAAAAAAGTTACACTTAATCATTTTCCTGACGAAATTCTAAGTGTAATCTACCCGATTTTCCAGGAAACCAAACACTCGGAAATTTCCATATGACACCACACGATCTCTCTAATATATATATAAAAAAAAACAATTTTGCTTAAAAAACTAAGAAAATTTTAAATAGAAAGTACCTATAAATAACTCCATTAGCACAATCATCTCCAAGTAAGTAAGCCAAGGAAGAAAAGAAAACAGAGATATTAATCAATCAAACCCTAAAATGGCTGCAAAAATTATAGTCCTATGCTGCTTACTAACGTACGCCTTGGTTATGGCCGCAGCATCATCGGAAGCTGAGCCTCCCGCAACAAGGAAATTTGGTGGGCACGACTGGCCAAGAGCGGATGCAGAAGCACCGGAGGTTTCACATTTGGAAGAGGTACGGCGAGGCCACCACCATTCAACGGTGGACAGATCGGTCGCCGGAGGTGGAGTAATTCTCGGCGGTTTAGCGACTACGTTTCTTGTGGTGGTGTTTTGTTATATAAGGGCCACGAGGAAACACAAACCCAATAATTATGTTGAGAAGGAGACTGAGACTCCTAAGGTTTTACTTTAATGTTTTTATTTTTTGCGTCTATAGTTTTTTTTTTTATATGTTTGTAAATTTTTCATTTATAAAAAAGTTTTGTATTATATGCTGAGTTTGAATCTTCTCGTATTTGTCTTTCCTTTTTTTCAATTTAAATTCAAGTTTTATTTTTGCGAATGCTAACTAAATAAAAGAAATCATCTGATATATGCTCAATTACGTACGTACTTGTTTCTTTTTCTATTTACTTGAAGCATTTGAATTTTTAAAACATTATGCTTCCCCCAATGCATATAATTATGTACAAACCTTAACAAAGATGTATATAAAGAGTTCAATATCAACAGTGTTGATTCAAGATTGAAGCAAAATAAATGGTTTACTAAGTGTCATTAGTTCGACTGAAAAAGTACCTTAGGCAAATCCTAGAGGTCATATAATCGAGTGACGTTTGGGACGGAATTAATAATATTATATGATATGGTTTTGGGCCTGGGGGATTACGGGCTGGGCTTCGGCGCAAAACCTCTTGGAATAGACGACGTCAACCTCAAGCAGGCATACTTAAACTCTCTTCCATAACCTCTTGGAAATGAGACTTCTCGGATGTTATCCCTCAAAAACATGGCTCTTCATCAAACCTCGTTTGGAGAAATATACCAAATGTCGCTCGCAACTCTTAAAAAATTATGCAATCACCAGAAGTTCTTCAAACAACTGCAAGAACAAGGAAAGCTCCTCAGAAAAGCGTGTGATCGTTCTGAACTCTCCATCAAATGTAAAGAAAAGAAGTGTGGATGCTCCACAAGTTACAAAAAGAAGAAGAAATTCAGAAGCAAATGACAAAATAGATATCCTCAGTTATCCAGCAGAAAGAAGTGGAAATTCTTTAGGAAAAAGAAACAAAGAGGTTTCAAAAAATCAGACAGGTGATACATCTGCAAGAAAATAAGACACTATGCAATGCAGTGCCCAAACAAGAAGAAGAGAGATAACCTCCTTGGATATCTAGCCCAGATTGAAGACATCGATGATTCAGACATCGAGTCCATATTCTCTCTTGATGACGAACCAACTGATGATACAATTCTTGCAATGGCGATTGAACAAGAAGAAGGGTCCTCTGAAGAATCTGACACCGAAGAAGAAGACAACGATGACCAGTTCATGCTCTTTGACCTCTACACACTTGACGCATGCAAAGTAGAAGAGTCAAAAGAAGTAGAATTGGCATATCTATCCCAACCATCTCCAAATGCCAAGATCTACATATTTCCTACCAAATATGATAAGCCCATACCGGTGATAGCCTACTTTTCAAAGCCCAGTTTGGAAATGCTACATCTAATTAAACGTAATAAGACCATAAAATCAAAAGGTATATTTCGGGCCATAAAATCTATGTGACAGAAATCGTTTCTGATAGCGAAGAAGACGACACGGACTCAGACTTCGGATGAGATGGAATCCATCTCTCTTTTGGAGAGAGGGGGAATAATAATTATGAGAGATAATAATTATGAGAGTGTTGAATAAGATGTATAATTATGAGAGTGTTGAATAAGATGTATAATTATGAGAGTATTGACTAAGTTGTATAATTATGAGAGTGTTGAATAAGTTGTGTAATAATGAGTGTGTAGAATAAGTTGTAAAATATCTTATGGAATACTCCCTGAGATATTCTTTAGGACTTGTACTATAAATAAGAGAGCTTGGGTGAAGCATAAACCAAGCGAAGTGAGTAAGAAAAGTTTGAGAGAGTTTAAGAGTCATTGTAATCTCTGAGTGTTCTTTATAATAAAAGTTTCCTCTTTTGTAAAAATACTTATACTCTTCTAAATAACTATTTGATCCTGATAAACCTCTTTCGTGGTTGTACCTACGAAAAAAATAAATAGATAAATGGTTTCTATTTTTATAAGATCAGAAGCAAACTAAATTACATACGGTTTTTTATATAAAATTTAAAGTATCTATAAAAAGCGGTTTAATTGATGCTTGAATTTGTCTTTTAAAATCTATATCGTAATCCAATTTTTTTGCCTTTTAAAATCAAATTAGAACGCAAATTCAAGCATCAATTAAAGGTGAACCTCATATTTGAAATATTTATAAAACAATGGTGTGAACCTCATACAATTTGAAATCTTCTAGAAATTTGAATTTTTTTTTTACTAATGTAACTAAATTTTCTAATACAAACAATTAAACTGTGTACAAAATAATGAACAAAGCTTATATAACTTGGAGAAACAAATATTGTCTAACCAAAACAGTGGGCCAGTGGCCAACTTCAGTAGAATTAACTTACGGTAGTAGGTGAGTTCAAATCGGTTATCAAATTTAGTTTGAGGCTTTGGGCCTTTCTCATGGATTTTTAAGTAAAAGAATATCGGTTTGATCTTACCCGTTGCTTTGGTCCATGTATGTGAGTAATACGCTGAGAACTCGAGACTCTGGTCCGTTGCAAAAAGCCGAAAGCTTTGGAGCTTTTGATCTCTCTCCTCGGTAATTTTTCTACTTCTGCTTCTTCTTTTTTCATCCCTTGTACAGTTATTGCTCTTAACGGTCGTGTGCTTATCTCGGTGTGAACAGTTCGGTTTTGTTGTAATCCCGATTCGTTTTCTGGTTGCGATGTTGTGATGAATGCTAAGTGTTTGATGTTTTGCTCCAAAGAAACTGGTCTTCTCTGCTGGTTCTCTTTCCTTTCTTACAAAAGTAAAATCGAGTTTGCTTCGAATTTTTTAAAATCTATTTTTGGAAATCTAAGAAGGATCCTTTGGATTTAGTTGTTCTTAGTACTATTCCCGCCTCGTATAACAATCTGAAAAGCATGTATTTTTTCTTCAAGCAGGCAGTCATCAATTCATCCAATGCAATTGATTCTAAATGTGTCACTTATTAGGAATCTTTAGGGCATTGCATTTCGTAAGTTGTTCGTGATTTGAGTCTTGCTCTGCTTTCTTGAGCCTTAGGATTTGATCCAAATGTCAGCCTCTTCTAGGTCTGGCTTTAACACCGTTTATGTGCGAAAAGTTGCTCATGTATTTGTTTAGAAACCACATTCGTTGTTATGGCTAATTGAACGCTTCTCTTGACCTCATATTTGAGTCTTTGTGTAATATTTTTTTCGCTAAATCCTGTCATCAGCTTTTAAGTGCCTTTGTTCTAGAGTTAGTAACAAAATGATACCTTTGGCATCTTGAATCACACGATGAATTGTTCAAGTTGAAGGACGAAATTCCAAATTGTATATTGATACTTTAAGCGAATGAGAACCCTTGTCTAGGTTTGTTTTTTTGTTGCTATTTTCATGCCTATTCTAATCCGTCTTATAAAAAGTTCACATTCTTGTGATTCCAAATGCAGAACACATACACACACAAAATCTCCCATGGCTGCATTTGCAACCGCAGAAGCGTGTGAGAGCAACGCAGCACTAATATCAAACGGAGACCTACGCGCTCTCCACCCAATCTTCAAGATCTATGGCCAAAGAAGATGCTTCTCAGGACCAATCGTGACACTCAAGGTCTTTGAAGACAATGTCCTAGTCAGAACCAACTAGAGACAAAAGGAGAAGGCGGAGTCTTAGTTATAGACGGTGGTGGAAGCATGAGATGCGCGCTTGTTGGAGGTAACCTCGGACAGTTAGCTCAGAACAACGGGTGGGCGGGGATTGTGGTGAATGGATGCGTTAGAGATGTGGATGAGATCAATGACTGTGATGTTGGGGTTAGGGCATTAGGTTCTAACCCATTGAAGTCTAGATTTTTCACCCGCGCTCGGATCTGTATTAATAATTTAGTTTAATTTTTTTTTTGGTTAGTAACTTTTAAATTATCTAAAACATAATGGATTTACATAAATTTTCTTTGTATAAAAATGTATTTAAATATGATGTGCCGTTTTCTCTTATTTGTATTTATTTATAAGATTGTAGATTTTAATTGTTAAGTAAAATATTAATAAATCAATTGATTTTAACCTAATTAAAAAATTAATTTATCAAAAATACTAACATATTTGGGCTATATGTCATGTGTTTAGAAAATAGAAGAAGAATTGTTTGACATTTTAGAAAACTAAAAAAACATTTTTTTAATATATGTTTTTATCGTATTTTTCAACATTTTCTTTTCCATTTTTTGTTAATTTTTTTTGCATAGTTTTGAATTTTGTTTTGTATTAAGGAAAAACTCACGATGAGTGTATGATTTTTATATATTTAATTTATATATTTTGTGTCTGAATGACTGTTTTTATCCTTTTAAAATATCTATCTGATAGCATAATACCCAGATTTTGAATTTGAAATTTAACAGTAAACATTTGATGAACTTTAACTAATATTAAGTAATATGAGTAGTAAACATTTGATGAATTTTAATTAACATTAAATAAATTTTTATTTATTGAGATGAAAGTAGAAAGAGTCTGGTATTAGATGTGGTTTTCTACTTGATCTGATTCACTTATGTGTGTAGTAGCAAAACTGGTATGACTTTATATTGCATTGCAATAGATAAGACTTTTTACTTTTTACAAAAAAAATGTATTCAATATTAATTTGTGGTAAGATAAATAATGTATGTTTATTTTTTTGTAGTCTTACATGGAGATTTGTAGGTCTAGAATTTCTATGCATAGAAATCTACAAATCTCCATATTAATTTGTGGTAAGATAAATGATGAAATCTAGAATTTCGTCAAAATTTTGTGGTCTTTTTAGTTTATTGATTAGTATTCTTAGATAATATTTGTGGCATGAACCAATGTTATTTTTTGAGTGAATTATATTAGAAACTTGTGAGAAGTTACCATGTAGTTTGCCTTGTTGTTAATGACCAATAAATTTTTTATTTTGTAAACTAAGTCGGCCTTTAAATTTGCCACATAATAGCCTATTCGATTAGCCGCTATGATTGTTTGGATTGTAGTTGACTTAAAAAATTTGTGTTAAAACAGAATATAATAATGCTAATTAAATTTTCGATTGGTGATGAATAAATAGATTTTCTATTACCTTTTGATCTCTAAAAAATAGTTCAAAACCCATAATGAAACCGCATTTTTGTCATTTCGTGCCTCATAGAAGTGGATGACTCAAATAAACAGTTCAAAACCCATAATGAAACACGATTTTTGGCATATAAATTCCTTTTTCTTTATTTGTTTTTTTTTTAAACGTCTGGATATTTTATTGATGTAAACTTAAAGCTCAAGGAGAATTACAGAGAATTACAGGGGAAATTAGCATCAAACCCTAATAATAATGACCCACAAGATGCTAAAATACAACCCAAATAAACCATTGATCGCAAGGACTGGAACATAAATTCGCCTCCGTGCATCACGTTGTACTCTCACAAGAAGTCAGGCAGATGCCAAGTTTACGACACTTGTCCGAAAGCCACCCAACAACGAAAATAACATTACAAAAGCTGGCGGAAAATGAAACCCCCGGAAACAGAGCCGACGGGAAATGGAACCCCCGGAAACAGAGCCGGCGGGAAATGGAACCCCCGGAAACAGAACCGGCGAAAAATAAAACCCCCGAAGATAAAGATAAAAACCCAAACAAAAAAATAAAAGCCACAAATTCAACCCACCACAGACACATCAAAGAACTCGACCGGATCATGTTGTGGGATCGAATGGAGGAGACGACCACGGAGCCGCCCATCGGAGACACCAAACACCTTGTGGATGGCGGATCGATCCGGTAAAAGCCAACGAAGCTCCAACGAAAGGGAGGGAAGAAGAAACAACACAACAAACTTAGATCTAAAAAAAATTAGATCCAAAACAAGATCCACAAAAACAAAACCCAAAAGCAAAGAAAAGAAAGAGAAAACTAAGAATAAAGACAAATTACATAAAACCAACCGACATCGGAGCTAAGGGAGCCTCCCTCCGTCGGCTAGAGAGAAAAAAAAACACAGAGGAGGCGGCGACTTTTTAGAGAGAAGGGAGAGGTTTTTGGGAGGAGAGGATGTGACTTTATTTGTTTGTTAACTTTTTATGTTGATTTTTCATAAAGTTATTATAGATATCAAATTAATTTTCTTTTAAATAATTTTTTTTTTTGTTAATTTAGATTTTTTGATATTTATTTCCTTTTATGGGACACGGTTTTTTTAGAATTCTTGATATTATTTAAAATTTAATTAAAATGCTGATTGGACATATTTTAATTGTTCGTTTAAAATTATACGTGGACATCTTTAGATGCATATAACATCAACTTTAATTAGTAATAGATTTTATTCTGACATATAACTTCATTTTTCTTTTTTGTTTGTTAAGCTTTTTATGTTGATTTGTCATATAATTAGCATATGTATCCAATTAATTTCCTTTTAAATGATTTTTTTCTTTTGTTAATTTAGTTTTTGATATTTATTTACATTTTTAATTTTTCTTTTATTAATTTAGCTATTTTGATATTTATTTACATTTTAAAAAACATGTTTTTATTAAATCTTAACATTATTTAAAATTTAATTAAAATATTAATTTGATATATTTTAATTGGTAATTTTACATTTTAGATGGACTCGCCTAAAAGCTTATAGTTTAAACTTTTATTACTAATAGATGTTACATTTAGTTTACTATTTATCGCTATTGGACTTAGATGATGGCCTCTTTAGAAAAATCCAGACATAAAGAAAATACCCATTTCTTCTACCTCTATCTGTGAACGTCATTGCTTACGTAATCACTAAGAACTAATCAAAAATGTAAAAAAATTTAAACAAAACTTAACATGAAAGTAATGAATCCGTCAAAAGCTGACGGTATCACCGATCTAAAAAGGTAACACAAAATAATGTCAATAAAATGATTGTTTTCCCCTTTAATATTAATGATTGTAAGAGATTTTATTTTTCATTTACGTAACGATTAATGTAATAAGGAGCAAATTAATCTACACTTTTTTTTTTAACATTACAAAATCTACAATTTTGAAAGGTAACTTTGTACGAATATATCTGTTCATAGTTTCATATTAAAGGTGATATTGACCCAAAAAAAGATACTAAGTGATATGTTTACTATCGCCTTAAATTTGTGTGACATTATAAACAATCTCTATAATATTATTTAAGAAGATATTTTTGAAAATAAATTTTGTTTTATAAGTTATTACATATTATGTCATTACAAATAAAAAAAGATAATTGAAATAGGAAAGAAAATAATTGTTTTTTAAATTATTGATAAAAATATGGAAATTATTTATTTATCATTAAAAATGTTATTTACTATTTAGTTTCTTAATTATTTTTAATATTATATATATATATATATATATATATATTTAAATAATAATCAATTTATATATTTTCAAAGAAAAAAATCTATTCAAAATTTTGTTATATTTTTCACTATATTTTATTATACTTTATTTGAGCACATATCAAAATAAAAGTTGAAAAATATTTTACTAATTTTATTAAAAGTTAGACACAAAAAATTGATTTTTTTAAGAGTTCGTGAACTAATTACAAAATTATAGTCATTAAACGGTGCATATTAAAGTTATATTTTCAAGATTATAGGTTTTGCGGATTAGTTCAAATAATATTTTAGTCAACTGCAAAACGGATTAAATAGAAAAATTATTTCGTTTGACAATTCTATCTATAATCATGAGTTATACATATTATAAAATTCAAATAAAATCAATTTTTCTTAAATTTTAAAATAATTTTAAAAAAAAATTTAGTTTATGCTATAATTAGCGCGGATTAAATACTAATTATATACTATAATAAAATCATAACAGAGCAACCACTACCCTCCATGAAAGTCAAAAAGTTTGACCAACTAAAATTTTCTTTATTATTATTTTATTTTTTGCATTAATTATCGTTATTTATCATGACCAAATAATTATTAATACATACACTTAACCAAACCCACAGACACAGTGACTATAAATAGCTGCTCGCCACCATTTATCAAGAGATCCACATACACAAAGAAGAAAACCAAACCAATTTTTTTTCTAAACCGGACAGATGAACCAAGAAGAGCACGTTAGGCTTTTGGGGTTATGGGGAAGTCCTTTTAGCAAAAGAGTAGAGATGGTCCTTAAACTTAAGGGCATACGTTATGAATACATTGAAGAAGATGTTTATGGTAACAAGAGCCCTATGCTTCTCAAGTACAACCCTATCCACAAGAAAGTCCCTGTCCTCATTCACGGTGGAAAATCCATCGCTGAATCTCTGGTGATTGTGGAATACATCGAAGATACGTGGAAGACAGGCTATCCGATTTTGCCTCAAGATCCTTATGAACGTTCCATGGCCCGCTTTTGGGCTAAGTATGTGGATGAGAAGGTACATATATATATGCTGGTCTTAATACAAAAAAACTATTAGATATCTCAGATTTATATTGTGAAAACATCCACTCTTTAAATTTCAAAATATTCACTTGATATCAAGATCACATTTATCGATATGCATGTTTAAAAAGCATTGTATACAATATCAGATCAAATAACTTGTATTTTTGGGGGGGCTTTAAACAGGTATATATATTCTGTTTACAGAAGACTTTTGACCTTATGGTCTAATTACATGTCATCATCGATGGGTATAACTTGTATTGTTCTGCGGGTTTTAGGTGATGTTAGCATTGTGGAAGGCTTTTTGGGGACCAGAAAGCGAAAGAGAAAAAAAGGTGGAAGAAGCTTATGAGGGTTTGAAATGCCTTGAAAAAGAACTAGGAGATAAACGATTTTTCGGAGGAGAGACAATTGGATTTGTCGATATAGCGGCTGATTTCATAGGATATTGGTTAGGGATCGTTCAAGAAGCTTCAGGTGTGACGATCATGACCGCAGAGAAGTTTCTAAAACTTCAACGTTGGTCGGAAGATTTCGTTGGGAATAATATTATTAAGGAAGTCTTGCCGCCTAAGCAGAAGTTAGTGGCTCTTTTCAAAGCCCAGTTTGGAAATGCTACATCTAATTAAACGTAATAAGACCCTCTTAATTTATTGTTTAGTCGGTTTTTATTTTAAATAGAAGAAATGTGCTTTCGTGGAAACCTTACCAACCACCTGAACCAGAACGCAGAACGCAGAACATCAAACCGGCCAAGAGTACCAAACCGAAAGTATGCAACGTGATGCTCTGTTTTCTTGGTCTTATTTCTTTATTTGAACTAGTCAAAGGTTTCAGTTAGAGGAACGAGTCTTCCACCTGTTTAGGAAGCTCTATTCTACATTTCCCATTTTCTGTTTTGTAGGAGTTGATACTCCAAAACCGTTGTTTCTTATTTACTATGTAAATCAATGAAAAAGACAAAAAGAGGTAGACTCATCTACCCAAAAGAAAAGTGTTTCTATGTTTGTGTTTTATTCAAGTTCTAAAGCTTTAATCAAGTTCATCGCTAACACTTACCACACACACAAAAAAAAGGACTGATGCTTGCTTACGAAAAATGAATATGTTATATCTGGAAAAAGTATTGTCTACATGCGGTATACATGTCGTCTTTGCTTTTCTTTTCGTGTCTTCTTTGTTAAACGTTTTCTATAAGGGTTATTCTCTAGATTAAACTTTCATTAAAAAAAATGGAATTGGAGAGTCTTCCACAAAAAAATAGAGGAAATTTTAGTGAAATAAGAAGAGTGTGTTCATCTCATCATCTGGTTGGTATGCATTAATTATTCAAAGTATTGGTTGAAAAAGTCGGAACCAGAAGCACATAATATTTAATTAGTTATTATAAAATTACCACTTTGGAGAGATTTTATTAAAAATATAATTTTTATTTTCAGCTGAGCTAACTAAAGAGTGTTGAGAATTAGAGCGAATCAAAACTAAAAAAAGTTCAAATTTTTTTAGAGAAAAACATATTGAACCAAATACTAATGTCTCGTCAACTAGGAGGGCCATGGACTGCACAATCAGGAATCGATTATTTTCAATTGAACCACTCCCTCAATGCCTCCAAGGTCGCCAAGCCTCAGGATTGCCAATCTCAAACTCTATTGGAATTTTACTTTGGATGTGTTACATTTCAATCTTAAATATATTGTTCTTTAATCTTTATCTTACACCATCGTGGGGATTATTTCTTTTGTATCAACGAGAAAACCCGAATTACTTTAGAGGAGCCCTTTACTTCGTTTTTTTGGGTTCTGAATAACATAATATAAAAAAGTCTAAATCAACCTGACTCAAAACTGGTGAAAAAAAAAACCAGTCTGATTCAAAATTGTTAATTGGATTATATTGAAATTATGATAAATGACGACGAGTGGTTAATTGATAAATAAAAGGAAGCTATATCAATGTATTTATTATACAGGCGATTCAATCGGAACTGTAACAACATAAAACATGGTAATTCATGGTAACTCATGTGAATACATGATAGATATGTTGCCTATTAAAATTTTAAACGAATCGATTTATGCCTACGTACTTGCCAATTCCGAGTGCCACGACTCAATCATGCATACATTTGAAAATTGAAAGTTTTATTTATTCTCCTTCTATTTCACAAAAAATATCGTTTTAAAGTTTTATTTTTGTTTCACAATCAATGTATAATTTTGAATAAAAATTCAGTTTTAATCTTATTGTTATTGTTTTAGTGTATTAATTAAATAGAGAAAAATTATTTAGTGTATTAATAAAAAATAATATAACTTTTAATAATTTTTAAATATTTGTGAAATGTGTCAAAATTGTGAAACTTATAGAGTATTTGTTTTCCAGAACTAGAACCAAAAATACATTTATATATGTAGTGGACATATATACAATAACAATAGAAGGAGTCATTAATGTAACGCAGTAACACTATCTCATCTACAATTTTCAATATCTTCTTGTAATACTCAAAAGATTGGATCTACAATCTGACGAAAGAAATAAAGAAAGGAGCATAATAAGTAGAGAGAGAAGACATAAATAATTCCGAACGTGACAGATGTAAAGTGGATCCGCAGATTCGCTGTTAAAGTGAAGCCCCGAACCAGAGATGAAGAATCCCAGAGGAGAAAACTTAGCAACTCACGTTTTCTGAAACTCGAAAGCGCGAAGCCCTCCTGCGTTACGGACTTACGGTTCACGTGAGAAGTAGAAATATTTTTCTATATCTTCTTTCTATTTGTATCGGGTTTTTTAGATTTATATATAAGTCGTTAGAGATTGTAAACACTCATGACTCATTTACACAATTTTTTTTTTGGCTAAGAATGTTAATATCATCTCTATAATATTATTTAAGAAGAAATTTTTTTAAATGAACTTGGTTTTGTTAGTTATTACATATTATATTATGTTATTACACGTAAGAAAAAATAAATGAAATAGAAAATGAGAATATGAAAAGTATTTATTTTTCATTAAAAATGTTATTTACTTCCTCTGATCCATATTAATTGATGTTTAAACAAAAAAAAATTGTTTCATTTTAATTGATGTTTTACATTTTCAATGCAAAATTAAAGTTTTTATATTTATTTTTGACTATTTATTTTCTGCAGTCTTTTTTATCATTGGTTGAATTGTGTTTTAATTAGACAATAAATGATGTTTTAATTTAGAAAAAATTAAAAATTTATGATTTTGTGTGATTTCTTAATTTGTGTGTAGAATCTTTAAACATCAACTAATATGAATCAGAGGGAGTACTATTTAGTTTTTTAATTATTATGATAATATTAAACAATATAATACATACATATTCAAAAAAATATATTCGAGATCTTGCAATATTTTTCAATATGATAATTATATTTTATTTGAATATATTTTACTAATTTTATAAAGAGTTAGACAAAAAAAATTAATTTTGTAAGAGTTTGTGGACTGAACATAAAACTCATATTCATTAATCGATGCATATTAGAGTTATGTTTTCAAGATTATAGGTTTTTACAGGTTAGTCCGAATAATATTTTAGTTCATTGCAAAACGGGGTAAGTAGACAGGCTAGTCCGGGTTGACAATTTTATATATAATAATTAGTTAGACATATTATAAGATTCAAATAAATTTATTTTTTCTTAAATTTCAAAACAATTTTAAGAAAAAATTATCATATATTATATAGCTAGCGGGATTAAATGAATTTCGTTTTAAATATAATATTATTAAGTCGATGTTTAGAAATATTTACTGTAGAGACTATTTCATCGAATAAGAGCCCCTAATTGATAGGATCCGATTTCGAAAGAAAAAAAATATACTTATTTCCTTTTCAATAAGCAAAATAATATTGAGAATCAAAGAAATATGTAATCGAAATTTAATAGATTCAAAACCTACTTATAAAGCTATAAAATTTGGAAAACAAATATGTTTTCTCAGGTTAGTGCACTTTCGCTTTCTCAATTTTTTTTTGTTTTTTCTCCCAATAAACAGACAAAAACACAAATCTAAACACCATACTCAACAAACATAAAAGAAAACATAGCATTACATCTCCTTCATAACGCAGCATTTCTGTCATATCAAAATTTTTGGGTACTATTTTTAAAAATTATCGATAATATTTATTTTTCCCCTTATCTCTTATTTTCCGCGGTAAATTTAAGTGAGAACAATCTATTTCCTCTTCGGAACTTTGATATAGCATCTTTCTACACAAAGTTTGACCTTCGTATTGGATCCCCGCTAACTGAAAGTTCCATATTTGTTTCTCCACATTTGAAAATTTAAAACCAGTTTCCCAGAGTTCAAAACCAGTCTCCAGACCACGATTACTATCGGTTTCCTGTATCTCAATCCACTTTAAACCAATCTAATACGAAATAAAACAAACACTTTACCAATTACGACCCGATTTGAAGAAATTACCCAACAATTATCCCCTCCCACCCGAAAATCTAATTTTGACCCCTAAAATCTTTTTTAAAAAAAAAAAAAATTTCTTCTTCCTCCTTAACGATCTAATCACTCATGCCTCATCCTCTCTCTCTCTCCACTCTATTCTCCTCCATCCATTACCATCTTCTTCTTCTTCCTTCTTGGGTTTCGATCGGTGGCGAGGATGATTCCACCGCCGCCTCTTCCGTCGTCGCCTCACGCGGCCTCGACCCCACCGTCTTAAAATCTCTCCCGTTTTCACTTTCTCCGATTCGACCCATAAAGATCCGATCGAGTGTGCCGTTTGTCTTTCCGAATTCGAAGAGAGCGAATCGGTTCGGGTTTTTCCCATTGCAAACACACTTTTCATGTTGATTGCATCGATATGTGGTTTCATTCTCATTCCACTTGTCCTCTCTGCCGGAAGTGAAATCCCTGCGGCGGCGGCGGCGGATGAGCAAGTCGTGATCACGATTCCCGCGGACCCGGTTTCTGCAATCGAACCGGGTTCGAGCTCTGGATTGTGCGACGAACCCCAAGGATCTGGATCTTCTGCAATGCCGACGGAAGAGTCGGGGATGAGCCAAGCAGCGCATGATCGAGATCTCCCGCTTGATGTTGTTGGCGAGGGCTTGGTTCGCGAGGAGTTTCTTCTTGTTGATGATTTTGACGGCGACGCTCTGGCGGAGCGGCGATCGCGAGCGTGAGAGACCTTGGCGAAAGCTCCGCATCTCGTTACGTATTTCTTCGTTGTATCTTCGAATCGATTGGTTTTAACATTGTCGTTTTGGATTTTATCTGCTTTGATTTGAGTTGATATATCTCTCTGTTTTATCGCGATCGTATTTACTTGTGATTATGAACGAAGAAGTCGATTGTTGTTTGTGAAGAATCTTTGTTTGTTTTTGATACTATAATTTGGGGAAATCTCGTGGAAAAGGAAAACGTTTTGATTTTTTTTTGGGTCAAATTTTTAAATTTTAAATTTTCAAATTTCAATTTAATAAAATAATTAAATTAAATAAAGGCAAAAATGGAAATGTTCATTTGTGTAAAAGAGAGAGGGTATTTAGGGCGTAAATAGTTGTTATTTTAGAGAAACAAAATTGGAGTAAATAGCGTGTCATTCTATATTCTTTTCAAATATTACCATTTAAAATAAAAAATAAAAAATAAATCTCACTCATTCTATTGGAGAAAAATGAAAAAATAGAACAAAATTAAAAAGAACATGTTCTTCTATTAAATTAGAGAAGAACGAGTGGAATACAAATTTTCCTCTAACTTCCATATTCTACTCATTAATTTTTTACTGTCATAATTTTTATTTATTCCTCCCATGACAATTATTTGGACCCTTAGACTCATGGAGTGTATGGAAGCTTGTTTTCTCTTCATTAAGGGTACAAATTTTGTCTTAAACAAATTGATTACGGGTGAAGAAGAAGAACAAAAACGGATCGGGTCGGGTAAGTATTATTTTGGGTCGGGTCTGGTTAAAATTGATTTAAATTTTGTTAAAATCGAGTTTGGTTGGTTTCTGTTTGGTTTGTAATCTTAAACCGGGTTTAGATCATAAACCGATGATAAAACCAACGTATGTGTCGAACTTTCAAACGGTAGAGAAATCTATTAACAAAATTCACATAATAAATTAATAACAATTTATTTTCAATTAATATAAAACCAATAAAATCTATAACGTCCAAATCATATTTTCATTCTGCAAAAAACGCAATATACTATAATTATGTACTCTCTCCGTTTCATATTAGTTGTCGTTCTAGGTTGTTTTACGTAGATTAAGAAAATAATTCAATTTTCTGTTTTACCCTTCATTAATGTATTATATACTATGATCACACTAATTAATAAGCTAAAGGAGTAGAGATAAAAATGGAAATATTATCAAATATTTGCATTGAAATTCTAAAACGACAACTAATATAAAACAAAATTTAAGCTCTAAAACGACAACTAATATGAAACGGAGGGAATAACGTTTATAACAAATTGAAGAAACTTTTAAAAAATATCACTTAATTCAAAATAAAAAAAAATTGTTCTGCGGTGTAGCGCGGATTAAATCTAGTTGAATAATGAAGAGTAAAGGTATTACAAAAGAGCATTTACCTACAATAAAGTAATATTGGCAAAAAGAAATAAAACAAGATTACAATCTACTTGGGTAAATATTTGATCAAAATCACTGAAGCCAAAGTAGCATAAGCTTTCGAAAATGCTTTCTGTGTCTTCTTGATGTAATCTTGAAAATGATAAAAGGAGGAGGGATTGCCTGTGAGTTGTAGAGGACATTATTCCTCTGTTTCTATGTGTGAAAGATTGAAGCTTGGGCTGCCACTTTCCTGAGAATAGAAGGAGTTCACTCAGGTCCGGCCCGGTCATAAAGTACATGAAGCTTTATCTTTAGGCTACAATTATATTAAATATTTTTTAGAGCTATATATTTTTTTTTTGATAACTTAAATAATCCGGATCCGAAGGACCATGATCTCCGACCAGTGGGGACTCCGCATCTCCCTCTGCAAAGCACAGGAATCTCCGACACTGAGAGATCACACATCGTCTAACATCACCGACTAATCATGGGGTCCGGAGAGACCATATGAAAGTCTCAGTGGCCAACCCAAATTGAATCCAGGTGGCGAAAGCCCACATAGACATTTTACATATTTTAGTTTGCATACAATATCATGATTCCTTTTATACGTAATTTTTTCATACTTTCTTAGTTTCTTCTTATGAAAGAATTTAATATGTGTTTATGAGTATAGTCATCATGTTTATTTCATTTTTAACTATCAATTATTATCAACTAAATTATTATGATTAAATATAATCCTCTTTCATTTTTCAAACACAATTTTCTTCTTTTAAATGATTTTTATTGATTCTATTTTATCACTTTTGTAAAATAATTTTCCTAAAAAAAAAATTACAGCACCAATTTCAAGATTAAATAGATTTTTTCCAAAAATTAGTAGAAACTTATTTTTAATACACCAAATCCATTTTGTTCTATATGAAACAAGATATATTCATATCAAAAGAATGTTGCAATAATAAAACAAAATTATAAGTTTCTGAAAATATCCAAAAGCCACTTTTTCATATTGCTTTAGGCCACCAAATATTTAGATACGGCAGTGCTTTCACTTCTCATGACAAAAGCTAGTATCATTTGATATAACTTGGTTTAGTCATTTGATTTAATTGTGAATGTGTTTTCCGGTTTACTTTGGTATGCAATTGTATATAAACTCTTGATTCTGTTTTCGTAATAGCTAGACAAAGAGAATTCACTTCGAACGACTTCTCTCTTATTCATACGCTTTAACGAATTCATCTAGATTTTCACAACATATAGTTTGTTAATGACTAATATAGGTCGTACCAGTGAGATTAGCACTTTTTTTTGTTTTACTTGCAAATGGTTGCACTGAATATAGGAGGAATAGGATGAATGAAAATGAGTAGAATGAAAATGAGTAGAATAAAAACGAGAGGAAAAATAGCAGTTGAGAAGAATTGTGTGTTCTACTCGTTCTTCTACTATTCTGAGAAGGAATGCATTTCAAATGAATTTTTGTTTTGTTTCCTTATTATCCTTTTTCTCTCTTCTCTCTTCTCTCTTCTCTCTTCTCTCTTATCTCTTATCTCTCTCCCCTCTCTCTAACCCTCTGAGTTTTCCGTCTCCTTTTGCCTCTCCGGCGTCCGGCGGCTTTTGCCGGCGTCGTGAGAGGGCTCGTTTTCTTTTCTGTTTGCTTTATTGGTTGCAGGTCTAGGTCTTCGGCGAAGATGTGGCGATTCGGCGGTGGAACTAAGGTGGAGGGGACAAGATCCGGTGAAGCTTCTTGCGTCTGTGATGTCGTGTCCATGGATTATGTTCCAATCGGCATCTTGGCGGAGGAGGTGACATGGTGTGGCGGTGAGATGCGGGGAGGAGGTGTTTTTGGCGCAGGACTCAAATCCGTCTTCTCCTCCGCCGCAGCATCCGGCTGCAACGTAGGCCCCACCGTCGTTTCTTTTCTCCCTCACTCTCTCTTTTCTTCTTCTTCTTCTTCTTTTTCTTCATCGATGAATCTGGTCCACCCGAGCCCAAACGATGAGGAGAGAGACAAGCTTGAGTCCCAAATTGCATAAAATTCAATAAACAATTCCGAAATTGCAAAAAAAATCAATAAACATGCCCATACTCTATTGTTTAATCTCACATGCTTAATGCTTTCTTCTGGATCAACGAACAGCCCCATACACTCTTTTTTTTATGTCTTTCTTTATGTACTTTTTTTTATGTCTTTCTTTATTCTAGGGTATGGGCTCGAAAAGATGAACATACAAGTATATTAAAAAAAAAAACCATCGACTTTACCAAGGATTTGGCCTAGATTTCGGATACTTTGGGTTTAATTTTGGATATCGGGTATTATCTGAACCCGACCCGATATCCGAACTACTTGGAGATGAAACCGATCAGATATTTTAATATTTCAAATCGGGTTTGGATACGGGTATTTCGGTTCGTGTACGGGTTCGGGTCCGGTTCAAACGCCCATCCCTAGGTCGTACCACTGAGATTAGCTGACAAACAAATTGAGTTGTACCTACCAACTTTCTTTTTTTTCTATACTCCTTGCTTCTCTAATTCTAATGATGACAAATGCTATGTTTTTCATCTTGAAAATCCGTTTCATGTTTTCGAACGTCAATTTTTTTTTTTGGTGTGAATAACATTACTCAGAAAAAGAATAGGGTGTAGGTACGAGTCATCACCTTAGAAATTTTGAGCATCATAACTTTCTTAAAGAGTTTACATGTTTATCGTATTGGATGATATTTATTGCATTATTTTTTATTTTTGTTATGTTTGAAAGTGATTTATTTATCTTATTCTGTGGAAGTCATGTAACTAGTTGCAAAGCTCATGTTCTCTCGTGTCATGTGATCACGCGTAAATTAAGCTACATATAAGCGTCATAAAGTTAGTCAAAGACATGAGAAAGACCTATATTTTCTCATAAACATCATTTTAGAACTTCAAGGAGGTTTTATTTGACTTTGTAGCGCTTAAAGATACTTACGATTTGGATTTTCATTTGGATCTTCCACTTAAAACGACACTGAAGTTTTGGTAGATCCAAAGGACAATCCAAATCGTAAGTGTTTGGTTCGTCGTAAAATTCACTAATCATAATAGGTTTACTTTTTTTAAAGAGCCTACCATTCGATAAATAAGTGGACATATATAAGTCCAGTCAAGTATTTTGACATGTTTTTGATGCTTTAATTTTAAAAAGCATATAAAAGTCAAATAGGTTGCTGGCTTGGCAGAGTTCGATCTACCACCTAATTTCGTCTTTCACATTGATTCACATTGATTAGGTTGTACCCACATTTTGATTTGCATGGGCTGGTTCAAGATTTTGTTTCTAAATTATTCTTTCCATTTTATAAAAACTAAAAAGTGTCTGTTTTGACATATTTCATACAAATTAGAATTCTTGATTATAAATATGTTCCTCTTTAATATATCACTGATTAGATGATAATGATTTAAATTTAAAGAAAATAAATTCTGGGTGACAGATTGAATAAGAACTTTATCTAAAAATTACATAAGAAATGTAAAACAATATTGTTTGTGAAACGGATATAGTATGTACGCTACGCGTTGTGATTGAGCTGAGCAACAAAAATTGGGTATATGATATCCCTTGTGTTTTCTTTTCTCATGCATTTTGAATAGAAAACAAATTCTAAAAAAAATAGTAAAATGAGTTTACTCGAGGCAGTACGTAATTCACAATAAATAAAATTTGAAAAGTAATATTAATAATAAAACTATACTGCACCATTTATTCAAATTAAAGTCAATTATAATTTACAGAAAATGTATACTCCTATATTCTTAACTAGTTTATATGCTTAATATATACTAACACATGAAATATTTAGTAATACTTATATAACAATAGATGGAGGCTTCATTTGTTTAGAGTTTCAAAACGACTCATTCAATATTACAATTTGATATTGGTGCTCGTTAAACACGAGAAATATTATATGCTTTCAAATTTTAAAACAAATGAAGACATCGTCTAATATTGGCAGAGTATAAAAAAATCGGCCTTATTAGAAGCATATTAATTTGATCTCAAAGAAGCTTCATCTTTTTTGGAGTTACACAGCGACTTTTTTTTTTGTGTGCAACTAATAACGACTTATTCTAATTCAAAGTCACATTTTAATATGTTGCTCGTTGGACACGCGGAATATTATACGTTCCAAATTTCAAATTTATAATAATGCAACGATAAATATCAATCCATTAATTATCCTATATAAATAATTTTACTAAACTTCTACTATCTATTAATTGACAAGTAGAAATCTACACCACTTTTTAATTTGTAAAAAATTACATCACATGTCACTTAAATCACTACATATCATCTATATATCTTCTATATAGTTTATAATATTTATCATTTTATTTATTTCACAATTATTAATTTATAAATAAAAATACATGTAATGTTCTCTATATAGAATTTTGAATAGTAATTAATTGCTTGTTATTGAATTAACAAAAATGAAATTGCATTTTGTAAACATTCTACCGTTAAACGTATTACTATAGTTAAAATATCTTAGATTCAAATATGATTAGTTTTATATAATCGATTAAGCGTTTCAGTAAGAGAAATACTCTTAAATAACAAAAATTTTATTTGTTGTTTCAAAACTAGCACCTTAAAATTAAATTCCAAAATAAACATAAATAATTATGTAAAAATACTTGTTTATCCAAAATAAATTTAAAATTAAAGTAAAGATTATGTTTGAGTTCACTATTTCTAATTTAGGATTTAGTTTTTCCTCGTTAAAAAGTGATTTTATGTCATTTTAATATTAAATTTGTGGTATTATTGTTAAAATTATGCTATTATTATCATTTTTAAATAGTGATATTAAGTTTGAAATAAAAAATTTAAAATCTGCTATTCTGGTCTATTGTCCTCGGTAAATGTGTTAAACACTATGTTACCTCCTTTATATACAATATAATTAAATCAATTTTACTTAATAATCAATTTTTGTTGCGCATTAAAAGTTCATGCACGTGGTAAAGTCAACATCTAGTAATAGTATGTGGCAATTAAGATTTGATCGAAGCACGATCAAAATCTATAAATTTTAAAATAAAAAATGGTTAACGAGACCTTGTTGGCATATTAAAAAATGTAAATGAGAGGTCAGTGGGTAAATCAAAAGCTCTATATAATTAGAGTTCTACTTAGATGTATAAAGACCATTCAACTCTTTTTTCTATTGACGAAAACATAGAAATAATCTAAACAAAAAATGGCTTTGCAAAAGTTTCCTATCATGGGGCTGCTTTTGCTCCTAACCATCATTGTCTCTCCGGCAACAGCCGATGGACCTGTTTGCCCGCCGACGACCAAACTAAGCCGGGCAAGTTTTCCTGAAGGTTTTCTATTTGGCACGGCTACTGCAGCGTATCAGGTATAATATAAGTTTTTATAAACACTTCTTGACATCTATAAAAATAAATGTCCATAAATAATCTGTTAACATTTAGATAGTAAGATTCATTTAGACGAAATAGTTAAATCCTCATTTATTATATTCAAAATCTCGTTTCATAGAATATTATAGAATAGAAAACTATATAGATATATACTACAATAGTAAAGTTGACGAAACAAAAGAAGGAAAATAGTAGCGTTTCATGAACTATATTTTCAAAACCATATTCGATACGTCAAAAATATAGAGTAGAAAACTATTGCACAAACATAACATTTTCACCGAAGTAAGGGTATTTTGATCTTTCTTTTTGTTTTCTTTGCTAGTCATGATCTAGTAAAAGTTTTATCCTGATATTTACTAAATATGCC
Organism: Eutrema heterophyllum; assembly: GCA_002933915.1. Lineage (NCBI taxonomy): Eukaryota > Viridiplantae > Streptophyta > Magnoliopsida > Brassicales > Brassicaceae > Eutrema > Eutrema heterophyllum. Next base: position 703,742 of record PKMM01013437.1, on the reverse strand, counting down.
TTTTAAAATATTGTGTATAACGAGTTAACCTATGTTTTATATCATATTCTAAATCCATCAACTATGTTTGTTATATCATTAGGTTGAAGGTGCAGTGAATGAAACTTGTCGTGGACCTGCCTTATGGGATATCTACTGTAAGAGATATCCAGGTGAGTGTCTCTACATTTCCTTTCTTATCTCTTAAATGTGCTTAAGATTATTCTTTTCTCTAATAAATATCGAAGATCATTATTTATTTTCTCTATCTATAATTTGGAATTACAATTTACAGCTAGGTGCAATAACGATAATGGCGATGTGGCTGTTGATTTCTTCCATCGTTATAAGGTAAATAAATTAGTATAGATTGAAGAAATTAATTATCACATCTATCTAGTAAATATTTCCTATTATTCTATTGAATAGTACATTGATCCATACTAGTGTTGATAATTTTTCTCGTCTGAAAAAAAAATGTTTATAGGAAGATATACAACTAATGAAGAATCTAAACACAGACGCTTTCAGAATGTCTATCGCATGGCCAAGAATATTTCCTCGTGAGTATATGTGCTAAGGATGGATATACACATATATATCTATTAAGTCACTAACTTGATTTAATTTTAATCGAGATTGGTGTTTTTAAATGTATATGATTGTTGAAATATTAATGAAGGAAAACAATGTTTTATCAGATGGGAGGATGGAGAAAGGAGTGAGTCAAGCTGGTGTGCAATTTTACCACGACGTCATCGACGAGCTCCTTAGAAATGGTTATATATTTTAATGCACACATATATATAAACATATTAATTAATTAACAAAAAAAATATATATACATACTCTCTAATTAAACGTACAATTTCTATTTAATATTGTGATAAGGTATAACTCCGTTTGTGACTGTTTATCACTGGGACACTCCACAAGATCTAGAAGACGAATATGGTGGCTTTTTAAGCGAGAGGATTGTGTAAGTTTTTTTGTTTTATTAAAATTGTTTAAGTTTTTCTTTTTGGGTAAAAGGACTCCCAATTTTTATATGTATATAAGACCACTATACAACGTGAAAAAAAAAATTGAATATCCTTATGCAAAAAATGCAGGAAAGATTTCCGGGAATATGCAGATTTTGTTTTCCAAGAATATGGTGGAAAAGTGAAACATTGGATCACTTTTAACGAGCCATGGGTTTTCGCGCACGCCGGTTATGATGTAGGCAAGAAGGCACCAGGACGTTGTTCTAAGTACGTCAAAGAAGCATGTCAAGAGGGACGATCAGGATACGAGGCTTACCTCGTCACTCACAATCTCCTTAACTCTCACGCAGAAGCCGTTGAAGCTTTCCGAAAATGCGAAAAGGTATTTCACATATAAATCATGATAAATTATCGTCTTTCGGATCTGAAAAATTATTTGTTTTGTGTTACGTTTATGGCCACAGTGTAAAGGTGGGAAAATCGGAATCGCACATAGTCCGGCTTGGTTCGAACCACACGACCTTGCTGATTCACAAGACGGTGCGTCCATTAATCGTGCACTTGACTTTATTTTGGGATGGTAAGTAATTAATATCCTAATATCAAGTACTATAAATATGTATCTTGTAATTTTATATAGTATATAATATTTGATTTGATTTTTTTTAATTTTGTAGGCATCTAGACACAACTACGTATGGAGATTATCCACAGATCATGAAAGACATTGTTGGACATAGACTGCCTAAATTTACTACTGAGCAGAAAGCAAAATTGAAAAACTCGACCGATTTCGTTGGGCTCAACTATTATACTTCAGTGTTTTCAAATCATTTGGAGAAGCCAGATTATTCTAAACCTAGATGGATGCAAGATTCTCTTATTAACTGGGAAAGTAAGTTTTCTTTGTTTCCCCTTACTTGAAAACGAACCAAGAAACCGATGCCAACAAATCAAAGGGAAACTGTTAATTTGTATTTGGTACTAATCAAAATATATCTTCTTTTCAGCCAAGAGTGCGCTAAATTTCTCCATTGGTAGCAAGGTACGCATTTAATTAAAACTTAGAGCAATCTGAAATTATAGTATTTTTTAGATAAATATGATACTTTTGTCTATGACGTAACATTTTCACCTCTGTCGTATTTCAGCCTTTGACCGCTGCATTGAACGTTTACTCGAGAGGCTTTAGAAGTCTTTTGAAATACATCAAGGATAAGTACGCAAACCCGGAAATTATGATCATGGAAAACGGTAACTAGAGGTTTTATTATTTTTGGTAGCTTGTTTTTTTTTTTTAGATTAAATATTTAATATATTGATCTTGATGTTGTTTTTTAGGATATGGAGAAGAACTTGGGCCATCAGATTCAATTGCAGTTGGTACAGCTGATCATAATAGGAAATATTATCTTCAGAGGCATCTTTTGAGTTTGCAAGAAGCTATTTGGTAAGTCATATCTCTCTTCTTTTTTTTTATGATAGACTAGTTAACAATTGTATTGGAGAATCTAATAAAAAAACATTTGTGTAATATATGCAGCATCGACAAAGTGAATGTCACAGGATACTTTGTATGGTCATTGTTGGATAATTTCGAGTGGCAAGATGGTTATAAGAACAGATTTGGTCTATATTACATTGATTTCAAAAATAACCTCACACGTTATGAGAAAGAATCGGGCAAGTATTACAAAGACTTCCTAAGTCAAGGTGTTCGTCCATCTGCGATCAAGAGGGATGAGCTTTGAGCTATATCTTGAGGATTTGGTTTTCTGTTTCAATGTTTCTTTCTTATGTTTTCGTTTATGATTGACCAAGATTGATGAGGTCTTGGTTTGAATAAAAGAATTTATTTTTCATTATCTCTACATGATTTGCAAGATCTAGAAGGCTCTGGTTATAATGAAATGGTTCCTTTTTCTACATTCAAAACCTGAAGAAAAATTGCATATTATAGTTTACTAAAAGGACTAAAGGAGTATTTTAAAATGATGTGGAAGAAAATGTCTTATTTTTCGATTTTACAGTTTCATTTTATAAAAACCAATTCCTTTTTCCCTTTTTGACAAGTGTCATTTCCCGAGAAATATATATATACTTCATCTTTCATAATATAACATGTGTTTAGATGCTTTTTTTTGTTTCATAATACTATAAGATATTTTTATATCTCTATACAAATTTTACATTTATGGGATACTATATAACCAATTATATTTTATATCTTTTATGATTAGCTGAATTATTTTTAATTTATATATTAAATAATAAGTTTTGAAGAAAACTAAATTTTTTAATCTTCACATTTTTAGTTAAAATATTTTATATTATGAAACAGATCCTAGGGTTTGATTGTGAATATTATTACTTATAAACTGAAAAGTGAAATCTGGATTGAACTAAGTTCAAAATATTTAATCATGAAATAACAAATTAATTTTTGAATATTATAAAAATAATATTTAATCTCGCCATATTCGTTTCGCAAGGCAAATACTTATTAGTATTGCAATATATGAAAGCTTTTTTTTTTTGGTGTTACACAGCGACTTATTAAGTCACATTTTATTAAAATGATTTTAATATAAGCTGCTCGTGGCACACGCGGAATATTTTAGTATATGTTTCGCATTTCGAGAAAAGATAATACTCCTATATCCAATTATGCACTAACATTTTAGTGGAAAAAAAGAAGAAGATGGCAACAGGATAACGTCAATATCAAATTATATATTAAGATTTGGTCGAAAACACCATATGGGTCAATAAAGTGGACATTAAAAAAATTATCCACGAGGCCTGGTGGTGGTTGGCATAGTAGAACAAAATAAAATATAATTAAAGATCAATCAGTGAATCAAAATCGCTATATAAAGAACTCCACTTGATAGTAAAAAAATCCCAAACACACTCTTGAAGACACTCTTGAAGAAAACAAAAAACAACTCAAAACCAAAAATGGCTTTGCATAAGTTTCCTCTCATTGGGCTGCTTTTGCTCCTAACCATCGCCGTGTCTCCGGCAACAGCCGATGGACCTGTTTGTCCGCCGTCGACCAAACTAAGTCGGGCAAGTTTCCCTGAAGGTTTTTTATTTGGCACGGCTACTGCAGCGTATCAGGTATAATATAAGTTGTTATAAACATTTACTGACATTTATTATTATAAATGTTCATAAGTTATTTCAGACATATATAGTATGTTAACATTTAGATAGTAAGGTTCATATAGACGGAATAGTAAAATCGCGTTTCACAGAATATTAAAGAATAAAAAACTATAGAATAAACATAACATTGTCAACGCAATAAGAGTATTTTTGGTCTTTTGCTAGTTATCTAGTAATTTTATCATAATGCTTACTTAATATCCCTTTAAATATATTTAAATAGCGAATTCACCTTATATTTTATATATCAATTCCTAAACCCATCAACTATTTCCGTTATAATAATAGGTTGAAGGTGCAGTGAATGAAACTTGTCGTGGACCGGCCTTATGGGATATCTACTGTAAGAGATATCCAGGTGAGTGTCTCTACGTTTCTTATCTTTTAATTGTGTTTACTTTCACTAATAATATCGAAAATCATTGATTTTCCTTCATTAAATTTGAATTACAGCTAGATGCAACAACGATAACGGCGATGTAGCCGTTGATTTCTTCCATCGTTATAAGGTAAATAGTTTAGTATAGATAAAAAAAAGTGAAAATAATTATCAACGTATATCAAGTATTTAATTTATATTTCCAATTATTCTATTTAATAGTCCATTGATTCATATATATTAGATGTTGATCATTTGTCTCGTCTGAAAAAAATGTTTATAGGAAGATATCCAACTAATGAAGAATCTAAACACAGACGCCTTCAGAATGTCTATCGCGTGGCCAAGAATATTTCCTCGTGAGTATACGTGTTAAAGATCAATATACACAATTATCTATCTATTCAATCACTAATTTGATTTACTTTTAATCGAGATTGTTGAAATATGGCGTGTAATGGTTTTCATAATAAATAAAATAATTCGCTTAAAAAAAAATATTAATGAAACAAAACAATGTTTTATCAGATGGGAGAAAGGAGAAAGGAGTGAGTCAAGCTGGTGTGCAATTTTACCACGACGTCATCGACGAGCTCCTTAGAAATGGTTATATATTTTAATGTGTATATATATACATATATAAACATATAAATTAATGATTGTTACCGTATATTATATTTTCTAAAACTTTTTTTATTTAATATTGTGATAAGGTATAATTCCGTTCGTGACTGTTTATCACTGGGACACTCCACAAGATCTAGAAGACGAATATGGTGGCTTTTTAAGCGAAAGGATTGTGTATGTTTTTTTTTTTTTTTTTTGTAAAACAACTCCCAAATTCTTAAATGTATATAAAATCACTATACAACGTGATATATTAATTAGATAACCTTATGCAAAAAATGCAGGAAAGATTTCCGGGAATATGCAGATTTTGTTTTCCAAGAATATGGTGGAAAAGTGAAACATTGGATCACTTTTAACGAGCCATGGGTTTTCTCGCACGCCGGTTATGACGTAGGCAAGAAAGCACCAGGACGTTGCTCTAAGTACGTCCTAGATGCATGTCAAGAGGGACGATCGGGATACGAGGCTTACCTCGTCACTCACAATCTCCTTAACTCTCACGCAGAAGCTGTTGAAGCTTTCCGACAATGCAAAAAGGTATTTCATATATAAATTATAATAAATTATCGTCTTTCGGATCTGAAAAATTGTTTGTTTTTGTGTTATGTTTATGCAGTGTAAAGGTGGGAAAATCGGAATCGCACATAGTCCGGCTTGGTTCGAACCACACGACCTTGCTGATTCACAAGACGGTGCGTCCATTAACCGTGCACTTGACTTTATTTTGGGATGGTAAGTAGTTAATATCCCAATACGAAGTACTAATATCTTGTAATCTCATATAATATATAATATTTTTGATTTTTTTTTTGTAGGCATCTAGACACAACTACGTATGGAGATTATCCACAGATCATGAAAGACATTGTTGGACATAGATTGCCTAAATTTACTACTGAGCAGACAGCAAAATTGAAAGGCTCTACCGATTTCGTTGGGCTCAACTATTATACTTCAATGTTTTCAAATCATTTGGAGAAGCCAGATTCTTCTAAACCTAGATGGATGCAAGATTCTCTTATTAACTGGGAAAGTAAGTTTTAATCTTTGTTTCCCCTTACTTGAAAACGAACCAAGAAACCGATGCCAACAAATCAAAGGGAAACTGTTAATTTGTATTTGGTACTAATCAAAATATATCTTCTTTTCAGCCAAGAGTGCGCTAAATTTCTCCATTGGTAGCAAGGTACGCATTTAATTAAAACTTAGAGCAATCTGAAATTATAGTTTTTTTTAGATAAATATGATACTTTTGTCTATGACGTAACATTTTCACCTCTGTCGTATTTCAGCCTTTGACCGCTGCATTGAACGTTTACTCGAGAGGCTTTAGAAGTCTTTTGAAATACATCAAGGATAAGTACGCAAACCCGGAAATTATGATCATGGAAAACGGTAACTAGAGGTTTTATTATTTTTGGTAGCTTGTTTTTTTTTTTTTAGATTAAATATTTAATATATTGATCTTGATGTTGTTTTTTAGGATATGGAGAAGAACTTGGGGCATCAGATTCAATTGCAGTTGGTACAGCTGATCATAATAGGAAATATTATCTACAGAGGCATCTTTTGAGTATGCAAGAAGCTATTTGGTAAGTCCTTATCTCTTTTTTTATATATGATAGACTAGTTAACAATTGTATTGGAGTATCTAATAAAAACATTTGTGCATGTAATATATGCAGCATCGACAAAGTGAATGTCACAGGATACTTTGTATGGTCATTGTTGGATAATTTCGAGTGGCAAGATGGTTATAAGAACAGATTTGGTCTATATTACATTGATTTCAAAAATAACCTCACACGTTATGAGAAAGAATCGGGCAAGTATTACAAAGACTTCCTAAGTCAAGGTGTTCGTCCACCTGCGATCAAGAGGGATATCGATGAGCTTTGAGCTTTATGATCTTGAGGATTTGGTTTTCTGTTTCGGTGTTTCTTTCTTATGTTTTTGTTTGTGATCGACCAAGACTGATGAGGTCTTGGCTAGAATAAAAATGTTTTACTTTTCCTTTCTGTGTCCACGTACGTGATTTGACAAGATCACGAAGGCTTTGATTATAATAAAGAGTATTTGTTCTTTATAATAATTAAAAACGCATTATTTATGAAAAACTAAAATATGAGCATATTGGACGATTTTATGCTTTCCGTTTGGTTATTATGAGCAAAAAGTTTTTTTTCCAGTAACATGTTATCTTTTTATGCAAACATCTAGTTTAACAAATATAGTTTACAACTATAAAAGAAAAAAATTCATCTATTGTTGCACCTGCTTCTAGTTGATAAGGCCCAATTTGTTTTACTCCATTAGGCAATAAGAGATGGCGACTTTATTTGTTTTTTAGAAAGAAAATTATATTTAGTGTTTCAAAAAAAAAAACCAAAAGTAAAATAGAACGTGGAAGCACTTCGGTCTAGGTCGATCAAGGGTTCATTAGTGATTTTACATTCGGAGGTAGAGTTTTTTAATTTTCTGAGAATGTAAATTAAAGGAGATAAATTTTCAGGCGATTTCCAGCGCGGTGCTAGCATAGCCACTTGTTGTGGTCCAACGTGTCAAGGGTAAAGTGCTCAATCACAAGTATAGTGCAAGTAGACCGTTGATTATGAATCCTTGTAAACCGATAGAATTATTTGTGTAAAATCGTCGTATATTTGTTTTCATAATTTGTAATTGATAATATTCTGAGACGATTAAAAAGTAATAATGTTGTTCGTTAAACACGAGAAATATTATATGCTTTCTAATGTGAAAACAACTGAAGTCATCGTCTATTATTGGAGTGAAAAATTGGGCCTTATTAATTGGAAGAAGGTGTTTTTTTTTTGTTTTTTTGGTCGACAGAAGCAGGTGTTAAAGTAACATTTTAATATTATATCTTCCACGCGTAATATTATATGTTTCACGCGCAATATTATATGTTCCAAATTTTGGGAAATAAATAAGAACACTACAATGGAGATCATGTGCAATGAAATCATCCTATATTTAAAAATAATTTTACTAAACAATAATAGTTTAGTCACTCATTACTGAAAAGAAAAAAATACAACAATAGGTTGTGTGGTCGGTAGTTAAGATATGATCGAAACCACGATCATCAGGATCTATAATGTAGAAAATTAAGATATGATCAACGAGGTCCGATAGTGATTCTTTTCTTTTTTTAATTTCAAATTTATTATCAACAATGAAATATTTGCATACTTTTGTAGGCATCTGGGCACACTATGTATAGTTTTATCCACAGATAATGAAAGACATTGTTGGACATCTGGACACAGAAAATTGAAAAACTCAGCCGATTTTTCGTATGGCTCAACTACTATACATCGAAGTTTGTAAACCTTATAAAGAAGACAAATTAGTCAGAACCAAAATGGATGCAAGATTTTCTTGGCTACAATAATTTCACAAGTTAAAAATACAAGAACTTTTGAGATACAAGAACATGACTTTCATTTATCGTCAACACAGTTGTACTGGAGCGTTTTGTCCTCCATCGATCAACCAAACGAATGAATGAATTAATGTTTAAATCAGTTTACCTCTGGTTGAAGTGTTTGTTTCTCCATTGTAACACAAAAATCTACCTTGTTAAAGAACTTTTAGAACTACCGGATGAAGTGGATTAATGGTTGAAACACTTCGGGAATAACCCAAATAAAAATATTGCAAGAAAGCAGTTTATCACAGTAGTATAGATGAGATCGAATCCACAAAGACCAATGTCACACTACAAATCTCACAAAGTGAAATTAAGCTAAGACGAGAAAATAGTTTTGAATTGCAAAAATAATGAAAACAACTAAAAACAATGTAAATTCAATGAGAGGAAAACGTTAGGCCAAATGTTTCTTCGCAGGAATCCAGAGATCATGAACCAGACAATTATTCAGAGAATGATTTAACACAAGTCTTGAACTCAAACATAAATCTTTAACCAATCTACTGTCGTGGTATTAATCACTAAATCTAACAACCTAAGATTCTAAACTGTCGTTTGAATTTAGAATTCTAGACCAGCATTAACGAATTAGTTTGATATGTTCACGAATCGCCTTAGCATCAGCTTTCGTTGGCTAAGGACGATTCGCTCGCTTATGTTCTTTCAAGCAAAATATAACACTTTTGATGAATAGATTGAACCCTAGATCAGAAACTAAGTGATCAATTTAGACTAAGCAATAAACACAACAATAAGCGAAAACCACAAAAGATAGATCCATATCTATGTCTAATTCAATGATTCATAGATCTCCTTGAAACCATAAACCTAACTATAAAACTACTCAGACATGGAAGCAGAGAACAAGCAGGGAGATAAAGAAAAACTCATAATCGATATGATAGAAAATCAAAAAGGGTTTAGAAATTCTTCTCAAAAGATATAGAGTCAGAGGTTCGTCTCCCCAAATATTACAAATTGCCAAAAGCCAAAAGTCTCAGTAGAAAAGAAAGCGTAGCCTCAAAAATGGCTAAAAAATAAGTATAAATAGGTCCATAGTCGTTCTCCACGAATCCCTAGGTAAAACCGGGTCAAAATAAGTGAAAACCAAAATTTTCCTTTTTTCGCGTCACTAAATCGGTTGGTTTAGGTCGGACCGTCTTCACAAACATTGGCGTAACTTTTGATCGCACCGTTGGAATGACCTCAAACCACTTCCAAATGAAAGCTAATATACTTATCTATCTTGTATCAAAATTTCTGACGCCTATGCATGATTATGCATCTTCATATGCTTATTTTTACCCAAAACGGTTCATTTTCCCCCCAAGTGACTTAAAACCTGAAAAGACTCGATAAAGGACCAAAAAACTCTAAAAACAAACTTTGACTCGATAAAGACACAAAACAAAGGTTATAAACTGGTAAAAACACGGTTTATCAATGGTTAAGCGATGATTAGTTTTGTTGTGCTCCTAGTTCAATTTTCGGTGGAAATGATGTTTTACGTCATGTTATGTAAGGTATTAGTAAAAGCTGATTCCGGGCTATGGGTGGGGATTAAGGCCTAGTCCCAAACCCCTCTTAGTTAACCAAAAAACAAAAAAAACTTTTAGAAATCCCACAATTCGATAAAATATAGGGTTGACGTTCTATGTCCCCCTGAGAACTTCTATATAATTAATAATACATTCCCACGAACTTTAACCCTAGTTCTATTTTCCCACCATTTAAAAGTTCGAATCCTATTTCCCTACGAAATCAAAGTTAAAAACCTATTTACCCACGAATGTCGGTTTTATCGGTCTGATGTCGGTTTTGAGCGGTTTGTAACCTAAAACATGTTTGGTTTGGATTCTTCTAAACCACTTAACCCGAAACAAAACTGAATTGAAAACCCGACCCGTAGACCCGTAGACCCGTGTATAATACCCAATTCAAGACTTCCCCAAATCAAAATTTTGAAATATCACGAACCCTAAAAATCTCAACTTTCGATGAACAAGATCCATGAACTTTCAACGAACAAGATCTTAGATCCAACATTTTATCACTCATGCTTCCATCACATTTTCCTTTTCTTGAAAGGTTCGTCGATTCCCAGATTTGTTATCCATCTTCGAATTCTCTATGGTACTTATGAAACTTTCCAGCTTCATGATTATCCACATAACTCAACGAACATCATGAAGAGCTTCTGGATCTTATCTTCCAAATCCAGCTCAAACCGTCTTCATCTTCCTCCACATCTCCTCCTTGTGCGTCATCGTTAACCGGATCAAATCTACACCGCATCAACAGTAAAGCGTTCTTCGGCGGAGAGCAGATGCTGATCCGTCCAACTTATTCTCTCTCTTTATTCTATGTCTTCATCTCTATCTCGCTCAAATCGATCCCCTCGAACACGTGTCTCCGGCGACTCCTATCCTCCTCCGCGTCGTCTTCTCCACCTACCACAAGCTCAATCTCCCTTCTCTTTCCTCCCGTCTCTCCACCGCCACAAACCACCGCGTAAACACAACGCCGCACGAGTTTCCGCCGCCGCATCCATCGTCGTTATTTTCAAATGGCACAATTGATATCTCTTCCAATTAATAGCCACAATGATTAATTCTACAACGCAAAAACCATTAAGGAAACGAAATCGAATCCATGAGATCCAAAACTAAAATCAGATTTTCAGGAAAAAGAAAAAATGAAAGGAAGAATGAGAAGAAGTAAAATTACTCTCTTTTATCAATACGTTACACACAAAACCAGAAACCCCCAAAAAGTGTTGAAACAAAACGAATTAGAAATGGGCATCGAAGATCAAAATTGGAATTCGTCTCCTTTAGATAGACCAAAGTAAAAGAAGAATGAAGAGAGCTCACCAACTTGAAATCGACACCAAGGAGATGATGATTTCGACGACTGATGCGGCGGGTGTGGATTAGTTGGTTTCGGGTGGGGATTAGAATACGAACCGGGTTGTAATCGGGTTTAGTTCATTGATTTTGTTTGTAATTGGGTTAATTTTGGTTTTATTTGTTTTATTTGGTTTTCTTTCGGTTTATATTTAATTGGTTTACAGTACACCGAATCAAATCGTGGTCCGTAGAAAATAGGTTTAGAACTTTAATTTCGTGGGAAAATAGGATTCGAAATTTCAAATGGTGTGGAAATAGAATTAGGGTTAAACTTCGTAAGGATGTGTTATTATATGAAAATTTTCAAGGAAAATAGAACGTCAACCTTATAACATATGGAGTTATGGAACAAAGTTTAAGATAAAGTATTTTTAAATGAAATTCGGGACCGGTTTAGTTTCTCAATTGAAATCTCAGTTTGACAAATAAAAAAAGTATTTTGAAATGAATTTGTTGTTTCAATTTTTTTTAAAAAAATCCTCTCAAAGTAAAATGCGTCTGCCGCAGGCAACAATAAATTCACATTCAAGATATATAAATTGTGAATAATAGATGTCAAAACAAAAAAAATTGTGAATAATAATAATCAAAAAGAAAAAAAGTGCATAAATTTATTCAAACTTAAATGCAATCTACTGTTGTTTAATTAATATAAAAATGTACAATATTCGTTAAAAAAAACAATGTACTCAATAATAGTACTTAGAACATGGAGCAGTTAGTAATAAATAATAATCATAGAGTTTGATTGGTATGTCAACTGAATAGTAAAATAGCGGAATCAATAGAACGAAAAAAACTTAAAATTGAATAAAATTAAAACACTAAAAATTTACTTTTTATTAGATGAATGAAATTTTATAAAAACCAGTTATAAATTTAAAACGTGCTTGATAGATTGGAAAATAGTTTGTTAATTTTCATTTTTTTAATCATTTTGTGCTTAAATATAGTGAATGGTATGTACTCGACGGAATCACGTTTTCAAAACGTGAAAACGTGAAAAAACTACATACCATTCAAGCCCATAGTATTACATTAGATGGAAGCTTCATTTTTTGGAGTTACAAAAAGAATTCATTCAAGATTACATATTAGTATATTACTATGATTTCTTTTTTTTTGTTAATTGGTTTTCTGTCGGAAAAAACAAAATGTTTTAGAAATGGCCTAGCCCAAGCCTAAGCCCACTAGTATATATTTCTAGTCCATCAGCTATAACCGTAACTTGACAAGGAAATTAATTGAACTAGACAATCATTGAGTTTCTTAAGTCCATCAGCTGAATTTCTAGTCCATCAGCTATACTCATGATTAAGAATGGAAATGAATCGTTGCCAATACTTCCAAAGGAGAAGAGGTTCACGTTGAGAGTTGATAAAGGAAACTGAACCTGCTTTCAAAACTTTGTCAATGCGTAAATAGAGGGATCCAAACCAGAGCCGGCGCAATAGTCAAATCCCAATATACAAAATAACTCAATTGTATAAAGAACGACTTTTCTTTATTGATTTAGAAACTCTCTCAAAACTAAATCTCTCTCTTGAGTCTTATGGAACATCTCTCCATTAACCCTTATTTATAGATTTAAGCTACTCAATCTATTAGGATAATAACAAATCTTTCTCTACTTAGAATCTTATTTGTAATTATTCTTATCTCTTGTAAACAACTTCTTATCAAAATAATATATTTTCCTATACTTTAGGAATTATCCAACAAATAGCAGGTCGAAAATCTCGAAGACTCGACCTTCTTTTCCTAGTCACCGATCAGAGTTCGATCGGTTTGAGCAAGTATTGAAGCCTCTTTTGCGTTATATCTTGAAGAATACGATGATAACAAAACTAACCTAGTCGTTTCGCTGTAGATGATAACGAAGACGATGAAGGAAGGCCAACATTTTGGTTATCTAACAAATAAGCGCTTATTTTGTTTTTTTTTTAAGTAACAAAACGACTCATTTAAGACTACATGTTAATAGTGTGGCTCGTTAAACATGAGAAATGTTATATGCTTTCAAATTTTGAAAACAAATAAGGGCACCGCCTATTATTGGAGTAAACAAAACTCGGCCTTATTAGAAGCAGGTACATACTACCACGTTCTATGTGGTCTAAATATTAAATTTTCTTTAAGGGCCACAATCCACATATTACACTACAGTACTATATGAAAGCTATTTGTTTTGGAGTTACACAACGATTTTATTCAAAGTCACATGTTAATACATAGATGGTGCACGTTAGACACGCGCGATATTATATGTTCCGAATTCTGAAAAACGTAAATCAATAATACAGCGATCGATATAGATCATGCGATGAATCATCCTATATATAAAAATAAATTTTTTTTTTTTGTTGCTAAATTGTAATTATTTCATTAAAAATGAAACTGATCAGGTGTTACAAAATTGAGTAATCAAATTTGATCTACCTAAAATCTTGATTCCATGGCAAAAAAAGAATAAAAAACATGGAAACAAAATCTTGTTTGGTTAAAAATAATTAACCAAACAAAAATAACACAGCGAGCTAGATCATGCGATGAATCATCCTATATATAATTAAATTTGGTCTTTTGGTCAAATGATAAAAAAAATAATAGTGAGAACTTGATGAGGAGTAACTAAATAAAGTATCGAGATAAAATCATGAATCTAAGAAGTGTGATCAATGGTGAGGACAATCGTGACTAGACGGCCTCGGAGAAGCTGCATAATGTCTCGATCGAATGATCATTGTGACTGGTTTGGCTTCGGATCGATGCGGTCTTGTATTTCTTTCTCTCCAAATCGCATAAACTAAAAGCTTGGAATATGAGTTTGAAGATGCGGTTGAGTATAGGTTGATTAGTCGGCCAGATATAACTATTTTTACCAAACAATAGTACTTGGGTCACTCGTAACCAAAATAAAAAGAAACACACGTTCGAATCACGTCGATATATATCCACTTATCTATTAATATTTAATCGAAAACACGATCTGGATCTAGTACACAACACTAAAAAAAAAACTGATTAACGGGGCCTGGTTGGCATATTAGAAAACATAAATTGAGAGATCAATCAATGAGTGATAATCGCTATATAAAGAATCCCACTTAGATGTAAAAGAACCATCTTAAACTTCTTTCTCCTGAAGGAAACAAAAACAACTCAAATCAAAATGGCTTTGCAAAAGTTTTACATGGGGCTACTTCTACTCCTAACCATCGTCGTCTCTCCAGCAACAGCCGATGGACCTGTTTGCCCGCCGACGACCAAACTAAGCCGGGCAAGTTTCCCTGAAGGTTTTCTATTTGGCACGGCTACTGCAGCGTATCAGGTATAATATAAGTTTTTATAAACATTTCCTGATATTTATAAAAGTAGATGTCCATAAATAAACACTATATTATTATTTAAGAAATCATTTAGGAAAATGAACTTTATATTATGCCATTACAAATTAAAAAATAAAACTGAAATATAAAAATATATAATTGTTTTTCAAAATTATTGAAGAGAATATAGAAAGTCTTTGTTTTTCATTAAATAGGATATTTACTATTTAGTTTTTAATTATTATGGTATTAAAATATTATATATTTTTAAATAAGAATAAATCCACATATATTCAAAAAAAAAAAAAATTATTCGAGATCTTGCAATATATTTCACTATAATTTGTATTATATTATTTGAATATATATCCAAACAAAAGTTGAAACGGATTAATTTTAAGTTTTAATCTATTGCAAAACGGGTTAAGTAAACATGTTAATCCAGTTTGACAATTCTATCTATAATAATTAGATAGACTTATTATAAAATTCAGAAAAAGTAAAAAAAAAAATCATAAATTTCAAGCAAATTTTTTGAAAAATTACCATGCACTATAGCGCAAGTTCAATCCTAGTATGTTAACATTTAAATAGTAATTAAGATTCATATAGACGAAATAGTTAAATCCTCATTTATTATTTTCAAAATCTCGTTTCATAGAATATTATAGAATAGAAAACTATATAGATATATACTACAATAGTAAAGTTGACGAAAAGAAGAAGTAAAATAATAGCGTTTCATGAACTATATTTTCAAAACCATATTCTATACGTCAAAAATATAGAGTAGAAAACTATTGCACAAACATAACATTTTCACCGAAGTAAGGGTATTTTGATTTTCTTTTTGTTTTCTTTGCTAGTCATCTAGTAAAATTTTTATCAAGATATTTACTTAATATCCCTTTAAAAATATTGTATATAACGAGTTAACCTATATATTTTATTATCATATCCTATACCATCAACTATTTCCCTTATATCATAAGAGTTTTGCAAAAATTGGTACTTTATTGAAATTTCATTAAGTTTTTTAACACTTTTCCAAAATGTAATTAGAAAGTAGCATTTTATGTACGGTACACGTGAAGACAGAAAAATTGTATTTTTGTGATTTGTCTGTTAAAGAATAAAAAAAAACAGTAAAAAAATCTAAAGTGATAAACTATTAAATAAAATATAAATAAGTGTCATTTTTTGCAAATTCTTCTTATATCATTAGGTTGAAGGTGCAGTGAATGAAACTTGTCGTGGACCTGCCTTATGGGATATCTACTGTAAGAGATATCCAGGTGAGTGTCTCTACATTTCCTTTCTTATCTCTTAAATGTGCTTAAGATTATTCTTTTCTCTAATAAATATCGAAGATCATTATTTATTTTTCTCTATCTATAATTTGGAATTACAATTTACAGCTAGGTGCAATAACGATAATGGCGATGTGGCTGTTGATTTCTTCCATCGTTATAAGGTAAATAAATTAGTATAGATTGAAGAAATTAATTATCACATACATCTAGTAAATATTTCCTATTATTCTATTGAATAGTCCATCCATACTAGAGTTGATAATTTTTCTCGTCTGAAAAAAAATGTTTATAGGAAGATATACAACTAATGAAGAATCTAAACACAGACGCCTTCAGAATGTCTATAGCATGGCCACGAATATTTCCTCGTGAGTATATGTGCTAAGGATCGATATACACATATATATCTATTAAGTCACTAACTTGATTTAATTTTAATCGAGATTGGTGTTTTTAAATGTATATGATTGTTGAAATATTAATGAAGCAAAACAATGTTTTATCAGATGGGAGGATGGAGAAAGGAGTGAGCCAAGCTGGTGTGCAATTTTACCACGACGTCATCGACGAGCTCCTTAGAAATGGTTATATATTTTAATGTGTATATATATACATATATAAACATATTACTTAACTAACAAAAAAGTATACATACGGTCGTTACCGTTAATTATATTCACTAAAAAATTTCTATGTGATATTGTGATAAGGTATAACTCCGTTCGTGACTGTTTATCACTGGGACACTCCACAAGATCTAGAAGACGAATATGGTGGCTTTTTAAGCGAAAGGATTGTGTAAGTTTTTTTGTTTTGTTAAAATTGTTTAAGTTTTTCTTTTTGGGTAAAAGGACTCCCAATTTCAATATGTATATATAACCACTATACAACGTGATAAAAAAAATGAATATCCTTATGCAAAAAATGCAGGAAAGATTTCCGGGAATATGCAGATTTTGTTTTCCAAGAATATGGTGGAAAAGTGAAACATTGGATCACTTTTAACGAGCCATGGGTTTTCTCGCACGCCGGTTATGACGTAGGCAAGAAAGCACCAGGACGTTGCTCTAAGTACGTCAAAGAAGAATGTCAAGAGGGACGATCAGGATACGAGGCTTACCTCGTCACTCACAATCTCCTTAACTCTCACGCAGAAGCCGTTGAAGCTTTCCGACAATGCGAAAAGGTATTTCATATATAAGATCATACTAAATTATCGTCTTTCGGATCTGAAAAGTTGTTTGTTTTGTGTTATGTTTATGGCCACAGTGTAAAGGTGGGAAGATCGGAATCGCACATAGTCCAGCTTGGTTTGAACCACATGACCTTGCTGATTCACAAGACGGTGCATCCATTAACCGTGCACTTGACTTTATTTTGGGATGGTAAGTAGTTAATATCCTAATATCAAATAATATCAAGTACTATAAATATGTATCTTGTAATTTTATATAGTATATAATACTTGATTTTTTTTTTTAATTTTGTAGGCATCTAGACACAACTACGTATGGAGATTATCCACAGATCATGAAAGACATTGTTGGACATAGATTGCCTAAATTTACTAATGAGCAGAAAACAAAATTGAAAAGCTCTACCGATTTCGTTGGGCTTAACTATTATACTTCAGTGTTTTCAAACAATTTGGAGAAGCCAGATTATTCTAAACCTAGATGGATGCAAGATTCTCTTATCAACTGGGAATGTAAGTTTTTTTTATTTTGCTTTTTTTTTTGCCCTTACTTGAAACCGAACCAAGAAAACCGATGCCAACAAATCAAAGAGAAAAGGTTTGTCTTTGTTACTAATCAAAATATATCTTCTTTTCAGCTAAGAATGCGCACAATTACTCCATTGGTAGCAAGGTATGCTTTTAATTAGACTAATAGCAATCTGAATAATATATTTTTTAGATAAATATTAATTATAATTTTGTCTATGACGTAACATTTTTCACCTTTGACGTATTTCAGCCTTTCACCGCTGCACTGCCCGTTTACGCGAGAGGCTTTAGAAGTCTTTTGAAGTACATCAAGGATAAATACGCAAACCCGGAAATTATGATCATGGAAAATGGTAACTACAGAGATTCTATTATTTTTGTTAACTCCATTTTTGCTATAAAAAATATATATTTATCATGATGTTCTTTTTTAGGATATGGAGAAGAACTTGGAGCCACAGATTCGATTGCAGTTGGTACTGCTGATCATAACAGGAAATATTATCTTCAGAGGCATCTTTTAAGTATGCAAGAAGCTATCTGGTGAGTCTTATTTCTTTTTTATATGATGGATTAGCAAATTGTATTGGAGAATTAATAAAAATATTTTGTGTAATATATGCAGCATCGACAAGGTGAATGTTACAGGATACTTTGTATGGTCATTGTTGGATAACTTCGAGTGGCAAGATGGTTATAAGAACAGATTTGGACTATATTACATTGATTTCAAAAATAACCTCACACGTTATGAGAAAGAATCGGGCAAGTTTTACAAAGATTTCCTCAGTGTAGGGACTCGTCCATCCATGATCAAGAGGGACGAGCTTTGAGCTATATTTGGAGGATTTGGTTTCGTTTCAATGTTTCTATCTTCTGTTTTAGTTTGTGATTGAGCAACATTCATGAGGTCTTGGTCAGAATAAAAGTGCTTTTTTCTTTTTTCATTTCTCAATGTCTACCTGATTTGACAAGATCAAAAAGGCTTTGGATATAATAAAACTATCTCTTTGGAGAATTCAATATATATATGTGAAGTTACATCTTCATACCTTCAATTAAAACATGAAGAAAAATAGCATTGTATATATAGCCTAAAAGAAGATAACAAAAAGAGTAAATTCAAAATGATGCAGAAAAAAAATTATCAACTTTCTAGAATGGAAATGGGTACCTTTTTTTTTTTTTTTGTTCGAAGGAAATAGGTACCTATAAGCATAAAAATAGATTAGACAATATGATTCTCTACGTCGTCTAAAAAAACTAGAATCGTGCCAAAATTTTTTTGACTAACAACAGCTTAACCGTTGGGCGATCTATAATGGAAACGATTCATTCAAGATTACATTGATGGTATGGTGGGTGAATCGGTTAATCACAAGGAATATATCTCAACCGATTTTCTGGTTATGTTCTGGTTAAGGGATAACTGTACATGGTTCAACTAAATGGATTTCAAGGAATTTAATTGAACTAGATAAAAAAGTGTTGCGCCTACAAATAAATAGAATTCATACAGAGTACTACAAACACAACACCAAACGTAAGAACTTATGCATCTTCTTGTTTCCCTCTAATGTCTTGGTCCCAATTACCAACCGCGCAAAAATAAAAACGGAACAGTCTTTCATCTCCCTTACGCAACCGCCAATATATATCCCACCGCAACCTCCAAACGCAAAAAGACCAAAAACGAGTTCCGAAATTGTGTACCGTTTCTTTGTTCTTGGATCAAATATCAACAGGAGAAGCATGGTGAATGCATATAAACCATTTCCCATCGATCCGTTCAAACACATTCGACACAAACTGAGCTCCCCAACTACTACTCTCTTTCGTCTTCACAAACTCCATGCACGTTACATAGCCTACTTCGCCTCGGACATGAACCTCAACATCTTTCAGCTCAATCTGTAACGGAAACTCATAGTTCATCCACACAAGCTCCCAGCTTTCCATCACGTAATCATACCCGGTTATGCCTTTGGCTCCTGGATGGACGCAGCACGGGTTTCCGGATTTTGACCACAGCAATTGCATCGCCGCTAAGTCACCGTTTCTAAAAGATTGGTAGAACCGAGCATTGGCTGATAAAACAGAGGCTTTGTTGTCTTCTTGAAGCTCTTTTAGTTTATCCCGGATTTTAGCTGCCTCCACGTAGTTTTCTTCTTGGATCGCAGTCTTGAGATCTTGCTTCAACGTGTTCTCATCCACTGATATGCTTTCAACATCTGCGGTTTGGTTATTGTCTTCGCGTTTGACTCGACATGGCCTTAGACGAGAGCCTGATTAACAGTAAACAGAACCAAGACTAAGAACTGGGTCATACCTAAAACTAGACCTTCTCTTATATATAAGATGCTCGAATTAAAAATCAAGTTGACCACAGCTTGTAAGAGTAACAACTCACACGGTTCTTTGTTTTGGAGTTTGAGAGGACCCAACCCGAATGTATTGCTGACTGAAACCATGTTGCAGTGAATCGTATAAGACTTAGGCAAGTGAAGCAGCCTCGTCGAACCACCAAACAGAGAAGTGATCTCTACTGTGTTTGAGACCTATCAGGGAGCAAAAGGTTTGAAGCGAGAATAGCACAGCAGGAGATTTAGAGAACCAATGAAACGAAAGTTCATAAAAAGATAGTCAGTATTCGAATCTTGAAGACGACGCTTATAAACACTGCATCTCCGGGTTGAATTTCAAACACTTTCTGATCGAAAACAAGCTTATCCGAATTTCCTCTAGGGTTTAATCTTAGTATTAGTCCTAATCCCTACGAATTCTCACACCAAACAAGATCATAACTCTGCACATGAACATAAATCATCTAATCTTAAAGTTTTCTTCTTAAAAATTGACTGAATCCCAAGAATAAATGCGAAATGTATACACAAGGGAGCTTCAGAATCAGGGAAGAGAATCAGACGAATTGTCTTTCAACGAGAGAAATTCTAGCTTACTTTGCATAAAAGTCCAGACCCATGAAGCGCCATGGAAAGAAGGAAACGAAAATTTCAGAGAGATTTAGGGACCAGAAACCAGAATAATTTCACAATCAGGGTTTCGAATAGATCAATCAACCAGGATGAAAGCTCAAGAGACTTCACAATTCAGGATAAAACTAATAGGCTTTGCATCAGAGCCCACAGTTAAACCTGTAGTTAGGCCTATATTTATGACCTTAGGCCCAATGATTTTATCGATTTTTATTTATCTTGTTTTTTTAGATTTTGCATTTTTATTGTAATGATTAGCTTAGATACCCATGATCAGAGTTTAGGTTTCATGTAAGTATTCGTATGGTAGCGCTTTATGAAATTTCCACTATAAAGAAAATGCAATCCCGTGCATGTTAACTGGATCGATGATGTATGAGTTTCGGATCATATATGTTCGTGGCTAAGTATATGCATGTCGAGGACTGTTGTTAGTAGCTGTTGTTAGTAGTCGCGGAAGACGTGGTCGAGGAGGACGAGGTGGTCACAAGTAATTTCTCATGGAATATCTTTAACCGTTATTCTCTTTCTCTTTAGGTTCTATGTTTCATTGTGTGTGTTTTTGCAGCTAGAATAAGCGTATAATTAATCTCTCATCTCTTTAAGCTACTCTATCATCTGTATGATCCAAAAAAGTAATATATCATTGTATTAGTTATCTTGCATTTTAATTGAATATCCTTCATCAAAAAAAAAAAGTATATGCATGTCGGTCGTTGTATAATAATATAGCATATCTAGACTTAATACATGTTCATCTTGTGAAGGTGAAAGTCTCACATATAAATTTTGAGCCTAACCAAAGTCATTGCCTAGCTAGAACTTTTGCATCATCATTTTGTAATATAAGACAATAGCAAAAATACGAATAAATGAATGAATCATGCGTCGACATTTCATGTTTGTATTGTTGGATATATAAGAACTATTGTATACATGTGTATGAAAGAAATATACAAAAGAAAATTTACTTTCTTATGGAATTTATAAGTCAATTCATAGAGTTTGTGAGACTTAACCAAGAGGTAGTGGGGTGGTTTTTGTTGATTTTACAAGGGGTAAAACAGTAAATTTATACCTCGTTTTATTGATTTGAGCTCGGCAAAGTACAAGATGTTGAGATCGGTAATAAAAAGACTTAGGAAACAAAGGAAATAAAGATCAGCAGCTGTGAGCTCTCTATTTATTCTGTCTCTCATATGATTGTGAATGAATGATAATGAGGTGATGGTCTCCTTATTTATAAGGTTCAAAGTGTAGAAATCTATGCCGAAGTGTATAAGAAAGAGAGAACAGAGTATAATATTCCTCTTAATCTGATTTGTACAAGGAGATACAAATATATAGAGAATAAACTAGCTGTTACAATACTTAATGAGAAGAGATACATGAAAGAGAGAGGAAGACATGAGAATTCGTCCATAATAAGTAGAAGAGAGAGAGAAGCATGTTTGAGTAAAGACTGGGCGGCATGTACTACTGATGTGATCATGGACGAGGATCAAGACATGGAACATGAAGTAGGAGAGGAGTTTACTGCCAAAGAGGAGCAACGTGAGATCAAGGAAGCAACGGAGGCACATCAAGACTCGAAAACACCCAATGTAGCCGAGCTTGAAGCTGAGGATGCTATGACCATTCCAACTGGTCCCATGACAAGGTCAAAGACTAAGGATCTCCAGAAGACTATGGCTGGCATACTCAACCAAATCCAGGAGCATTCACCATTCGTACACCAAGATAACTTCAAGATCACTCCAACACTCATCCTGATTCAAGCACAACAAGGCTAGTAAGCTCGTGATCTGTTCTTGTACTCTTTTTCCCTATCTTTGTTTTTGTCCCACTTGGGTTTTGCAAAGACATGTTTTTAATGAGGCAAGAGTATATCACATCACCTCAGCTTACAAGCATATTTGCACTAAAGGCCTTGTTTTCTTCTTCTTTCCTTTTTTCTCTCTTTTGCGCAGACTTATGGATGTTTCTTTGTCTTTCTTTTCTTTTGGGTTATTTTTGCAATTCTTTAAACTTAGGGACTCGTTTTGTTCGCTTTATAAACCCTTCTAGGGTTACTGAAAACATTACGAACCTTAATCTAAAAACCTTGTTACCTTTGAGAGAGACAAGTCTTCTTCTGGTTCTTCTCTTCTCTCTGCTTGGTGCGTTATATCCAGGCTTGTTCTTCCTCAAGTGAGTAACATCTTGAGAAGAACTCGGTATATCAGAGGTTCTTCCATCACCTCTGTGCGACACCTTCGACTCCACAACCCTTGAGGCAGCTTGCTTGCTTGAGGGCTTATCCGTTAGTTTCCAGCAACAGAGTGTCGAGTCTAGGGAGGATCACACCAACTACTGGTAATACTGGTAATAATGGTAATACATGTAATACCTTCATTCCAACATTCCCACTCAAGCTTGGCTGAAGAAGATGACCTTGAATGGAATTGCCTCATTAAAACCTTTACCAGGAAAACCCAAAGGGAAAAAACCATGGTGAAGGAAAAAGAGTACAATGATCACATTCAAGGCTGATGAAGATCAACTAAGCCAAGCTTGCCTTGAATGAAATTGCACACCTTTGAATTTGCTGTCTTAGTGAAGATATCCGCAAGTTGATCAGAACTCTTAGTGCAAGCGGGAGAGATGATCCATGCCGAGCTTATCAACTGAGATCCGTGAATTCTGTTAAATCCCTTCCCCACAGACGGCGCCAATTGTTGATTATGAAAATCACACAAAGGGTAAAACAGGAAACTTATGATCGGAACCTCGTTTTATTGAGTTGAGCACAGCAAAGTACAAGATGTTGAGATCGGTAATAAAAAGACTTAGGAAACAAAGGAAATAAAGATCAACAGTTGTGAGTTCTCTATTTATTTTGTCTCTCGGATGTTGTGAATGAATATAATGAGGTGATGACTTCCTTATTTATAAGGTTCGAAGTCGGTTCTGGATTGGAAATTTCCCTTTTTCCTAGTTCCTTCAGGAAATTGAAAGTTTTCTGATATCCCTCCGAGATAAGGAAATGTTCCGCAAATCTCGGAGGTCGGTTTCTACTGCGACGAGTTGGGCCTTGGACTTCTGATGTCAGCGCCGTGATGAGATGGGCTCGTCTTGGGCCTGAAGTTCGACTCTGTGTTTATGGCTTTGAGTCCGAACCGTCGTAAACCGGAATTGATCAAACCGGTCTCAGTTCGAACCGGACTAAATCGGAGAGTGCTAAACTCACCACTAACGGTTCCCTCTCGTTGGAAAAGTCGTCATGCTGGTCTAACACAATTGCTTAGTCACGTGGGGTGTAACTGGACGACTTCACGCCTCTCGGGAAATTAGTCTGGGGCCGTTATGGCATATGATTACTTTTAAGTCCGAAAGAATTAAAAAAAAAAAAAAAAGTTTGTGAGACTTTCTTTAAAAAACTAGAGGCTAGATCCATGTAGTTATTTTGTTTTAATTAAGTGTATGAATTTTTATGTATTTTTATATTAATCACCAAAACGAGCGTCCCATTATAAACACTGGACTTTCAAGAGGCTTTTTTGCCGGAAGTGAGCAAGGCATAGCAAAACGATTTGATGACAATATATTTATGTTTAAAAGTACAGGATGGATAAATTATGAATTAAGATAAGTGGGATGAATATTACGCCCAATCCTCAAAAAGCTGTGGTAGAAACTAAAAATTAATAGTATTTTTGTGAACAAAATTTCTGTTTAGACTTAAAAGTTAAAACTCAAAAACTAAGTGTATATAAGATGATCTATTGAAAATATACTTTAAATTTATGCTAAAATTTTCTAACAAATCTTATAATCTTTTCTGTAATGTTTCATGCTCAAATGAGGAAATCAAATGGAACAAGCAAACAAAATTCTTTATGATATAATAAGATCTTGTTGACATTTTTCGTATTTTAAATAATATACATCTACGTTGATTTTTTCAAAAGGGTATTATATATTGTTCATCAACTATTTAATTACCATATATAAAATTATAAATGCTCGGTACAAAAAGAAATATTGGTGTTATATAATTAATAAAAAAATTCCCCGGACCCGGAGGCGGGAGTTTCACCAAGCATTTCAAAGTTTTAGTCCACCGGAGAAATTAACCTCGTCGTCTTTCTCCATCGCCGGCGATGGGCTGCATTTGCTTCAAGCCTTGGCGCCGATCGCCATCTCCGTCGATGGGCTGCATTTGCTTCAAGCTTTGGCGCCGATCGCCATCTCCGTCGATTACATCTACCGTCATCGACGATCTAGGTAAAATCCGACGAATTCTCTACTAATTACTCTTTTGCATTAAATCCTGAATTTCTTGTCCGAATTTCGCTGTTTTCGCTGCAGATAATAATGAAGATGATGACGGAAGCTCTTGTCCGAATTTCCGGGTATTCAGCTTGGAACACTTGAGCGTCGCGACTGAAGGATTCTCCGCCGACAACATCGTGTCGGAGCACAACGAGAGGGTTCCTAACATCGTCTACAAAGGGAGGCTCACCGACGGTAGACGGATCGCCGTCAAGCGGTTTCAGAGGCTTTCATGGCCTGATTCTTCCGAATTCCTCGTTCGTCCTTTACCTTTCGATACTCACTGATTTGTTTAAAACTGCCCCCCTTCATTTTATGGGTGCGATTAAAATTAGGTTTTGAGCGGATGAAATCTATGGATTCTTCTCTTTTTGATTTATTCTTATGATTTTGCATAAGATTTGACTGGTACTTTTAAGCTTAGAGTCCCAGTTTTGGCTTAATTTTTCCTAGTTGTTCATTGTATTTGACCTGATTGGTTGATATTTCCGAGAAAATTCCCCTCGAATGTGGCAATGTTCTAGATTCTGATTTGTTGCACCGGAAAATTTCATTCCTTTTTGACTTGGTAAAAAGATTCAAATTAGGTGCTAGCTTGATCTGTTGCACAGGAAAATTTGTTGAATATGGCTTTGTTATTTTTTCAGGAAGAGGCACAAGCAGTGGGGAGGTGTAGGAGTGAGCATATGGCCAATTTGATCGGTTGTTGCTCAGAGGGTCACGAGAGGCTTCTCGTTGCTGAGTACATGCCCAATGGAACACTTGCAAAGCATCTCTTCCACTGTGAGGGTCAACTTTTTTCAGTTCTTGATAATCACATCATGCCTCTGATCTCCTTTGCATTAACTTTACCGTAGAGTTTCATTTGTGTCTAATAAATTTGTTTGACTGTAAAATGGTTTGCAGGGGAGAAACGACCAATGAAATGGGAAATGAGGTTGAGGGTTGCGTTGCATACTGCGACAGCCTTGGAGTACTGTAATGATAGGGGAATAGACTTGTACCATGATCTTAACACCTACAGAATATTGTTCGATAAGGTTAAATAGACTTCCAAACACTTCATTCGCGGTTTGATTGCTGTAATCATTATCGTACGTTATTTACTTAAGTGTTTGAACAGGTTGGGAATCCCAGGCTGTCTTGCTTCGGTCTCATGAAGTGTAGCAGAGAGGGGAAGAGCTACAGCACGAATTTGGCATTTGCTCCTCCCGAATATTTGCGTCTAGGTATGTGTTTTATACAGAATTTTTCTGACTATCAGCCAACCACTCTTCTCAGGAGAAAATTTCTAAACTTCCTCAGCTGAAATACTCATAACCTATATGCGTAACTTTGCTAGGTACTGTGATACCGGAGAGTGTCATATTTAGCTTTGGGACCTTGTTGCTGGATCTTATGTGTGGCAGACATATTCCACCAAACCATGTAACTTTCTTCTCACAAAGCAAAAATGTCTGTTGGTCCTCAAGGTGTCAATCTTTAGAAGTGAATTGGCCCTTTGTTAAGTAGACTGTAATTAGTTGCATCCTGAGGCATTATATAATTTTATACATATCTTGAGCAGTTTTATTGGTTTGTTAGCTTATCTGCCAATGTTATTGTTATTTGCAGGCACTTGATCTGTTCCGTGGCAAAAACTATTTGGTGCTAATGGATTCAGCTCTGGATGGTCAGTTCTCTGATGAGGATAGAACAGAACTAATCCATCTAGCTTCTCGCTGTTTGCGGCCTGAAACAGACGAGAGGCCAAGCATAAAGTTTCTTATGTCGGCTCTTTCAAGACTTGAGAAACGAGCTGAGTTATGGCCCAACGTCAAAGGAGAAGACACCCCTGTAAGTCATGACCACCATTAATTCTTCCAAGGTTTCCGGTTTTGCAGAATTTCTTATGTATTAATGGGACTAAATAATTACAGACTCCATCACACACTAAACCTGCAACAAAGCAGCCATTGCGCTTTACCCCTTTTGGAGAAGCATGCTGGAGAGTGGACCTAAGTGGCATACACGAACTACTCGAGAAACTCGGGTATGGAGAGGATGATGTGGTGGTCACAAATGAGGTATATATGTTTGTGAGAAACATAATTTCTTGATACATATCAATCTCTCATTCTGAGGATGTAAAACAAATATTGCAGTTCTCATTCCAAATGTGGACGGGTCGAATGCAAGAGAATATGGATAACAAGAAGCATGGAGATGCGGCATTTCGTGCTAAGGATTTTGAAACCGCAGTTGAATTCTACACAGAGGTATCATTTTGAATCATCAAGAAACCTTCTTTTTCCCCATAAAAAAGATACATTATAATGATATGAAAAATAAATTATGAACAGTTCATGAGCGGAGCACCAGTGGTATCACCAACCGTATTAACCAGACGGTGTCTGTGTTATCTAATGAGCGACATGTTCCGCGAGGCTCTAAGCGATGCGATGCAAGCTCAGGTTGCATCACCAGAGTGTTCAATCGCTCTCTACTTACAGGCGGCTTGTCTCTTAAAGCTTGGGATGGAGACTGAGGCGAAAGAAGCACTTAGACATGGCTCTTCTCTCGAAGCTTTTTAGAGTTACAGGAACAACAACAAAAAAGGCAGATCTGTTACAGCTACTTTCTCTGCATACGTATTTAGAAATGTGAATACACACATAGCAGATATACACGTTTGCTTCTTTGAGTTCGCTTGAGAAAATCTTGGTGTACCATCAGATTTTTGTGCTAAAACCGGATTTCCTTGCCAATTTCCCTTGATCTTAACTGGATTGTGGATTTTTTTTACTATACATTCACAATAATTGGTAGTATAATGACATTAATCATCATTGTCGGCTTGTTGTGAAAGCATGTTACAAAGTGAAATAACAACCATATATAGTATACGCAGACGCCATACAAGTCGCAAGGAAGTTGAGGACGCTCAATTTCAGAACTAAAGAAACTATTTCTACTCAATTACATCACAACTTCGATTACAAGTAAAACTCAAACTCTCTGAGATCAAGGGAGGGGGAAAAAAGTTAAGAAACCTCAAGAAAAATCTCATGGCCTCCTTTTTGTTCTGCCATTTTTATGTCGACAGTACGTTGGTTATGTTCTTCCCTTGTTCAGATACAAGATAATGATCTCGATGTCCCCTTGAACCTTGAGGCCTTAACCGACCAGCTGCTTCTTCCATCGCCCTCACGCTGCTGCTCTCTAAACCACTTCTCAGCCAAGCGAGGCTACTTATATCTGTTGCTATAGCAGCTAGTTCGTAACTCGGAAACGTTGGCGGGTCTAAGTAATCCACAAACTCTGGACCCAGCAATGAGTCTTGCTGATAAATATTGTTGCTGCAACAGCCACGTCCACATTTCTGAGGCACGAACTTTTCGCTGTAAGCTCCTTCAAGCAATCTTAGCATTGCTGTGTCTTGTTTAGATGATTGGAACTGATTTTTGTCATGCATATGTGGAGAGGAGAACCCTTCTATGTGATTGCGAACATGAAATGAACTGAGCCGAGCTACAGGGCGGAAAAGCGTTGGAGGATCATTACCTTCTTTCCTAGAAATGCCTTCCCCATTTGTTTTGTCTACGCATTGTTCTTCAGACGTTTCCATGGAGGTGTCCTCTTTTCCTTCTGAAGATACAAGTGGAGTAGTTGCATGGCCACCACCTCCTGAAGACAAAGTTTCTTCTGATGACGCTATCATATTCGTCGTTCTGTCAAATCCAGAATCTTCCAGGACTAAGTTTCCAGTTTCTATATTCGTCGTCGGGTTTTCAATGTCCATGTATCGACGTCTTAGAGTGGAGTTCCAGTGGTTCTTGATAGCATTATCTGTTCTTCCTGGGAGGATCTTCGCAATCGCAGCCCATTTGTTTCCATGCATGGCATGTGCTGTGATGATAGCCTGATCCTCTACCTCTTCATAGACCAAAAAAAAAAAAGTGTTTGATTTAGTGTTACTGATGAAATGCCATTGAACCAGAGATTTAAGTGGATATGAAAAGAACACAAAACTAGAGAATACGCAACTAATGCACACACTCTTGGAAGCTCGTGCCACGCAACGCCAAATACAAACAAAAATCTACAGCTAAGCAAAGTAATTCTCCCCAAATAAACCGTGTTTTGTGAGCAACCATATAACTAGAGGTAGTCAAATGGTGTCCAACCTAACTTTATTGTTCGTTTGGGTTAAAGGAGAAGATCACAATCAACAAAATCCAAAATTTTCAAACACAGAAAAACAAAAAATCTAAAGGTTATCCTTTTTGTTTTTCTTTCTAGTTTTTTTTCAGTTTACATTGAAATGGACAAGTGATTTCGCAGCCAAGTTCACAATTCAATTCCACTTCACAAGCAACCATGATCCATCAACAGTCACTCTCTCAAAAGAAGAGCACAACATGCCGGAACTAAAACGAAAACCCTAGATTCCACAATTCACCACGGGTGATTCAAGATTCAAAAGGGATTGATCACAGGAACAAACCGATCGAAAATCAAATCCCCAATTGAAAATCGAAGACTCGCAAAGGGAGATATACCAGTGAAGGAATTGCGCTTAACGGATGGATCGAGCTGATTACACCACCGAAGACGACAAGACTTGCCTGACCGACCAGGAATACTCCGTGCGATCAAGCTCCAGTTCCTCGGTCCAAACTTCTCAACGAGCTCACTCAACACAACATCCTCCTCCGGCGACCACGGCCCTTTGATTCGCTCTTTCCCTCCCCTTCCGCTCGTCCCTTCCCCAACGAACCTCGCCGCATCTCCTTCTCCCGCGCTGCCGCCTCCACCATCGCCATCTCCTCTGCCACCTGCCAACGCCGCTTCTTCCACTTCCCCTAATTCCGTCGTCTCCGATCGTCTCCAAGTCTCTCCCTCCATACGCTTCCTCTCTCTCACCTACCGGACTTAACTGTAAAGCGTTTAGTCTCGCGTGCGTGAAGACACGCTCTCTCTTCGATAGAATTCGTAGGGCAATTGTTTCGGGATCTTTTTTATTTTTGTTATTACTCTTTCACCCTTCCAAATTACTTTTACCTTATCACCCTTCCTCTTACTTCCTCCTCAATACTTTTTTGGGGGCGATTTAAGTAAATCACTTAAAACGGAAGAGCTTTGGAGGTTGATGACTTTCTGCTATGGCGGGAAATGTCATTAGCGGGACTACGTTCTTTTGTTGGGCCTAAATCATTAACTAAATTCGGCCTCCTCAAGCCCCAAACGATATTATATACTGATTGATATTTTATGCATGAAACTATTATAAATTCATAACATATGAAACACAAATTGTTTAATGGTTGATGGAAAATGAACTTTTATCTCTACACCAAAATGGGTTTCCCCTAAAAATAAATTAATTAAAAGTCGGTAAAAACAAAATTTTATCCATTTTAGACTTAAGTTTAACACCATTCACTTTATTGACGGAACAAAACAAAATAATATAGTTTTGATTTTTTTGTCAACCTCAGAAGACTGACCAAGATTAGTATGCCACTTAGGCAAAATTTCATAAAATCGTTTTATGTTAATGAAAAAAAAATCGTCTTTCTTGGTTTTTTTTTTTTTTTAATCGTCTTTTTTATCTTTCATTCTTCTTTACCAAAACAAAATTTGTGTTGGTAGCAATTTGTGATTGAGGGAAAATATTACTGTCCACTACAAGAAAACATGGTTTTTACAACAGAAATAATCGATGTAAAATCGATGTAAAATAGGTTTTGGGACGGATTAAGGACGATTGCCAAGTCGTCGTAATGGGATCGTCGTTACTCGATATTCGTCGTAAATTCGTCGTAACCACTAGGACGAATAATATTCGTCGTAAATCCGTCGTAAATATGCCGTCGTAATATCGATGTAAAACTTACATCGAATTATAATTCGTTGGTATATCGTTAGTAAATCGATGTAAAATTATATCGATTTTACATCGAATTATAGATTTTTGGTATCGACCAACCGTCGTAAAGTCGTTGTAATAGATAGATGTAAATTCGTTGTTAAAACGATGTAAAATTTATTCGATGTAAATTCGTCGTAAATATTAGATCGATGTAAATTCGATGTAAATTCTTATTCAATGTAAAATCGATGTATTATATATATTTATTTTTTTAATAATTAAAATTATAAATTAATAAATTAATAATAAATAATAAAATTATAATTATAAATTAATAAAATTATAATTATAAATAAATTCAAAATACAAAATAAAATTTAAATTACAAAATACTAAGTATCTCTTCTAGGTGAAACACCTAAATCACCAAAAAGTTTCTCGTCCGATCTCCGTTCCAAATCCGCTCGCCGTTGCGCGAGCTCATCACTCGTGCCCGATGTCTATCCTTGCTGCTGCCTCATTGCGGTCGCTAAAGTGGGGTTAGTCGCGGCTATAATATCGAAGAGAGAGTTGTATCCTTGGATCGTCTTATCGTATCCTTGGATCTTCTCATCGTAAACCACTGCTTCGCCCGCAGAGTGTTGATCTTGGAGTGAGCGGTGTTTAACTCGTTCCGCAACTGAACCGGATCGTCCAAATGATGAGTTGAGTAAGACGAGGCGACGGCACTATCTCGGATCGATTTCATCCCTAAAACTCTGTCCTTTTTGGCAACCTAAAAAAAAGAAACGTTAAATTTAATACAAAATCATTCAGTAATATTAAAATTTGATTATTAGTACCTCTTCGTATATCTCGTCCATCTGGGCTGTCGTCAAAGCCGCAGTGGATTGGACCGAGCTACCGCCAAGTGATAGCTGCTGAGAGAGCTGAGTTTGACGGTCGGCGACCTTCTCCATAGCGTCATTGTAGACCTTCTCCGCTCGAGGATTCACAAAAGAACCATCTTTCTTTTTGTGAGTTTCCTCAAAAACTCTGGTCATTGGAGGAAGTTCGCCTCCGTTAGCCTAACAAAATCACATTCAAAAATAAAAATTGAACGATAAATAGTTAATTTTAATTAATAACAAAATCAGAAAAATTGAAATTAACCGAAAAAATCTTACCAGTTCAAGGCGTCTTTTCGCAAAAGATGTTGACCCGATGTATGTGGGAGAACCGCAGGAAGACCGTCTGAACCGACAGTGTTCCGAGAAGCTGAATACTTAGCGGCCACTTCCTGCGAGTGCAGATCTATCCAGTAAGTCGTCAAGCCGATCCAAACTTGGGAAGACATGTATGAGGGCTTCACCATATCGCCATCAACCTCCCACTTCCTCTTCCAATCGGAGACGGTATTGTTGAGCCGAAGTTTTGCCTTCTCTTTAAACTGCGTCTTCACCATCTCGTTGATCCCAATGTCCCAATGCCATTTTAGCTATAAAAAAAGTAAAATAAAATTAGAAATGATTAAAAATAGATATAATTAATTCGATAAAAATAAATAATTTTTAAAAAAAAAATTACCGCGAAACATTTGAACCACGTTTCGACAACGTCGTCCGGAACCGCAGTCCAATTGCGGTGAGGCTCCAGGAAATATGATTTAATAGTCTCAGACACACTCCGTCCGACTTTGTTATCTTCCTTAAACCTGAGAAAAAAAACTATAATTATTAATAAAAAAAATAATCAAAAAAAAAAAAAATTATTAAAATATATTTACGTACCAAAAAGTGTTCAGCGGCCGTCGCGGATCTAACCCGGCGCACGCAAAAAATCCTCGACCGTGTATTCCGCATACAGCATAGGGAGTCGAGGTGCTGTTGCAGGTTCAGCTGGCGGCGGCGGCGCTGGTGCAGAATCATGAGAATCCGGAACCGCGGATGGTGTGGCAGAAGAAGACGGACCCTCCGAATTAGCACTCGGTCCCATCTCCGGAGTCAGAAACTAGCGATAATGTGTCTTACGTGACCCCATATATCTAAAAAAAAAATTAATTAATTAATTAATAACAAAATCATATAATTCCAATCATATTTAATATCAATCCTATCTAATAATTACAATCATATCTAATAAATTACGATCCTATATAATAAATTACAATCCTATCTAATAATTACAATCCTATCTAATAATTACAATCCTATTAATTATCTAATTCAAATCTAATAATTAATTATCTAATTCTAATCTAATTTAATTACTAAAAAAAAACATACATTGAGAGAGATTGTAGAGAGAGAGAGTTTTGTAGAGAGAGAGAGATTTGTGAGATTATGAAGAAGGAAGAAAAATCTGGGGTCGTATATATAGATTTTGTAACCGTCGTAATTCTGTCGTAATTTGCCATCGGATTTACGACGGAATCATCGTAAATCCGTCGTAATATCGAAATCGATAATTCAACCACTCGGATCACGCGGCAATTTTTCCAACACGCGGTAAATTTAATGTTTTTGAGTTACGACGAATTTACGACGGATCCGTCGTAAAATCGTCGTAACTTACCATCGACATTACGACAATTTCATAGAAATCTATACCCTAAACCCTAAATTAGAATTTACAAATCCGTCGTGTATTAACGAAGTATATTTGTGCATCCAAGACTTCTCAAAGTAAACTATAAATTCAATAACGACGATTGAATCTAATATATGGAAAATTTCATTATCTTACATAATAATGTATAGCGTTCTTTCTTATAAGTTTATTCGAAACATGGATGATGTATATAATGTAATTGACTTTTCTGATACGGGTAATATTTTTATACAATGAGTAAAGAACTTATGTAAAACAAGCTAAACGATGAAAAACCAAACCTATACAACATATTTCAACCCTAAACCCTAAACCCTAAATTATATAGTTAAGGATATTACGACGAGATTACGACGAATATGTCTTAAATCGTCGTAATCTCGTTGTAACTGTTAAGCCGTGTAATTTGAATTCCCGGTTAAGGGTATTACGACGAGATTACGACGATTTAAGACATATTCGTCGTAATCTCGTCGTAATACCATTAACCGGGAATTTAAATTACACGGTTTAAGAGTTACGACAAGATTACGATGAATATGTGTTAAATCGTCGTAATCTCGTCGTAATACCCTTAACCGGGAATTCAAATTACACGGTTTAAGAGTTACGACGATTTAAGACATATTCGTCGTAATCTCGTCGTAAAACCCTTAATGCAGAGACAATCAGAGATGGGATCGAAATGACTCCTGGAGGTCTAATATTATTCAAACCATAAAATTCCAGGGTTTGGGTAATATTCAACCTCTGGGAATCCTTACGATTCCATCTCCGATTATCTCTGGTCATTTTTCGACGATTATCTCATATTCGGTATTTTAATTATACAAATTAAGCAATTACAAAAAGTAAATCCGCTCAGATTAATCATCATCTTCGTTCCTCATCTTCATTGGGTCCATCATCTTCAGGTTCATCATCATTGTCACTCTCTTCAAACTCATCGGAATCACCTTCTTCTTCTATGTCGTCAGGTAGATATTCAAGTTGCCTATTTCGGGGATCAATTAGAAGAACGTTGTCTGTAATCTCAGGTTCTGTAATGTGACGGCAAAAATCTTGTGGCATTGGAAGATCGTCGACACCAACAATTTTACCCCTTGGAGCTATTTTAATAACTGATAACCATGTGGGCCCAATGGTTCGAACTCGCGGATATGGAACGAACGTTACTTTTTCTGCTTGTGATGCTATGATAAATGGTTCAAACTTGTTGTATCGTCGTGATTTGTTGACGTCAACCACACCAAATTTGTTAATTCGCACCCCTCGATCGACTGTTGGATCAAACCAATCACATTTGAAGAGAACGCATTTCATACTAACAAAGTCGGGGTATTCCACTTCGATTATTTCCTGCACAACACCCCATAAAAATCTATTTCACCCCTAACACATACTCCATAGTTGGTAGTTGCCCGACGAACGCCGTACTTGTATGTATGAAACACATAACCACGGGTGAAATACATGGGTGCAGTCGTTATTTTCCCGAGGGGGCCTTGGAGTAACTCATGAAACCATATTGGATATGCGGGGTCGCCATGATCCACCTATAAAAGGTATATTGATAAGTGTGCATGTTAGATATATTGAGTATCGATGTAATGAAATTAATGAAATATTTATAACTATATATTAACTTACTTGCGTCTTCAACCACTGAGCAAAGTGACGATCTTTACGATCGTTTATTTCATCATCTGAAACGCCTTCAATGCATTCTCGTATCTGGGTAACAAATAAGCTACAAAATATATATACATTGAAATTAACATCTTTATTTATATTAATTAATATGTAATGAACTATATATAATTGATTAGTGCATAATTAATAAATAGTTACGTGTTACCTCTCGTAAGGACTCACTTCCTCGCAATTTAGCAGGATGTATGTATATGCGTTGTGCCTGTCATTCTCGTTAGACCACCAAACTTCTTGCAATTTTCCACTAAGACGACCAATTGGTGAGAACATGTCTGGGACACCCTCTACTGCATAAGTTCTTTCCACACCACCATCATCATATCGTCGGGGAGCCCGTTTGCGTGTGCGGACTTTTGTAGCGAAATAGTATGAAGTGAAGTGTGAAGTTTCTTCTGTCAA
Source organism: Eutrema heterophyllum (assembly GCA_002933915.1). Taxonomy (NCBI): domain Eukaryota; kingdom Viridiplantae; phylum Streptophyta; class Magnoliopsida; order Brassicales; family Brassicaceae; genus Eutrema; species Eutrema heterophyllum. Next base: position 668,001 of record PKMM01013437.1, on the reverse strand, counting down.
ACTTCCCGCAATAATTGATCTTTCAACCCTTGCTAGATTTTTTGCCTTTCCCTTTAAATGTTTTATGAAGCGCTCGAATGGGTACATCCACCTAAACTGAATAGGGCCGCCTAGTTCTGCTTCATGAGGGAGATGAATGAGAAGATGTTTCATAACATCAAAAAACGCCGGCGGAAATATTTTCTCCAAATTGCACAACAATATTGGAATATTAGTAGATAGTTGTGCAATTACTTCTTCTGACAACGTCCATGTACTAAGATCCCAGACCCTCTGATGCCTGCACAATCAAAATTAAATTATATATTGTAATATTTGAACATATATAATTAATTAATCTCAACAATTTTATATGTGATGAATTAAATATCTTACCTCCAATTGCTTCATGAACGTTTCCTGGAAGGAGTTCGGCAAATGCGAAATGAAGTAATCGTTGCATAAATACGTGGCAGTCATGACTCTTCATCCCTGAAAACTTTTGTCCTTTCTCAACAAATTTAGCAAGATTGGATACGTACCCATCATGAAACTTCACGTCAGATGAAACCCAATTGAACAACGATGTCTTTTCTTCTGCACCCAACCGAAATATAGGAACTGGTGATTTTCCATTGCTCATTATATGCAACTCATTTCTGTTGCAAATATCGGGCAAGTCCAACCTTGACTTTCCGCTGTCTTTGGTTCTTCCTTTCACGTTTAACATTGTATGCATGATGTTATCAAAAAAGTTTTTTCTCAATGTGCATGACATCAAGATTGTATCTTAGCAGATGATCTTTACAGTACGGAAGTTCCCAAAAAATGATTTTCTTGTGCCAATTGATTGACCCTGTATCCATCAGGCATATTAGCTGGAGTGTGCCAATTTCCCCCACGATTCACCGTTTCTAGTCCTCCAAAATGATCTATTTGCGCTTCTAGATCTTCCCCAGATAGATACACTGGTGGGGGGACACGCACGATTTTGTTATTCCTAAACAACCGCTTGTTTCTCCTATATGGATGGTTGATTGCTAAAAACCGGCGGTGACAATCAAACCAACATGTTTTTCGACCATGTTTCACCTGAAACGCATCTGTCCGATCGAGGCAATAAGGACAAGATAACCTCCCATGCGTCGTCCAACCTGATAGCATTCTGTATGCATGGAAGTCGCTTATTGTCCACATAAGCACCGCACGTATCATAATTTTTTTTTCCTCGAACAGTCATATGTACAACTCCTGCAGACCACAACTGTTTCAACTCATGTATGAGAGGCTGCAAAAACACATCAAGGGACCGCTTCGGATGATTGGGACCAGGGACTAAAATACTCAGGAATAGAAATTCCCTTTGCATGCACATATCTGGGGGAAGATTATAAGGCGTTACGATAACTGGCCACAAAGAATATTGTCTACCAGACATATCGAATGGACTAAATCCATCAGTGCAAAGACCAAGATACACATTTTGCTTAGAGTTAGCAAAGTCGGGGTGTACCGTGTTAAAGTGTTTCCAAGCTTTAGCATCTGACGGGTGAGTCACTTCTCTTTCTCTCTGTGAATGGTCTGCATGCCACCTCATCGATGCAACTGTCCTTTCAGATTGATACAATCGTTTCAACCTATCAGTTATAGGAAGATACCACATCCGTTGGTACGGTATCTTACTACGCCCAGAAGTTTGCGGCCTAAATCTCGGTTTTTGGCAAAATCGACATTCCTGCAGCTTATTATCATCTTTCCAAAAAAGCATACAATTGTCAACACATACATCTATCATCTCAGAAGGCAACCCATGACTAAACACCAACTTCTGAATCTCATAGTATGTTTCGGCAGCCAAATTATCCTCTGGCAAATACTCTTTAATAAGATCAGCCCAATCATTCATGCAAACCTCAGCTAAGTTATGATCTGTTTTAACTGTCATCATCCTAGCTGTTAACGACAATTTAGACTGACTTTCTCTACATCCATCGTAGAGTGGCTCATTTGCAGCGTCTAATATATCATAAAATCGCTTCGCATCTACGTTGGGTTCCTCAATAGTACTATTATCAGCATTTGTTTCATGAAATGCATCATTAACCATAGCATGCATCCTATCATGATCTTGACCCTGATCAAATTGATGTTGACCATGATGATAACTACCCTGATAATTTGATTCATCAAAATCTACTTGACCTTGATAATTACTACCACTATGATCAACTGCTTGACTCCTTTCAAAACCCTCTCCATGTTGATACCAAACATAATATTGCGGCATAAACCCTTTATTTAGTAAATGCTTCCACACCATCTCAATAAAAATATATCTCGTATTTTTGCATTTACGACAATGACAGAAGATTTTACCGCTTTCCAGGGTTGTTTGCATATTTCCGGCCTGATACATGAATATTTCAAGCCCCTCTTTGAATTCTTTCGTCAATGCTCCCTCTGAATCCTTTTGCGTATACATCCATCTTCGTAGATCGTATATAGACATTTTATAAAAAAGATTTTATAGTGTTTTTTTTTTGTTATTAGTGTTTTTTTTTTATAAACTTTCAATTGATGCGAGGATGTATTTATAGAAATTTTTTCAGATTTACAACGGATTTACGATGTAAATTTGTTAGGTAAACCTAAAAAAAAAACGTGTGCTACCAAACTAGAAACTATCGATGTGAAGTCGTCGGTAATGTAAATCATTGTAAATTCGATGTAAAATTACATCAAGTTTACAACGTAAAATGCGATAGTCGTATTCGTCGTAAATTCGATGTAATTGTACATCGAATTTACAACGATTTATCATGTCGTTGTATAATCGTCGTAATATCGTCGTACTTTTACGACGATTATACGACGACAGATATTTACGACGAAGTTACATCGAATACATATTTCGTCGTAAAACCGTCGTAAACGCGATGTAACGTTAATCAATTGAAAACCGTTTTCTTGTAGTTTGATTTTCTTTCGTATTTTTAACGTCTCAAGATGTTTGATGTTCGGTTTTGAGAATATTATACTTGCGTTTTCGTCGTTCACTCTTTGACCAGCTAAAACCGAAATTAATCTCATTAGAAAAATATTCAAGATCTAGCAGTTGATTGTTTTGCATAAGGTTTTGCTGTCATTTGTGGTTACAAATTGAAAAGTCAATGATAATCCATCCATTCGCGTATGAAATGAGATCGATGGCAAAAGCGTATGAGCTAGTCCAGTTGTTTATATTATTATACAGAATACAGATATGATCTACACAAAACATATAACACGTTCTCGAAGGAATTGTAAAGTTGACTAATGCTTACAAGTTTCAACTTGATGAAAACATGGCCGTTTCTATGCACGTACTAAAATCCTTCATTTTTATATATTAAATATGTATAAGTAGACAATTATTAACATCATACTGCAAAAAAAAAGAGTTATTTACAACTGTCATATAATATGAGCCCAAATCAATTGGCCTGTGTCTGGAGTGCGTCATGTATTGTTTTTTGCATATAAATAAAATCTTAAGCAATTTTCGGATTCGTTGATTCCTTAGTTTTGTCGAATTCAATCAACTTTGATCTCATATGATTCTTGGAGATCTTTTTAAATACGTAAGTTAAAATTCGAGAACAATAACAACGAAAAAAAGGAACCATTGATTTTTTTGTAGTTTCTACTTTGTCTTTATCAATAGTTAAAGATTTACAAAAAAAAAAAAAAAAAAAAAAATCAATTCATTGCTACTTTTTGGAATACATTTTGCCGATGCATGTTTTTCAACTTGATCAGTGATCTGTCGCTAAAATTGTGGTTGTTACTTAGGTATCAAATTAGATAGGTGGCTATCTATTTTCGACTTGTTATTGGAATTATATTGAATTCAATAAAATGTGAGATTGTTTGTCTTGAGAAGCAAGAATTAGGATGACTTTTGTTATTCTTTAAAAAATGTATAAACTAAATCAATAAACGGACTAATCAACTGTTAGAAATTTAGACAACGACGTCTCTACTAACATGCAGATTGAAAAATACCTATTGGCATAGCTTCGCTAGCAAAAATACATCAATATATACAAAACCTGAAAAACACATGCACACACGTAGACATATATATATATATACATATATATATATATAAAGTATAAACACCTAATTAATTATGTTAGAGAACAGTGATCGATTTACATCAAGCCATCAGGCATCAACTCACATTTTTGCCATTTGAAATTGAGAAATTCATTAGTTTCTGATTATGTAAACTATTATACATAAACACATACAATAGGAAACTTACATTAAAATGAAGAATTGATTATAACTTTTTATTATTTAAGTTTACATATAGCTATTATTACTAAATTGGTTATTTGTATGGAACTTTTTATGTATATACAAATATATATCCTATTTTTAATTAATATTCTAGAGCCGTTTGAATATGTTCACACAAAATATATAATAAAGGAAAAAACGAACTATTAAACATGAAAAACTATGTGGCAGTAATTAGTCTATGTTTTAATATGATAAAAAAAGAAAACTCAGTCACCAATATATATATAAGGAAATACAGAAAAACATATATTGAAAACATATATATTATAAGAATCGTTTTGAAGATATATACTTGTATATTGAAACCATTATCTAAGACAACCCAAATTAACATCACGTGTTTTGACTCTTGGTTTGTTACCACTTTGATCAATTCTATAAATTACCACTTTGCTTCAAAATCTCCATAACACACTTCTCTTTTTCTCTTTAGGCTTCATCTCATCTCTCTCTCTCTCTCTCTCTAGAGATGGAGGGTGTTAGGGTTTTTCTTGCTTGCGTTCTTCTTCTTTTTGCAATCTCTTCAATAGCTTCTGCAGCCATTGTGGAACACACCTTCAACGTAACCATACATTCTTCCTCCTCTTCTTCCGTCAAAATATATATTCCTTTTTGTATGTATCTTATTAGAACTATATATATCGTTTTATAGACAGTCATTTTGGTTATTTTGTATCGGTAACTTACAATAAGATTTATTATTTGAAAATCAAAATCATGTTTTTTTTGCCATATCTTGCGATATTATTTGATTAAACTATAAAGGTAAATCTTAAATTGTGAATTATGAGTTTATTTTATCATAGTGACCAAGCGATCGCTAACGACGTGAGAGAAGCTTGGATTTTGCCAGGTACAAAATTTAACGGTATCTCGCCTGTGCAAACGACAAGTGATAACGGTCGTTAATGGAAGCCTGCCTGGACCAACGGTACGCGTCAAGGAGGGTGACTCGCTCGTTATACACGTCCTCAACAATTCCCCTCACAACATCACAATTCATTGGTACGATGATCACTTAATTTATGGACTATAATTTTATTTTATTTTACAGCATTGTGGACTATATAATTAATTAACTTCGTCTTATATTAGTTATTAGTTAAATAATTGATGATTCTGTATTGGTTTTCGTACTTTACTAGAACGTTAGCCTTTCACAGTCCCTTACCTAGCCTGTTTCCTTTTTTCGCATATAAGAGCATCACCATTGAACCCCTAAGAAAGGTTTTTGAGGAGTTTAGAACCAAGGAGTTTTTAAATTTTTTATCTTTCAATGGTTGAATCTTATTAGGGATTCTTAAAAAAAAATTAATATGTAAAAATTCCAATTCATTAATATATAAAAAAAAATTTAGAATTTTAAAGTTGAAGTTAAGAAAAAGTTTTAAAAAAAAAAAGTTTAAGAATTTTTTTTTTAAGTTAAAGTTAAGAAAAAGTAAAAAAAATCCGGCTAATTAGCTATTGACACGTGGCTAAGAATCCCTCTTAAGAACCGGTTCTAAAAATTCTTATTTAAGAACCGGTTCTTAACTATTACAATTATTTTCTATATATTTTTTTTTTTGGGTTAAGAACCCCATGTTAGAACCTCCGTTGGAGGTGGTCTAATACTCTATTGTCTTATTTGGTATAGCAAATATAAAAACTTCATTTCAAAAAAAGAAAATATAAAAACTTGGGGAGAAGTCACTTCGGTTTTGATTTGTTTTTTATTTATGGATTTTATGGTTATGAAATTAAATACAAGAACCAAGCTAAATTTTATTTTCTTTTTGTTCAATGAATACAATTTCTGTTTTGGTTTATGGCCATGAAATTACAAGAACCAGACTAATATCCACAAAAATAATGATTTTCGGATATGGAGTGGACCGAAATAAAAATTTAATCTAATTCAGTTTCGTGAATTACACATGTTTATTTCAATTTGGTAAGAATTTCAAATAAAATGTGTTTTTCTATCCTTTTCGATTTCCGTATACACCTTTTTTGTGCGAATGAATTCCGTATATACATTTGAAGAAATTAAGAAAATAAAACACAATCATCCGAATCAAAATTCACTTGCCTTGTATTGGTTAGGTTATCAAAATACCAAAACAAAATTGAGCGTCCTTGCTTGTAATTTTTTCCGTCTAATTGACCACCCATACTTCAAACTTCAAATCCTAGCTGCCAGCTAATTAATTAGTCAGTCAAGAAGATCTTATACATTTTTTAATACAAGCCATACTAATTAATGAATCATAGTGTTTAAAATAACAATATCTTAATACATTGAGTACACGCAGGCACGGGATATTCCATAGACTAACGGTTTGGGCGGATGGACCGAGTATGATAACGCAGTGCCCAATCCAGCCTGGCCATAGCTACGCTTACAGGTTCAACATCACCGGCCAAGAAGGTACCTTGTGGTGGCACGCACACGCGTCTTTCCTACGCGCCACCGTATACGGTGCTCTCATCATCCGCCCTAAATCCGGTCACTCTTACCCGTTTCCCAAACCACACAAAGAAGTTCCCATCTTATTCGGTACGTATATACGTCTCAACTCAATAATAATTTTTATTATTATTATTTGACTGATATCAAACTATTTAAATAGTTAATGTGCACACGTTAGTAGTTTAGTTGGTGAATAATGATGCGTTAAAATTGAAACTTCTATATACGTCATGAGTATTGGCCAAAAGTCTTCCATAATTTAAACTAACCGAAAATAGTAATAATATTATTAGTTTTGTATTATCAAACAGGTGAGTGGTGGAACACCGATGTAGTCGCACTAGAGGAGACCGCAATCGCCACCGGAGTTCCTCCAAACAATTCCGACGCTTATACGATCAATGGCCTACCTGGAAACCTGTATCCATGCTCCAATGACAGTAAGTCAAAAGAAATTTACAAATTAATCACTATTTAACGAGGAACTATTTTTGGGGGGTATTCATAGTAAATGACTGCAACTTTCATCTAGCTATTTGGAATAGCAATCGAATGAGAAACTTTAGCAACTATTGATTAAAATACTAATGACACTTTTTTTATATATTCATGCTAGATATTTTATTACGGGTCCCTTTTATTAGTTTACGTGTTATTGGTGATGGAATATTGCTGGAAATTAAAAAGTATATGCACTAAATAACCATACAGTGGAGGTTTAAACTTTAAATAAGTTGATTGTGATATTGTTTACATGCATGTTCTTTAACTAAATAAACAAAATAATTTACGTGTTATATATCGGTAAAATAACGTGATAATTTCACATGCAATTTTTTTAGTAATTTAAAAGAAAAGAAAAGCACATTAAACGTAAAAGTTATTTTCACTGCATGAATAAACATCACGCAATATATATATATATATATATATATATATATAACAAGTTATTTTCACAAAATCCATGGATAACCATTTATTTTTTGTTTTGAAATGAAAATAGGAATGTTTAGCTTAGAAGTGGTGAAAGGGAAGAGATACTTACTCCGCATCATAAACGCGGCAATGAACATACAAATGTTTTTCAAGATAGCCAATCACAGGCTGACAGTTGTCGCCGCCGACGCAGTCTACACCGAACCTTACGTCACCGACGTCATCACCATCGCACCTGGCCAAACCGTCGACGCGCTCCTCCACGCCGACCAGTCCATCGGCTCCTCATACTACATGGCTGCTCATCCTTACGCCAGCGCACCCGCCGTCCCATTCCCCAACACCACCACCAGAGGCGTCATCCACTACGCCGGCGGCGCGTCGAAAACACCGCGGTCGAAGCGCGTGTTGATGCCGAAACTGCCTTCCTTCTTCGACATCCCAACGGCTCACAGATTCTACTCCAATCTCACCAGCTTGATCGGTGGACCCCACTGGGTCCCAGTGCCTCGTCACGTGGACGAGGAGATGCTCGTAACCATCGGGCTCGCGTTAGAGGCCTGCCCAGACAACACCACGTGTCCGAAATTCTCTGCTTCGATGAACAATCACTCCTTCGTCCTACCCAAAAAGCTATCCATCTTGGAAGCGGTTTTCAACGGCGTCGACGGGATTTTCACGGGGGATTTTCCAAACCAGCCTCCGGTTAAGTTCGATTACACGGATCCGAACATAACCCAGACAAACCCGGGACTTTTGTTCGCCCAAAAAACTACGAGCGCCAAGATCTTGAAATTCAATTCGACGGTGGATTTGGTGTTGCAGAACCATGCGCTTCTCGCGGCGGAGAGTCATCCGATGCACCTCCATGGATTCAACTTCCACGTTCTGGCTCAAGGGTTCGGTAATTATGACCCGACCCGTGACCGGAGCAAGTACAATCTCGTTAACCCGCAATTCCGTAACACATTGGCCGTGCCTGTTGGTGGATGGGCCGTGACCCGTTTCACAGCCGATAACCCAGGTAACTCTCTATCCAATTCTTTGTACCAAAAATCTCATGTGTTTACTAAATGGTTTAGTATATTACATGGCTCTATATATATTGTTAATACATGAAACTGAAATTCTGAAAACATTGTTCAGGTGCGTGGATTATGCATTGTCATATCGATGTTCACTTACCATTTGGATTAGGGATGATCTTTGTGGTTCAGAACGGACCGACGAAGTCGACCACCTTGCCACCGCCACCACCGGATCTCCCAAAATGTTAAACAAGATAAAGGGTTTTCTTGGAAAACAATAAGATTATTTAGGGTACGAAAAATAAAATCTGGCTCAGACTGATTGCGATTTGTTTGATTTGTTTTATTTGCTCTCTCACATTTATTTGATGCAGTCGATCATTCAAAAAATTAAATTGAATTTGTAGTCCATTTAAATGTTGTCTGTATGTGGTAAAGTGTGATTTATATAGTGTTCCTTATTTTATTTTTTTGGGTCCAGCTTCCCAACTTTTTGTTTAATACTCTTGGAAGAGCGTTAAAGCGAATCAAACCAACAACTATACACAAAAAAATATGCTTTCATAGGATTAAAAAAAACGATTTGATATCAGTTTTAAACATATCAATAAATCGTAAGCTGCTGACATAAAAACCCGATGAATCGTAGCCTGGCTGAAACCAAATCAATTAACTTGGAAAGAAAAAATGATCTTAATTTTGTTAGTTAATCAATGTTTCTGGTAAAAAATTATGTGTCTATAAAACTCAGAACATACGATGATTACTATTGGTTTTGCTGGAAAAAAAATCGCAAAAAAATATAAAATCGCACTTCATAAACATACATCTAACACGATTTCTAGTTCGTGTCAAATTCTTTTGCAACTCTTTTGGGTTTTTCACTTTGAAATAAATTGACATTTGAAATCACATTCGTTTGGCAGTTGTTGGCGACTGCGACCAGCGACAATGACTGAATGTTGTTCGTTTGACTGTCGCAACATCCAACGATAAATCGCAGCGAACCACGATTCAACGACTCAAAACCCTGCGATGAAAAATCTAAAAATGAGAGAAATGCCAAAAGTATCCTTAAAATTTCGGTAAAATCACAAAAATATATCCTAATCCTAATCATTTCAAAAAAAAAATATATATATATATATCCTAATCCTAACCCTTAGAAAAATCAAAATCACCATCGAAAAACAACGCTACATTGATTCCTAGCTAGATAGGTTTGAGATCTGTGCAATTTCGTCGGATTGGAATAGGGTTTCTTTTTGTTTTTATGTTGTTTTAGTAACACCTTAGCTTTGGCGGCACACAAGCCCAAGATACCTGATATGATAAGTAGTTGATGAACGCAAAATGTCAACATGGTGATAAATTCTTAATAGAGAGAGTTGATGGAAAACATATCGCATGCCAAACCGATGAATCCTAGTAAAACATTATACAAAAAATACAGAATAAAATTTCACTCTTCAAAAATTTCTCACAATCTAAAACCAGTTAAATATATACAAAATTAAAAAACAAGAAATAGGTATACGCTGGTGTCATATTGAGTTTAGCAAGATCTGTAATGAATACTTCGCTCGGTACATTTACTCCGGTTTAGACTCATACCGGTATTGGAATTTACCGGTTCCCGCTAAAATTGTTTCCAGAACATTATCCTCAAAAAAATCAGAACATACAAAGCTGAGAATTTTATCGACCGAATTTTCCGACAAATGATGAAGCTGCAAGGGGGACTTCTTCAATGGAGTCGAAGCAGCTTAATTCCGTCGATTAACACGGCAATTAATAAAACCCATCTCTCTATCTCCGCCTGTGTCGTCGAGCGGAACCACCAGTTGACGGCGAGGGAGAGGCGGCAGCTCCGGAACGAGCGGCGGGAGAGCAAATCGGGGTATAGTTGGCGAGAAGAAGTCGAGGAGCGTCTGATTAAGAAACCGAAGAAACGGTATGCGTCCTGGACGGAGGAGCTGAATCTGGACACTTTGGCTGAGTCGGGTCCGCAATGGTGGGTAGTTAGGGTTTCGAGACTTCGTGGTCAGGAGACTGCTCAAGTCTTAGCTCGAGCTCTGGCTCGTCAATTCCCTGAGATGGAATTCACGGTAATTTCATTTACTGATTTTTTTTAGTTATTTTGTGTGATCTTGAGTTTGGAAATTTGACAATGAGATGGATTAAAAAAGGTATCTGAGAGAATTGTTGAGAAAAATCTAAACAGCTGTTGATTGGTATGTGTAAAGTTTTTTTGAAAATCTTAACTTTCCTGAAATTGACTTCATGTTTTTTTTTCTTCTTAAACTGGATTTGGTTTATTGTGTGATCTTGAGTTTGGATTGTGGACAATGAGGCATCTGAGAGAATTGTTGAGCAAATCTTTGAGATTTTCGGAAATATCATGAACAATGGATTTAACAAACACAGAGGACTTTGAGAAAGTTCATTAATTGATGTTGAAAAAAGTGGCTTTCGAATTTCATGTTTCAGGTTTATGCTCCAGCTGTTCAGGTGAAGAGAAAGCTAAAGAACGGTAATTTATCTGTTAAACCGAAACCCGTGTTCCCAGGCTGCATTTTCATCAGATGTATATTGAACAAAGAGATCCATGACTCCATAAGGGAATGTGATGGAGTCGGAGGTTTCATAGGTTCAAAAGTTGGAAACACGTGAGTATTATCACTCTCACTCTCACTCTCTATGTGTGCGTAATAGTCTGTGAGTTGGTTTGTATCTGCATTTTTGCAGCAAGAGACAGATCAATAAACCGAGACCGGTAGACGACAGTGATTTGGAAGCCATTTTCAAACAAGCAAAAGAAGAACAAGAGAAAGCAGACAGTGAGTTCGAGGAGGCACAACGAGCTGAAGAAGAAGCGAGTTTAGCCTCGCAGAAATTTCTCGCATCTAATTCAGATGTTATCGAGACTGTAGAATCTCTCTCAGAAACTAAACCGAAAAGAGCCCCGAGAAAAGCTACTCTTGTTGCTGAAACAAAGGATCCAAAGGGGAAGAAGAAGAAGCTTGCTGCTGGTTCTACAGTTCGAGTTCTATCAGGGACGTTTGCGGAATTTGTTGGCAACCTAAAGAAACTGAACCGTAAAACCGCAAAGGTAGTAACTAATTTTTATCTCCTTGTGTGAATAAAAAAAGCTGATTAACTTTCACAAATGTGTTTGTTAAGATGTCTATTTTTGAATGGTTGCAGGCAACGGTGGGATTTACTTTGTTTGGGAAGGAGACTCTAGTAGAAATTGACATCAACGAACTTGTTCCTGAGATTCAGTCTTAAAATTGTTCACAAAATGTGATTTTTTGGTTTGAGAAAAAATGCATTATTGCTCCACATGTTGGATGCGTCTGTGTTCTGTTAATTTTGCCATGCGGACACAATGACGTCGTTTTGTATCTTCCTTAAAAAAATAAGTTGGACATATGTGGAGAAGATACAAGGAATCCGATGAAAGAGACCAGAACTGTTTGCCGTTCTAATATTTAAAAATCAGAACGCATGGTGTTTGGCAATTGGTGAAATGCTGAATTTGGGCCCAATTTGGGGAGAAGCCCAATATCATTGAAGTAAACAAGAGCCGTCAGATCAGTAAATAAGTGAGCAAAAATGAACCGTTAGATTTAGATCGCTAAAAAAACCCTAGATTCATTTATCCTCTGGCCATTTCGTCAAGTATAAAAGAGTTGAAACGAAAACCCTAGTCACTTTTATCTCCGTCGAACTCTTTCTAGACAGAGGCAATCGAGTCTTATCCTTTTGAGTAACAATGGTGAAGGCAACAAAGGCGGAGAAGAAGATCGCGTATGACGCGAAGCTATGTCAGCTCGTCGACGAGTACACCCAGATCTTGGTCGTCGCCGCCGATAACGTCGGGTCGACTCAGCTACAGAGCATCAGGAAGGGTCTTCGTGGAGACTCAGTGGTGCTCATGGGAAAGAACACTATGATGAAGCGTTCGGTTAGGATTCACGCTGAGAACACCGGAAACACTGGAATCACGAATCTGCTTCCCCTTCTTCAGGTCGATTTCCGTTTCTCGAAAAACGTTTGAGATTTTCTCGGCGCTTTTGCGTGTGTAGACTTTAGATTGTAATTGCGATGGTTCTGTGTTGGTTTTTTAGGGAAACGTTGGTTTGATCTTCACCAAGGGTGACCTCAAGGAAGTAAGCGAGGAAGTTGCCAAGTACAAGGTTGGTTAATTGATCCTGTCCTTTTTGATAAATCTGGTTAGCAAATGTTCGATTATAACAAATGTTTGATTTTTTATGTCGACATGAATGATTAATTACTTGCATTTCTGTTTATATTAGTTTGGTTTCACATATAGCTGTTCCTTCATTTGGAATCCGTAACTCTGCTCTTAATATCATGTTTGTCAAAAATGATTACTGTCTTTTGCACCAACTTGTGTAGTGGATTGTGTTAATATTCGATGCTTTCTTGATGTGATATTCGATTGTAATGGAAGTCATGATATGTCTTATAATATAAACAGGTTGGTGCTCCTGCTCGTGTGGGTTTGGTTGCCCCAATTGATGTGGTTGTCCAACCTGGCAACACCGGTCTCGATCCATCCCAGACATCTTTCTTCCAGGTTTGCTTAATCATTCATTGTTGTGCTTGACTTGTTTCATTTGAATACAAAATCTGAAGTTGTTGAAACATGAATGTGTTTTGGAATTTTTAGGTGCTTAACATCCCAACTAAGATTAACAAGGGTACAGTCGAAATCATCACACCTGTAGAGCTCATCAAGAAAGGTGACAAGGTCGGTTCATCTGAGGCTGCTCTTCTAGCCAAGCTTGGCATCAGGCCGTTCTCATATGGTCTTGTTGTCCAGTCGGTTTATGACAATGGCTCAGTCTTCAGCCCAGAGGTTCTTGATCTTAAAGAAGATGACCTAGTTGAGAAGTTTGCCGCTGGTATCTCCATGGTCACTTCCTTGGCTCTAGCTATCTCTTACCCTACCCTTGCTGCTGCGCCGCATATGTTCATCAATGCTTACAAGAATGCCTTAGCTATCTCTGTTGCCACTGAGTATACTTTCCCTCAAGCAGAGAAGGTCAAGGAGTTCTTGAAGGTTAGTCATTAAATTGTTTAAGATATGAAGTTTGGAGTACTGTAATGCTCTTGTTAATGCTCAATCTCCGGGCATGATTTTTAATGCAGGATCCTAGCAAGTTTGCTGTTGCTGTTGCCGCTGTGTCTGCGGATGAAGGTGGTGGTTCTCAAGGTGGAGCTGCCAAGGTAGAGGAGAAGAAGCATGAGGCAGCAGAAGAATCAGAGGAAGAAGACTATGGTGGTGGTTTCGGTTTGTTCGATGAAGAATAGATTATATCGATTAAGGTTACCTTTTTGTCGATGCTATAAGTGTTGCTTCGTTTGTAGTATGATAATCTCAATTTTCTTGATTTTGGCCAATTCAGATTTATGCTATTGTCTTTTTTGTTTGGAAATGTTTCGTTTTTTGAGTTTTGATAATTTCTTTAGTCTTCACTCTATCTATTTTCTTTGCTCTATATGATTGATTGCCTTGCACAATTGCGCAAGTATTGTTGGTCAAAACAAAAGTTCTCTAATGAGACTTTTGGTTTTATGGAGGATACGATTGCTAAAGATAAAGCTACAATTATATGATCTTTGGTTGTATGATCTTTGATTTAATTGAATTAAAGTTGACACTCTAAACAGTCGTTACATACGCCATAATCTGAATAGCGTTACCCTAAAGAAATTGTATGAAACAAATCTTAGTATATGATTATTATTATTTTTGGACATCGTTAGTATATATGATTCTATAAGCATCTTTGCGTGCGTATAGATATTTCAGAGAAAGTGGGCATAGACTAAGAGGGCTAAACAAGAGGAAATGGATTGATAATGTATGAGAAAGTGGGCATAGACTAAGAGGGCTAAACAAGAGGAAATGGATTGATAATGGATACATATCAGAAATGGCATTAAATGCACAATCCTAGTCAGCAACAACTATGAGAGAAGAGAGAAGAGAGAAGAGAGAAGAGAGAAGAGAGAAGAGAGGAGGAATAAAGGTATATGCAGAAGATTGGTATTTAATCTTTCGTCTGGTTTCTTCACATAAAACCACACAAAAAAACAAGAAAACAAGTTACTTAAATATTTCTACAAGAGAGAGGAGTTCGTCCCTGTAACCATTAAATCAGAGAGACCCAGTTTCGTTTAGTTATATAATCCAAATTAATATATTGCGATGTTCAAACCTATGAGTTTTGACAAGGATGTTGCACTTTTTGGAGATTCGAAGCTGGTCAATGAAACCAACTCGGTGAGTGGAAGCGAGGGACTCGCTATCTTTCTCGACTTGCTTCTCGTTTTTGATGCCCAATGAGACTGATGATGTCTTGGCTTTTGTATTGGTTCCAAGTAGTTTGGATCTTAGTCTGTTTGGTAAGAAAGATACCAGTTCCTCTGCTTTAGGGTTTCTTTTACAATACGCAAAGAACGAGACTGTTGTTGCTTTTGAGTTTGATATATCCGATAGAGGAAACCGTGCAAGAATCTTAATTGGTAGACCTGAATCTTCTGAAATTAGAAACCTCTCGTTTGAGGGTGATTTGGTGATGAACAATGGAGGGGAGTTGAGCTGTATGATTGACTATGAGGCAAGTTCTAAGAGAATGATGGTTCGATTCAGAAAATCTGGTTCGAGAAAGATATTCGATCCATTCTTCTATTTCTCGGTTGACTTGGCGGAGCTATGGAATGGTGGTGAATTCATGGTGGGTTTAAGCTCTACCAATGGGAACTCTTCAAAGGCACATTTTCTCCATTCATGGAGCTTTGAAATTAGGGATCCTCCTCCGATCTGGATGCATTCAGAGCCACGTCAACCGATTAGAGCTTTGAAGGCCGACGAGGAAGAGGGTCCAGGGAGAAGTGATTGTATATAGAGAATGCTTTGTGCATTGGCTTTGGGTGCAATATGTGGAGCCTTAGGGAAAATGTTGGCTTTGTATCTCTGGGCAATATGCAGTGTGAGGTGGTCAATGGTGTTGCTGTTGAAGAAGGCAAGAAATAGTGAGAAGTTGTTTTGGTTTGGTTTAAGAAGGTTGTATTGTGTTTGTAGTGTGAATGTAGTAGAGTCTTCTTCCGCTTCCTTCTGTGTTATCTTTCTTTAGTGTTACTTCTATTTGTTTCGTCAGTTGCAGGTTTCACATGTAAAATCTCTATGAAAAAGAAGCCGTAGTAAGCTTATTGATCTTGCGAAATTAACTTAGCTGTTGATGATTTTCTTGATCCATTTGCAATATGGGTGCTGCATTTAACATCTTTCAAATTCTGGATTGGAATCAAGAATCAAGGCCCACTGTCTTCTTCTCACTTTGATGTTATTGCAACAGAGGAATGTGAACAAAGTAATAAAAGACTTTGTTCAGTCATCTCGTGAACATAGAAACAACACAATATTCAAATGTATCATCAGTTGCCATTAGCTTATAAATCGCTTATATGTCAAGGAGGAAAGCAGATTTTATGTGAATTCACATCTAACCTCAACATGGGACACAAACAAGAGGTGTCAAGGAGGTAAGCAGATATTATAGATGCATACAAAATGTTCTTAAAAAGTTCATTCTTGACCTTTAAATTGATCCATACGAAATGTTTTTTAAATTTAATTCTCTAACCTAATCACTAGGAATCATCTGGAGAGCAACCGGCATGGTAAGCTTCACAAACGTCGAGGTTGACTTCACCAGTTTTGACCACAAGAGGCAATTCTTGGTAAGCACGGTGTAGAGGAGGTAGGATTAAAGCAGACCTTTTATCCATTGCTAATAGCCTTCCACATTTACTGCATCAAAAGGTAAGTGAAAAGTTTAGTCCATGGAAAACACGAGTTCTAGAACATTGCAGAAGAATTACAGAGACTGGCTTACTACCTGCACGGTTTGCTAAACAGGGATTCAAAACTGCAAATCCATAGCTGCATTAGAGAAAGGTGTTAATTAACTTCCATGGATCCAAAACAAAGAAATCTTTCATGTTATCCAGAGACCGATGAGTCCTTGTAAAATGCCTTACCAGAAGAGAGTAGAGAGGAGTTCCGCCTCCGGTACCAAAGCCGAGGAAATATTGCAAGGCTGTAGCAGCATGTTCCTGCAAAAAAAATCTAATTAATGCAAAATCCAAATCAATAAAATTCGTAACAATTCATATGTGACGCCAATTGCGGTCTCTGTTACCGAGATGTGTTTGTAAACATGATAAACCGAGAAGCCTCTCGCATGTAAGTAGCTACCTCCCTGTAAGGAAGGGAAGGGATGAAGCAAATAGATGAGTACTTAAAACAACTTCATTTGAAAATCAATCTAATGCAGGGAGTTTGGAAGTTACCTCATCTGGAGAGAAGAATGCAACTGCATCTGGATCAACAGAACCAGCTGGATTCAATGAGACTATAGCTCTGAATACAGATGGTACTGATAATTCAATTACAGCAACCTTATCAACAACTTCAGCCTGTAGCCCTGATCTCAGCTTGCTAGAACTCTGGAAAATAGGTTTCGATGCTTCTGTCGGATCATCACTACCTGACACAGGTAAAGAATTAGCTCTTTTCAGCCAGCTCAACCGCCCATAAGTAGACACCTTCACATTCGGGACCAGCTTCTCTAAACTTGATTGTATATCTGGCAACGTTTTGTAGTCAACCGGATCCTCTCTTCCATGTTCTAATAGTGAATGGGAGGCACGATGTTTTTTTGATCGTGGTTCCATTTTTAATCCATCGTCAATGTGAGGAAAGAATCGTCTTTTCTGATCCGTGAAGGCCTTGAGAGCTAACCTATAGTAATTAAGAGTCATAACGACTAATTATGCGTCGAAGTTTTAACAAACAAGAAGGAAAACATCATTCACAACAGAAGAGCAAATGAAGAATGCATGAGATGATGGAAAACAGAAACCACAATCCACCAGGAGGAACTAACAGCCAAATCTAGTTCGTAGTCTGGGACCTAAAACCCTAATTATGCTCAAACTCATTAGGAACAATGTCATACCTGGTTCTATCTACAGCAGACGCACCAGCTTGGCCAGCAAGCTGTCTTTTCCAAGCATAGGCAACGACTGCGCCATCTGGACAGACCAGTGGCATGTGAAGACCCCATGAGTTACTTCTTGACCGGAGAGATTCAGTGAGAACTCCAGATTCTTCCAGCTTCTTCCCTGATCCAATAAACATGATCAAATCCCTAGTCTAGAGAAAGCATTATCGATACAAATGAAATCGATTTCGTTTCGAATGTAAGCACCGATTAATCGGAGATCCTGAAGGTGTTGACGCATGGAGGCGTCTTCTCTGAGGAAGAGCTGAAGGGGCATGTCGGTGTGGCGAGGGTGCGAAGCGACGAACATGGCTTCAAGGATACGGTCGGCGCCGAGGCGGATATCGGCGATAACTCTAGCCGCTTGATTAAGTCGATCCATGGCCTGAGCCACCTGCTTCGGCGGCGCGTCCAATTCCGAATCCGACTGATTGTTCGCCGCCTCGGCCGAATTGTGGAGAAGTTGGGATTGATGTAACGGCTGCATAAGCAGTGATTCAAGGATCAAACTACCTCTCTCCTTCTCTCTCGATTTCAATTTGATTCAGGGAGCTGTGATCTTCCCGACAGCAAATTCACTTCGATTCGGGCGCGAGGCTGAAATGCCAGAAATTGGAAAAAACTAGGCCGAAAAGCATAACTCTAATAAAGAATTTAATTTTGATTTTTTTTAATAAGAAAAACTATGGAAAGTTCTTCTTTATCCTTATTTGTCTTTATAATCACAAGAAAACCCGGGTTATAACCATCCAAACCCGATAACCCATAAATATTTACCCAATTTACATTTATAAATAAATTTACATTTATAAATAAATAATAATTATAATATAAATTTATAATTAAAAAAATATCTTTATTGACTTTTTTCTCTTCTCCTTCAACAAGAGCTTTCTTCTTCAATTTTTTTCCTCTTCTCCACTATCTTAATCATATTTTTTCAGTTCACTTTTTTATCTTCTACACCTCACAACTTATTTTCTTCATCTGATTTGCTTTCATCTCTTTCAAAAAAAAAAATTCATGTGAATTTTTTTTTGCCGACAAAATCGAAATCGAATACGGGATTTTCGGAGGCAGATCTGCTAAGTCCACGGTTGGTTCCAGATTCGCCTCCCAAATTCAGAATAAAAATCGAAGAGACTTTTGAGATTCAGTGAAACACATAAAAATCGAAGAGGCTTTTGAGATGTCGATTCCGCCGAAACTCATTGACCCTCATTCCTCGAAGAGGCAACAGTTTCCTCTTATTGATGATGAAGATGCCGAGGATTACACCACTGCAAGTGCAGACGCAGAAGACGAAGACGACGACGAGGAGGATTCCAACGCCAAGGAAGAGACACAAATGATCAGGTTTGCTCTCCTTCTTCTTCAATTCACAAAATTTTTGTTATGTAATATCAATTCAGTGATAGTTGAATTGCATTAGACAAAGTAGAATAGTGGAATTGCAACGGTTATGATTCATCAGCCTTCAATTATACATGCCATTGCGAATGGATTGCTGGAAAGTTTGATTGCTGAAAAGTTTGATGCATTTTGTATTGCTTGTTGAAATCAATTTCCTATCTTTGCTTTCAGGTAAGGGAACTTGCAAATTTCCTTCCGTGTAATTAAGTTATGCACATTTGTACAACCAATTAGCTAGCATAGATAAGGTAATCAGGTCATGAGAATGTTGACCATCTTGTTCCACCACAAGGATACATTTCTGGAGACAAAGTGTGGTTTGGGGTTGAAGACGATCTCGAGCAGCTTCATGATGCTTAAGGAGCATTTGATTTTGTTCATTGTGCCAAAATTTTGAAACTTGTATTGATGATACAATGTCATTGTGTTTATGATCTTACTGATCATTGTATTGATGATATAATGTGTGTCAAATCAGTTTGGTTGCTTCATGAGGTTATATTTCAATTCTGGTAATGGGACAACCGGGACAACGACATTGTACAACTTAAAGTTATATTTCAGTTGTGGTAATGAAAAAATTAGGAAAAAGGAAAACCTGAAATTTTTGAGCTTTTATAGAGGACAAAATAAAAAACATAAAATATCAGAATTTTTAATTCATTTAAAAATATCAGAATTTTTAACTCATCCAACAGAGCCGCAAATTTAAATGTACATGTGCTCCACGCCGCCTAAATAAAAAAATACTACATAGTTGTACCATCGTGTCCAGTTGTCCGAAATTGCTCATAGTTGTCCTTTTAGATTTTCTAGTTGTCCTGGGACATAAAATAATATTATGTAGTTGTCCTCCTGATTTTCCACTTATGTAGGTCATGTAGATACGGCGAACAATAATATTTTAGCAAAATCATATAATTTGCATTTTCTCCGTCATGAAATGGTAACATTATCAAAGAATACCATGTATCGGTACAACTATGTAGTATTTTTTTATTTAGGCGGCGTGGAGCACGTGTGCATTTATGAGTGACAGACACCAGAGCATCACTGAGTAACACGTGCGCCGTCAATTTTGTACATAGTTGTACCCTAAGTGTCCAGTTGTACGAAAATCTTAATAGTTGTACTTTTGCGATTTTAGCGTTTTTGCAGTTGTTCCGTGATATAAAATATTGTGTTCTAGTTGTCCACATGATTTTAGAGTTTTAATGGTCATTTAAGAGGTTTTCATAATACAAGTTGTACAAAATCATATATTTTGTCTCTTTTCCATCATAAGTTGGTTAACATTAACAAAGTCTCCCTTATATTATAAGGTATGTTAAGGTATGTTTGATGAGATAACAAGAATATGTATTAAGAAAATTATAAATTCATGTTATCTATATTTTAATTGTTTTATTATAGTTTAAGATGTGTTTGGAGTTATTAAGTGGATGATTTCTTTATATGTTGAATATAAATTTATTATTATTATTTTTTAATAAAGTAGTTGCTAATAGTTGAACCATTGGAACATAGAAGAAATTTCTTGAAATCCATTAAAATGTTTGTGTGGCTGATGCTCATTGTCTCCTGAAAATAGAATAAGAAAAATACTCAATTAGCAATTACTCAAGTTATCTCAGTTGTACCATTTGTATCAGTTTTCATATATGTCTTAGTTGTACCATTTGTATCAGTTGTCATATATGTCTTAGTTGTACCATTTGTACCAGTTATCCTATATCTCTTAGTTGTACCATTTGTACCAGTCGTCCTCTGCAGATTTGGTGATGAACTCGGGTTCTAATTATAATCTACCTAAGAATCACTACACTCGACAAATTACCGATGCAAAGACCTAATCGTCACAGAAAACTTGGGTACCAATCCAATTTGCATACTGAATCAAACAATTTTCAAATCCAATCCCTAAATTCTAAAATCCCCAAATTATACTACACCAAAACCTAATAACTTTGCAAGCTTTTCTCAGCAATGGCGGAGGAGAGAAGAGGAGGACGACAAGTGCATAGGAGGACGACACGGTGGCGACTACGGTCCGCCGGCGAGCTCAGCTCAAGCTCGAGAGAAACGAGAGGATCTAACGAGCATCCCCGCGAAACTATCTGGGAAAATAAAAAATTTGCTCAAATTAAAAAGAAACATATGTTAAATAAATAAATTATTTAGTATCAATTAAACTTAAAATGGTAATTGATTGCCGATTTTCTGAGATGCCACAAGTATGATCATTAAGGGTAAAAACGGATTTTCACTCCACTTATGGCATCCAGATTCGTTTATGGCACTCATGATTTTTGTTTTTCAAATTATGGCATATGGGCTATTAATCCCTTCGATTCAGTGAATAATTCCGGGCTGAGATTTACACGTTCAAAATCCGCGTTTGTGATTTTACGAGGTGGAAACGCCAGACGTACAGCGTTCCAAACCTTTTTTTTTGTATAATTGACATTGTCCTTTTTTTTTTTTTTTTTTTTTTTAACGTTCTGGGCCGAAGTCCGTAATCACCTCAGACTTGAAACAACTACATATAATATTAGTTCCGTCACAAACGTCACTCGATCATGTGATCTCTAGGCTTTACCTAAAATACGTTTTCAGAGCTAACGAAAATTTTTTTTTTTTTTTTTTTTTTTTTTTTTTAGCAAGTGTTCATTTTACATGTTGATAAAATGATAATATCTAGAAACCTATGCTATATTTATCTTCTCTAACTTTAAAATTGATGTCAACATGTTGGATTAACTTAGTAAATTCTAGAAGTAAATGATTATTTAAAATATTTTAATTGTCTACAAGTTTGACATCTGTGTTTGCAACATGCAATTTATAATAAGAGGATAAGCAATGTTAAAACACATTAACCAGTGCTGGTAACTCAAAACAATCATCCGAAAATGCAAAAAGCATCAAACAATGTCGAGGATGCATGCCACTCAGGCCACGATGTTGATGGAGTGTTTTTTCCATGGCTAGTCTTCATTCATGATATGATTGTGCAATCTAACTCTACTGATGTGTTTCTAAAAGTGGTCAAAAATCAGTGTTACCAGAATAAGGGCTTTTAACTTTCAATGTAGTTGTTAGATTGCACAATCATATCATGAAACAAACGGAAACAAGGACGGACTAGGGCACAACAACATTATTGGGATATAATAGAAAACCATATTTTTCTTTTTTCTCCTTCTGAAGGAGAAATCACAATCGAGAGACGAACCCTAATCTCCCATCATGCCAGCGAACAATTTGAGATCAATGATTGTGCATGTAAATCGAAGATCTGATTATGATTCCATTCTTTCTCCTTTTTCTTTGTGCGATTGATTTAACACGAAAATTTTGTAGTGCTCGTCGTATTACCGACATAATCTTTGAAGAAAAATATGTTAAACGATATGCTCAAACATTGAACGAATGAATATTAAGTGAAAAATAATATTGCTAGCATTGGCCAGAACTGGGCATTTTGCTAGGGACCCACTGCAAGGGGTGGATGCAAAGAAGATGTTATGGGGTATTATTTATTAAAATAGCTTCTGAATCTAAACGATCTTCTGAATTTTAATTAGTATTGTTATTCTTCTATAGGCCTCAATGGGATTTATGCTCAAATTTCTGGGAAGGGAGCACGATAGCCTGGTAAAAAACACTATGCATAACTCGTAAATTGTTTCTTTTTTTTGGTTTTTGAAGGAGATCTAGAAGCTACTTGCTAAAAGGAAAATTGCGAAGGACGCCCGAAACGATCTCTACTCCACATTCGTTAAAACCATAAATGGGGGCCTTGTGTTTACGTTTATTAGTTACGTAGGGGTGATTGGTTTACCTGAATTCTCTCAAAAAATTGCTAGGGAATTGAAATTAGATCATATATTTTTTTGGAAGAAACCTCCACCAGAGATTCCACGCATAGCATTTGATGTCCTTGTCTTGCAAGCATTGGCCAAAACTGGGCATTTTGCTAGGGACTCACTGCAAGGGGTGGATGCAAAGAAGATGTTATGGGGTCTCAATGGGATTTATGTTCATATTTCTAGGAAGAGAACACAGTTGCCTGGTAAAAAACACTATGTAATTGTTATTTCTTTTTGTTTTTTGGTTTTCATGAGCTTTAAATACAAATTCTTGTCTTTTTGTTTGTGTTTCCTCAGCTTGAATCAAGAAAAGTGATATGGTAACAACGAGTAAGAACAAAATTCCTGGAGTTTGCAATTCCCTTTACCTACTTCTTTATTTTTCTTATGTTTTGATAAAACCGGAAAAACAAAATTTTGAATCTTTTGGGTACAAATGATCTTTAGTTTGTTGAAGCTTGTAACTGACTCTCTTGTTGTGAATCCTTTTTGACTTGGTATGCTCTTGTTGTGAATCTTTTTAACTTGGTATGCTTTCAGTTGAAAGTAGTATTGCAAAAAGCTTATTAGGGAGCATAGTGTTTTTGCGTCGTTGACTTAACTTTTTTACTAGGGATAAAAAAGCTTGTTTAACCAACTCGGCCGGTTCCACCACTAGGTCAATATGGATAGGTGCATATGTAGGGAAAAAGGTCAAAAAAAACATGAAGTATGAAAAAATGGCCAAATAAAACATTAACTAACCTAGTGACCAAAAAAATCCTAATGTTTGTTTTGATTTGGCCATATTAAACATAATGAGAATTGACTTTTTGTTAAACGTTATTTTCTCACAGAATCGTTAATTTCTTCTTCTCCATAGATAAAAATCCCAACACGAAAACACAACATATCACCCAAAATATTAAAAACAAAGATGTTTTAAAAAACCATCATCCATGTGAAGGTCCACCATCTTGTGAAGCCTCTCCTCCCTATAAGTAAATTAATCGAATGAACAATGTAGGTACAATAATCAATTCAACGAAGTAATTACACCAATGTAAACGAACAAAACTTGAAATTTTCTAGGTCGATCCCGTGGTCGTCTCCAAAACTATGTTTGCATTAGAGCACCGTCTTTTGTTATGGCCTTCTTGTTTACAACGTGAGCATGTTGGAACACGACCTCCGCGGTTTAACTTCCTTTTATCAAAAGTGGACTCCATAGGACCCTTACGCCTAGCATGATTACTTTCTCTACCACGGTTGTGTGATCTCGATGGTAGTGGCAATACATGTAACTTATTCAACCTTGGCCACAATATCATACCTTGAACAGGCCTTATGCCACGAACATAGGCTTCCCGCCACTTCCTAGTGCTGTAATAATCATATACAAAGTCCTCAGCTTTTAGCTTTAATGATGTGATAACACACATTGCGTGAATGCACGGTATACCATTCAATTGCCACTTCACGCAACCACAAGTTCTTGAAGTCATATCAACCCGATAAGCAACACCATGATAGTCAATCTCATGCAAATCTCCAGTAGTCATGTACCTAATGCAGTCTTTCGCCTTGCCTCTGGTTAGCTCAATCTCAGCATGAGCTCGAGGAGTGCATCGAGTCTTCACTCTTTTTGCAACTATTAACCTCTTTGCATTACGTTGCATACATTGTCTCATAATATCTTCTAACATATCCAATAATGGTTTTTTCCTGGCGTTACTTATTCCTCTATTGAAAGACTCATTAAGATTGTTCAAATTGTCATTGCAAAATGACCCAATCCTAAAAAAGGCACGAGACCATGTCATTGGCCTAGTGTGTTGCAGTGAGCCATAGACACCATTGTACTTCCTCATCTCCTCCAAGTGATCCTCAAACTCACCAAGCGTATAACTCCGTGCTATTTTCCAGAACATACGCTCAAGTTCCATATCAGTGTTGCGTTTCTTCCATTTTTCGAAAATGTGTCTCGCACACATACGATGTTCAGCTTCAGGAAGATCCTTGTTGACAACATACAAAATACCCTATAAAAAACAAATAAAAATTAGTCGTAGCATATTAGTATTAAAAGTAATAAATAATATCCAAAATATCTTACCCAATGCTTATCAGATATTATTGTTATAGTTCTTCCATCTCCTAGTCCTAAATTAACTTTCAGATGTTTGAAAAACCATTCCCAATTGTCATTACTTTCCACTTCTACAACTGCCCATGCAATGGGAAAGATCCTATTGTTTCCATCCCTACCAACTGCAGCCAACAACACTCCTTTAATATCTCATTTGAGGAATGTACCATCTACTCCTATGATGGGTCTACAAGTCTGCCTCCAAGATTCGCGCAAAGATTCAAAACATACATAAAGACGATTGAAACGTTAAAGACTTCCAGGTGTTGGCCCGGGAATTGTCTCAATCTCCATTGTAGACATTGGATTAGAGGTCAGAATCTCTGCTTGATAATCCTGCAAACTGACTTTCATGACTTGCCTTTCTTTCCGCTACAAGTTTTGTCTTCACTTTCTTGCATTGATCCTCACTAACAATCAGATTGTATTTCATTTTGACTTCTTCTACCATTTCTTTTGCTGTAAATTTTGGATTTCTCCTTAATTTCTCCTCAAAAATCTGCGCAATTGTTGATACTTTCAGCACCTTAGAATATCCAGATCTGACACAAATATGTTCATTTATGTATACCTTGATCATCAACTTGTTTTTACCTCTCTCAAACGAACAAAACACTCTCCACGGACATGTTTTGTCTGAACAAACTGCACCAAGCTTAAGAGATTCAGACCTATACATCTTAATGTCATATTCCGTCTTCAATGCATACATAAGCAATGCATACTTAAAATCAGAAGCAGAACTAAATGTTTGTCCCAACCACAAAACCTCATCAACACCTCTCCGATTCCTACGCTCATCTGAATCATCATTATCATCATCATCAGATGACAAAGATTCTGGGATGACATCATCATTCCACGCATCATCTCTGCTTTCAGCATCATCATCATTTTCATTCAAATCAACTCGGGCAATATTTCCAAAACACTCCTCTAAATTTCCAACGACTTCTTCTTCAATTCCTAAACCATTGTCATTGTTATCTTCAAAGGCAACATTTATATCCTCCAATTCTGCCTCACAATCAACGACGTCATCACCACCTAATCTATTATCACCATCATCGGTCTCACTATTTCCAAAATTGTGTATAACAATGGCACTACAAAAGAAGGCAAAAATTAAATCTTCCAAATTGAAAATCCATAAAAAAATTCAACAAATCCAAGCTGTTAATTACGTTGACTCGATCGGCGGTTCTCCAGTCGGCGATGCTTCAGTCGGCGATGTTCCAGTCGACGGTGCTCCACTCTGCCGCCGGCGTATAGGAATCTTAGGTCTTCTATCGCCAGCCATGTTCATTATTCAAGTCGAAGAAGAAGAAATCGCCGGGCGAAGAAGAAGAAGAAGAAATCGCCGAAGAAGAAGAAGAAGAAATCGCCGGCGAAGTAGAAGAAGAAGAAGAAATTGCCGATGAAGAAGAAGAAGAAGTCTAAGGTTTTGATTTGGGTGTTTTCGATTTGAGATTTTTATCTATGGAGAAGAATAAGTTAACGATTATGTGAGAATTAACGTTTAGCAAAAAGTCAATTCTCATTATGTTTAATATGGCAAGTCAAAGCAAACATTAGGATTTTTTTGGCCACTCGGTTAGTTAATGTTTTATTTAGCCATTTTTTTTTTACCACTTTTTTTTTTTTGGGTCAGTCCATGATTATAGATTCATATATACATGATTTAGGATTTTGCCTGCGTCCGAAATTTCGAAGCTAAGTAAAATACTTATATAGGCCTTTAAAAAATGGGATGTCAAAAAAAAAAATTATATAGGTCTTAAAAAAATTGGGCTGTTAATAGCTGAAGCCTAATATAAGCTTTTTAAGGAAGCTGGCAATTACGCAGAGGCTGCCATCACCGTGAGGGCGTGACCGTAACAACATTAAAGAGGGATGTTTAGATGTAGAGATTGTTTACACATTAATGTAGGATTTAATTTAGCCAATTTTTTTAATCCATTCTCCTCTCAATACTTAGTAACTTTGTTTGAAACGACAATACTTAGTAACTTAGATGTTTATAAGGTGAAGCGTGAATCAATGTATGATTGTACATACAGCTTCAGTTTATCGTGTTTATTTTAAATTGAAGAACAACAAAAAGATGAGAGGAACAAATTGTAAGACCAAAAATTTGCACTATAACATGATATTGATTTAATCACAGAATGATAAATAAACGTTAAGGAAAGATAATATAAAACGATCTACAGAACGGAGATGAAGCATAAACGATATCAATGGAGGCGAGGATTAATCTATTTCCTTAACTCAAAGAATCTCTCGTAGTGCGACGGTTTTAATAGATTCGTGAGTCCCAGGATACAACCATTGAATCCGTTATCACAAGCACTTGATAACGGATCTGTCGAACATAATAACTACGATACTCTCGAAATAGACTTACTCTAAGCAGTAGGGAATTGATGAACTTTGTTAGAAATTTTGGTGTGATTTTTTAGTGTGTTAGATGATAATCTTTCTAATGAAAATCGACCAGTATATATAGGAGAGAGAGGCTAGGTTTTTCGCAGACTTGATTAACAAGGACAGAATATTCCGCAGAATATTCTGTAAGTCGCGCGGCTAGGGCTTTGTTAGTATCGATCGACACCTAATAAGTTCTGCGAAAATTCGGCCCAAAATTAATAGCTCGGACTAAGGCCCAACGACCATTAATCATATAAGAGCCCAAGAGCCATCTAAAAAATGCAACGAGCCAGAGCCAGGCGGCGGTGGTGGTGCGCGCGTGTGGTCTTTCCTTGTCTCTTGTTGTTAGTCATTTGAATAAATGATACAACCAATCCATATATATACCACAAGGAAACTTTCCTTGTTTCCAATATAGATTTTTCACACTTTTTCATATTAGTTATAACCAATGAAAACACTTCATTTGGATGGGCTAAACACATTTCTTATTCACACAAACACATTTTAATAAAGCTCACCAGCTTTATAAAAATAGTTCCAACACAAATGTAATTGCTTTTATATTTCGTCGGATTTGGCCAAAAACGTAATTAATTGCTTTTTCTTCTTCTCGAGTTTGTGTGTATTGTGTTGTATTTCCAAAAAAAAAAAAATTCTAATTGAAACGACGCCGTTTCATTTGCCTCCAGGCATTAGGCAAGTCACAAGACTCACAAGAGTCTCTCTCTCCCTCTTTCGCTTCTCTTAACCTCAAATTCTAATGTAAGTATGTAACACGTCTCGCAATGGTAGATCTAGAAAATTATCTATATGGGGCACATATTAATCATAAATAATAGATATTAAATTAACATATGTTCTATTAAATTACCATTAACAAAAATTATTAAACATGTACGATTTTTTATCCTGTTCTATTTTAAAATTCTAAGTCCAACAAATTTTTAAGTCTCGCAATGGTGGATCTAGAAAATGTTTCTTTGGTATGAGCAACAATAATCAGATGGTACTGATAATTCAATAACAGCAACCTTATCAACAACTTCAGCCTGTAGCCCTGATCTCAGCTTGCTAGAACAATGTCATACCTGGTTCTATCTACAGCAGACGCAGCAGGTAGGAGCTTGTCCAGCAAGCTGTCTTTTCCAAGCATAGGCAACGACTGCACCATCTGGAAAGACCAGTGGCATCTGAAGACCCCATGAGTTACTTCTTGACCGGAGAGATTCAGTGAAAACTCCAGATTCTTCAAGCTTCTTACCTGATCCAATAATCATGATCAGTCGACGCAGAGGCGGATATCGGCGAGGGTGCAAAGCAACGAACATGGCTTCAAAAATTCGGCCGGCGCCGAGGCGGATATCGGCGATAACTCTAGCCGCTGATCCATGGCCTGAGCCACCTGCTTCGGCTCTAGATAACAAAATGAGACGCTCCAAATTAGTTTCCAAAAAACTATAATCCATGTTTTTTGGGATGCGATAAGATCAACCGAATTTAAATAAACCGAAAAAATTTAACTCGCAGATGCATATTGATATGATGTTGAATCCGGTAAACCAGTAGTAAACCCGAACCAAACAGAAGTTTCTTGAGTTTTCCAAAAGAAAACGCAGGCCCATTTGAGCAATATACCATATATATTTTTCCCTTTTGAAGACAAATCACAAATCTGCGAAAACCCTAATTTCGGATTATCCAATCATGGCGCGGAATCTGAGATCCGTCGTTGCGCAGGTGTCTCGTCGCCGCAAGATTTCTTCATCCAAGGTTACCGCCAGCGGTAACGTTCTCTGATTCTCGAACGTATTCTATAAAATTCGCGAGGATCGTCGATGTATTCATATGTGATTGTTCTTTCTTTCTTTCTTTCAGATGTGAAACGCGGAGGTGTTGACGATACGCGTACGCTCTACAACCTTGGAGTGATTGTTAGCTTTTTTGGTGGTAATGTTGAGATTATCCGTATATTATTCATTATTTAATTTTAATTTTTGTAAGAGATAGGGAAAAAACAAATTCGTGATTGCCTCTTTTTTTTGTTTTTAATCGTATCTCAGTGTTAATAATGGTTAATCGAAGTGGAAACGCCGAAGCGTCTGGTATGAATTGTTTTTAACATTTGGGAGGTATAATGGAATCCAAAAAAAAAAAAAAACGGAAACTAAACAACAATCTTCATTTTTGAAGGCCAAGGAGAAGGCTAAGGCGGCGGCGGCGGCGGCGGCGGCACAGCGTGATTGTCTTCAATTGAAGAAGAAAAGTTTGTGTTTAGTAACTATGTGATGTTGTGAACAAAAATTAATAACTATGTGACGTTTGCTTTGTGTTTAGTTTGATGCTGTAAACAACATAATGATCTATTATGGTTTTGATGGTTGCGTTATGTTTACTATTGATGCTGTGAACGACATAACAATATGTGGTTGCAACTTCTGTTTCTTCAGGATACTTCTTGAGAAATATTTTCGTCATGTATGAATATTATTGTTTTGGGCCGTTATTTGTGGCCCCTTTTTTTTTTGTTCGGCTACTTTATAACAAAGTGAATCATCAAACAAAAAGAAAACGGAGGAATCATATTCAGATGTTTCGGCTGGAGATGACATTGAACGTCTTCAGAAAGAGCTTGACGAAGAGATGGAACTAGAGTGCAAGCTAAAGGACGAGCTTAGATAAGTATAGTTTAATGTCAGTGAAATTATTATAGTCCGTTGGTTCAGTGACATGAAATATCTTTCTTATTTTATTTGGTTTTCTGTCAATACAGTCGTCGCTGATGAACCAACTCCAAATCAATTTAGTTCTCTAACCGAATTAAACCAACGAACCAAAGTAAACCAACAATATAATTATCAATCCCTAAATTCACTCATCTTGATTATCGAGCGTGGGCTGAAGCAATGAAAATACACACACGTTAACTTGGTTGACCAAGGTAGATGGTACACGATCGTGAAGGAGAAGCGGAGACGTGCGACGAAGACGACTAACACCGGTGGCTGCTCAGATCGGCAAACGGACAACGGCTGAGCGACAGTGATGCTGAGGCAAGGCTGGCGGAGCAGACCGGAGCAACGGTCGTCGACGGGAGGCTCGGGGAAGTAGTTGCAAAGTTTGCTTGCACTGCAAGAAACAACTCAAGCGCACCCTAGATCGTGATCCCCTGGCTCGATGGTGCTGCGGCGGCTCTCCAACGACGGTGGTGTCCTTCCTGGTGCACGGTGGTGGCTCGGCGACGAAGAACGGAGGCGGTGGTGGTGGCTCGGATCGCACCTCCCCATCACGTACGTAGACTACATGAAGAAGACGAAGGGAACAAGAAGAGATGACGTGCGGTGGATTTCAGCTTGGCGGGTCCTCGAACAAACGTGACGGGTCTCCGGTGACGTCTCCGTTCTCCTCCGCTCATTCCCATCATTCATCTTGCTTCTCTCTCCTTCCTCTCCGGTGATGGTGAACGGAAAATGATGGCGGCGACGATGACTGCAGCGACGGTGGTTCACAACGGGTCTCCCTTCTCTCTCTCTCGTTCTTCTCTGTCGCGACGGTGATCCTCTCTCTCTCTCCTTCTCCTTCTTTCCGATCTCCTTTCTATCTTCCTCTCTTCTCCTTCTCAGTTCCTTGTCCGGTTTCTCTTCTCTCTCTCTAAGTCATGTGAACTCTCTATCTTCTTCTTCTTTCTCTTTCTTCTCCTTGCGATTCCTCTTCCTCCTATTTTCTTATAATAAAATTAGTGGGTGTAATAATTAAAGGTGGTGGACGTAAAGCAAGGTAGGGGTGTAAAGTGAAGGTGGGGGAGTTAGATGAATGTGGGTGTTTAGTGAAGGTGGGAATGTTACAATTCTTCCCCAGAAAAGAATTCGTCTCCGAATTTGTCGACAAATGTTGTATCCTGCTTTGGTCTTTAAAGATCTCATGATAGTCTGCCTTCATCTGCTGCTCACACTCCCACGTTTCCATCTCAATATCGTATCTTAACAAACCCACACTGACTTGACTTGATTTCTTTGCACATCAACTTCCTGGTTTTTATGAGCTTCCTTAAATGTTCTCAAGAATGCTGCATCACTAACTGCAATTTCCAAATCCTTCCGACGTTGGTCCGCGTAACACTTATGTATGTCATGGGCTTCCTTTAACCGATCCTTAAGCAATTCAACTTTTATTTGAATAGGAAACCATCTCTGTCTTTGAGTATGGTTGAAGCTGATGTCTAGCGATATGAACAATATTTCACACAAAATGGCATCTTCTTCTCGTAATAATGACGACGAAACGATGGATGAAAGATTTCACGATGTTTTCGATCAAGCATTCGAAAATTTATGCGATGATTATGGTGATCGTCAAGAACCAACAAAGAAAAAAAGAGCCTATATTGAAAGAGATTGTGAAGAAGGACACAACCGGTTATGGAATGATTATTTCAAAGAAGATGCAACATACCTATATATTTCGACGCCGTTTTAGAATGAACAAAACCTTGATCATGCGTATTGTTGATCGACTCTCCAATGAAGTTCCATTCTTTCAACAAAGAAGAGATGCTATCGGAAGGTTCGGTCTCTCTGGACTACAAAAGTCTACAGCAGCAATTCGTATGATGGCATATGGTTGTGCGGGTGATGCGGTTAACGAATACCTCCGGCTTGGTGAAAGCACTGCGATTTCATGCTTGGAACATTTTGTTGAAGGAATCATATATTTGTTCGGAGATGAGTACCTAAGAAGACCCACACCAGAAGATCTTCAACGACTACTCGATATTGGAGAGATACGCGGATTTCCCGGGATGATAGGAAGCATCGATTGTATGCATTGGGAGTGGAAGAATTGCCCCACCGCTTGGAGAGGGCAATACACACGTGGATTTGGAAAACCAACAATCGTTTTAGAGGTTGTAGCTTCACAAGATCTTTGGATATGACACGCGTTTTTTGGACCTCCAGGTACCTTAAACGATATCAATATTCTTGATCGCTCACCAGTTTTTGATGATATGTTACAAGGTAAAGCTCCAAAAGTGAATTACTTTGTCAACGGACACGAGTATCATTTGGCTTACTATCTCACCGATGGAATTTAACCTAAATGGGCAACATTTATCCAATCTATTTCAATTCCACAAGGTCCGAAAGGATCCTTATTTGCTACATATCAAGAAGCTGTCCGTAAAGATGTCGAGCGTGCTTTTGGAGTCTTGCAAGCTCGCTTTGCCATTGTCAAAAATCCAGCTCTTATTTGGGATAAGGTAAAAATAGAAAAGATTATGCGAGCATGTATAATACTTCACAATATGATAGTAGAAGACGAACGAGATGGGTACACTCGGTTTGATGTATCCGAATTCGCACAAGCAGAAGCAAACAGAACTTCACAAGTGGATTTCACATATTCTACAGATATGCCTTCAAATATTAGAAATATGATGGGCATTCGAAATCGAGTTCGTGATCGAACAATGCATCAACAATTGAAACCCGATTTGGTTGAGCATATATGGCACAAATTTGGCACAAGTCAAGATTACGACTAATCATTTTTCCGGTTTATGATTTACACATCTATTTTTTATATGCTTTTATGTCATGTATGTTTAAAATTTTATGAAATGCAATAATATTTAGTTATAAATTGGTTACAAATTTAAATATTATAATTTAAATTTTTTTTTTTTTTTTAAGAACCCCACTTGAGGTTCGAGCAAAATTAAAAACATAGAATGTGAGGTTCTTAATTCAAAAAATTTCAAAATTATTAATAAAAAATGGTAAGAACCCCAAATGGGATTCTACCTTTGGAGATGGTCTTAGTGTCTGCCCCAGTACCGAGCAAGTGTACCGCACTAGGGCAGGTCGGTACTGGACTTGTACCGATTGGTGGTACCGACCTAGAGCCGGTCAGCGTTGATCTCTAGTCTCGCGGCCAGTCAGACATACCCTTAGTAAAATCGCCGTATCTCCTGGGATACGCATCCGAATGGCCTCAAACAACCTCCAGTCGACAGATAACTCATTGGGATACAACTTTTATGAAGGCCATTGAAGCTGAATTTGATCGTAAGCCCTTCGTTCTGCCAGTTCTTTCAGACTCTTCAAAATGATCCTTGCATCCTATTTTGCTCCATTACTCCAAACATCTTCAAAATGTCTCCAAACACATAGAAAACACTTCAAATGCATGCAAGACTCACTAGGACCTAATCCAACTAACTAAACCCTAATTTAGACCAAAACACTAAGAAAACCATGAGAAACACATGCATGGGACATAAAACACTAAGCTAGATGCATACTAAAACGGGTAAAATATGAGTATATCAATATATAAGAAAGCATGTAGTAGGGTTTCTAATCTACACAATCAGGCCTACCATTTCTTTTTTTTTTACGTGATTCAATTACTAATCGATAGACATAAGATCTCCTTTTATCATTATCTATAATTTATATAAACGAAAATGTTAAAACTTCTTATTCGAAATGATTATAAATATTAAATACAGAAATATTTACATTTTTGTTTAACCGGACATAAGAGCACTAATAACCAATTATCAACCATCAAAATTTGCGTTCTTAACCAGACTCGATATAGAACTTATGATAAAAGAAGAATGAATCGATTTATATAGCTTATGGTTTGGGTTAGCCAACTCGGAAATATCAAAGCGCTTTATTGAGAACTATCTTTTGAAAACCATGATATATGAGAAGGTTTTACAAATCGGAATCAAAATGGATAAATTAACCAAAATACCATCTAAAACCGAGATAAGTTCAGAACCAAATGGAACCGGACCAAACTTGCACATCGATTTTGAATATATACGATCAGGATTTTGAATATATATGACCATGGCACAATTTATAATACTTTAAGAAACCAAATAATCAATAGATATACATAAAATTTCCTTTTCTCGTTATAGATATAACCTATATATGTAAATTATCTTTTTTTATTAGCTAGATCACACGGACCTAAGCAAAAATTTCTTAATACAAGAACGTTTATTAGAATTAGACAATTAAACAATAAGTGGTTTCAAATACGTTTAGAGGAGAGCAAAACCAATCATCTCTCTTTATCTCCCGAACTTCAGTAGGTCGATTCGTTTTATGTAAAAGAACGATTGAGCAATCTTATTAACAACTGATTGCAAACGAAACAATGTATAGAACCTCTCGCGATGCTGATCACAATTATCTAAAAAGAATTTTTTTTATAAATTACCAGCAATCCAAGAAAAAAAAAATCAATGTAAAACAAATCAAAAAATTAAACCAAAGAGAATACATTGTCATGCATTCACTACTTCCAAAAAAAATGA
Source organism: Eutrema heterophyllum (assembly GCA_002933915.1). Lineage (NCBI taxonomy): Eukaryota > Viridiplantae > Streptophyta > Magnoliopsida > Brassicales > Brassicaceae > Eutrema > Eutrema heterophyllum. The sequence goes on along the minus strand of PKMM01013437.1, from coordinate 632,973 downwards.
ACAATGCGCCAAACACGCAAGGGATTCAAAAAAGAATCAGACCAGAACAAAACAAAAAACATCTTTCGAAGAGAGGACGGAGAATCTCATTGGCTTGCCTCATAGAAGGCAACCATATACTCTGAATCATCATCAACTAAACCCAAGCGTAATAGGCATCTTTGAAAGTAGGGTAGAGAACTCCACTAACAGTCCTTATATCCAAATAAGAACATGGGCCACAAACGACATGCAACAACATTCTCAAGTAATAAGCTCACCATCATCAAAGGGACAGTGAGCTATAACACACATACGTGGTGAACCGGTGAGACGGGGTCTCCAACGACGTCTTGTACGATCCCATACCCAACGATTAAGAAACTATGAATACAAAGATAACCTGGCTTCCGGATATTCGCGATTACACTGCATCCAAGCCAAAAAATTTCCATCGCCAACACTCACAGACGAATGTCACCACTCGGAAGAACAGATTCAGTCGGAGGAACACTACAAGAAAACAGCCTTATTCCAATGAAATTTTACGACGGAAATAATTCGATGTAAAGTACAAACGAATTTGCATCGACTTTACAACAAAATATATTTTCGATGTAAAGTCGTCGTAAATATTTGTCCTCGTAAAATAAGGACGCTTTTACGACGACATTACGACGATGTCAAAATTCGATGTACAATTACATCGGAATTACATCGAATATCATTTTTTGTAGTTCATTGTAATTTCGATGTAAATTTTACATCGAATCCATAATCCATACTAATTTAGGGTATAAGGTTTACGGTGATTATAAGGTTGATTCAAAGTTCTATAAGATTGGTTTTTCATCGTTTATATTGTTTTACCTAAGTTCTACTCATTGTATACAAAAATTTGAGTTTTCACAAAAATCAATAACATTATATACTTCATGCATGTTATGGATATACTTATAAGAACAAAGCTTATACATTATTATGCAAGATAAGTAAGTTTTACAGAAATTAGATTCAATCGTCGTTATTGAATTTGTTGTTTACTAAGAGAAGTCTTGGAAGCACAAATATACTTCGTTGATACATTTAAATATTGTGTATTGTAATTTAGGGTATAAGGTATATAATTATTTGATTACGACGATATTACGACGGATTCGTTGTAAATTTGATGTAAAATTACATCGAATTTACAACGAAATACTAAAAATATGAAATTTCCCACACGTGGCAAATTTAATTTTTGATTACGACGATTTTACGACGGATTCGATGTAAATTCGATGTAAAATTACATCGGAATTACATCGAATATCATTTTTTAGTATTTCGAGGTAAATTCGATGTAAATAATTCTATACCTTATACCCTAAATTACAATACACAATATTTAAATGTATCAACGAAGTATATTTGTGCATCCAAGACTTCTCTTAGTAAACAACAAATTCAATAACGGCGATTGAATCTAATTTCTGGAAAACTTCCTTATCTTGCATAATAATGTATAAGCTTTGTTCTTATAAGTATATTCATAACAAGCATAAAGTATATAATGTTATTGATTTTTGTGAAAACTCAAATTTTTGTATACAATAAGTAGAGCTTAGTTAAAATAATATAAACGATGAAAAACCAATCTTTTAGAACTTATAATTAACCTTATAATCATCGTAAGCCCTAAACTTTATACCCTAAATTAGTATGGATTACGGATTCGATGTAAATTTTACATCGAAATACCAAAAAATGATTTTCGATATAATTTTACATCAAATTCGTCGTAATCAAAATTAATTTTGCCGCGTGTGTGAAATTTCATATTTTTAAATATTTTGTTGTAATTTCGATGTAAATTTTACATCGAATTTACATTGAATCCGTCGTAATCAAAAAATTAAATTTGCCGCGTGAGGGAAAATTCATATTGTTTGAATTTTTGGTTAAAATTTTACAATGGATTTACATTGAATCCGTCGTAATTCCAATGTAATTTACCATCGAAATTACGTTGACCACCACTCTATATATACGAGCCCAAATTTCTTTCTTCAACTTCATTCTCTCACAATCTCTTTCTCTCAAAGCTCCAATTAACATCTCTCTAAAATTAAAATTTTTTTTTGTCAATTAAATTATATAAGATTAGAAATTAGGATTGGAAATTAGTTAGGATTGAAAATTATCTTTTAAGGAACTTCGATATCAACGTAGATAATTAGTATTTCGAATTGTATTTTTATTATTTGTATTTTGAATTTATTTATAAATTTTATACTTATAATTTTATTAATTATATAACTTATAATTTATAATTTTATTAATTATTAGTGTATAGTTATAATTTTATTAATTATATAATTTATACATAACATCGAAATTATATCGATCTAGGATTTACATCGATTTTACATTGAATTAATTTTACATCAAATTTACATCGAATTCAATTTACATCGAATTTATTTCACAACACAAAATTTTTATTATTCGATGTAAAATCAATGTAATTTTACATTAATTTTACATCGAATAATTTACGATGATTTTACGAAGGTTCGTATTCGTCCCCGTTTTTACGACGATTCTCGAGTTACGACGATCGTTTACGGCGATTTGGCAATCATCGCTAATCCATCCCAAAACTTGTTTTACATTGATTTTACATCGATTATGTCCGTTGTAAAGGACGTGTTTTCTTGTAGTGGAAGGTGATATGGCAAAATTTGGGATGTAGTATTAGGACGACAATTGCAATCTACACAAAATAAAAAATGTATAGAATAAATAGATAAACAAACCAACTAATAATAATAAAACCAAAATAAGCAAATAAAAGAGTACACGATCACATATAACAATGACTAATTGAAAGCAAAAACAAAAAAGATAAACAGGAATAAAAAGCAGGTTAAACAATAAAAACGAATCAAAGGAAGTGATGTCTTATATATTTACACGTAGACTCCATCGGATGATAAAGAAGCCAATGAGTCAAGCTTTAGAAGATCAGCACCGAACAGCGGAACCTTAAAAAAAAAAGGAAAAAATATATAAACAAACAAAAACATAAAAAATACATAAAACACACAACATCAAACGAAATGACAAAAAAAAAAAAACGAAACTCTACGAACAGATAACCAGAGCTTAACAAAAAAGAAGGCATATATAAAGGTGTTGAATATCGAAACCAATAAATCAAGCCAAACGAAGTGACGAACAAAAAACTAATAAAAGGAAACTATATGAACAAATAACCAAAGCAAAAGAAAAAAGGAGACAGACCTAAAGTTGTTGAATACTGAAACTAAGAATTCAATGAAATAAATCAAGAGACATGCATGTATATATAGCCTAATGAAGACGTTAGAGTTTTGATAATATTTTCCATTTCAAAACCAAAATCACTTAAGATAAATATAAAATATATTGAAGTATATCATATATATGCTAACCACACACACACAAAAAAACAATAATCGGTTGTCCGATTGAAAACCAAACCAATCGAAACCCAAAAGTTGGTTTCGATGCGTTTCGATTTCGATTCGATTTAAACCAATACGATCGGTCCGTATTAAGTGAATTCTTTTAAATAATGACATGTAAGCAAAACGGTTTGAAACTCGATGAGGAGCCGACACGTAAGCAAATCACTACACAAAGAGTTATATAGATCTATTTTGTGTTTGGTTTGATATGATTTAGATATTTTTTAATTTCGGTTTTTAACCGAAAAACATAAATTATATTTGGTTTAATACTCTCTTCGTTTTAAATTGATGTATGTTTTATACTTTTCACACATTAAAAAACTTTTTTGTATTGACTATTATAACTTTTCACACATATTCAAATTGTTTTCTAGGCTTTTTAGTGTGTCCACGTCACCCAAAATAAAAAGAAAACTAGCGGCTAATAATGAAGATACGCATCATATAACAATGTCAATCCATGACATCGAAACAATTTATGCATGGAGAAAATGCTTCGTTGGTATGAGCAATAATCAGTTGCTCGTTGCGATTTCTCTATATATATATGGATTAGTTATGCTCTATTGAGTGATAGTGTGTGTATTGACACAAAATAAATATTTTGGCCTAGTGGGTTGGGTTGGGTTTTAGTTCTGGTAATTACTTTGGGTTTTGTTTTGGGATATTGTCGTTTAAAAAACGTGTTAGCTACTTATGAAAATCAAAAAGATTCACATTAATATTTACTTTTTTTTAACACTTTCTAGACTATTACATCATTGTTAGAGATATTTTTGATTATATCTTATTACAAATGATGATCTACTTGCAAGATAATCACGGACGACTTCACGTTGCGACGATACATGTACCACATCATGATGGATACCTTTATGTTTGACTCACGAGACCAGACGGCTTTCACCTGGACTGCACTGAAACCTCCGGTAGACCTTGCATCCCTAGACCTGGTGTAGAAGCATTAAACCATTAACCATTAGGCTACTGGGCTTCCACCATTAATATTTACTTTATTCCCTTAATATTTTCATATGTAGAAAAACCATGTTTTCCCTTTTCAATAAGAGACGAAGAAACCAGAGACAAACCTTAAACTCCCATCATGCCGGCGAACAATATGAGTGATTGCGCAGGTAAATCGAAGATGATTATGATTTTCTTGTTTCTCCTTTTTGTTTTTGTTTTGTTTTTACCTTTCTTTGTGCGATTGATCCAACATGAAAATTTTGCAGTGCTCATCGTATTAACGCGGAAGGAGATGTGTTGTGTCTAGCCGCAATTTCTCTTCACCCGCTAATAGCAGTGGTAACCTTCTCTGATTCCGCCTGAAATCTGTAAAATCGTGTTCGGTGTATTCGTTTTTCTGATTTGTGATTGTTCTTTCCATAGCAGAGTCCAACTCTTTCATTGAAAGAGCTGTTTATTCCCTGGAGAAGGTTGTATCGATCTCCAAGTGGATAACCTTTGGATATGCAGGTTACTCTGCTTTGGGTGAGATTTTGATAATATTCGTTTTTTTGTTTTTTTTTGTTTTAGAGCTAATGGGAAATAAAAACAAATTCGTGATTTTTTTTATTTTTTTTCAAACCCAGCAATGATTGAGTTACAAGGATACCGTCGAATGTTGATGAGAAGACTGGATGAGAGACTACGTCACATTCAGTAGAATCTACATTTCTGTTAAGTTTGTGTTTGACGCTGTGAACAAGTGTTCGGTGTATTCGTACCTTGATGGCATTACTCGCCATATCTCTAAAAGTATCGCTCTCGCCCTCATTAACATCCGGATTATCAGAAGCTGAACCCCGGATCAGGTTAAAAAGCTCGGCGCATTTAGCCTTGTTATTCACGAAGACCTCGCCGCTATCGTCATAAGTAAACGAGAAGGAATGGTCTATCTGTTGAGCAGCGAGTTTCCTTTTCTTGGAAGCTTCAGCTTGATCAACCTGCTCCTGATAGGTAACAGATCTCTTGTTCTTCTTTCTCTCTGCCCGTGCCTCGGAAGTCTCTTGGCCCTCGACTTCAACCTCGGTTCTTTGTTCTACCAGTGAAGCCGCTCTAGCAGTTTTCTTCTTCTTCCTCTCCTTTTTCTTCTCCTTGGTCGCCAAATTCGCGATATCATCCTTCTTGTCTGGGCGAACTTGACCGACATGTTCCTCGGATCCGGCCAAACCATCGACTTCCTGAATCTCCTCGACTTCAGAAATACGAGCTTCAACTCGTTCGTTCTCGTTCGCTTGAACGACAACATCCTCTTCACTACGACGAGCTGCAGCTGGAGCACCCCGTACCTCGGGTAACAAATCGGATCTATGTTTAGCGACCTTAGCCTTTAGTCTCGCAGCCAGGCTTGGAGCGTTTACTTGAACGGGTGCCATCCTTGAAAGGTTAGATAACCTACTCGCTGATTGTCCCGATGTACCCCAACTCGCTAAAAAAATATATAAATAAATAAATAAAAAAAAAAAAAAAAAAGGAAAGGTGGGAGAGATCGATATACCGGAAGTAATACGAGCTAAGGACGCTTGAATCCTCCGAAGATGAACGTCAGGCCACCTCTCTATCCCCAGCGCTTGAATCTTAGTCAAGTCTTCGTGATAATTTGCCGGAGGAGCTATGCTTATTATAGGACGATCTGAAACAAAAAAGCAGAGAATATCAGCCGGTCACCGAAAACAAACAATCAGAGAATTAGTAAATTGAAATCTACCAACAATCGAGCTCCATTTGTTCCTATAAGTCCTATTGACATCTACGACCAACGCCTCGTTTATCTTGGCGTAGAAAAAAACCCGTTTCCCAGCCAGGGACCTTGTTAACCGGATGCACCAGCGAGCAACCCCTCTTCGCCCGAAGAGTATACGAGCCTGGTGCTGTGTCATTTTTGCAAAGCCTTGTCATCTCCTCTAAAAATGGAAGATCGACATCAACATCACATTCAGCTCCCAAAACCAGCGCAGCAACCATGAAATGAATTGCCGCCGGCATGAGTTGAGAAATCGCCATTCCTCGTTCATCGCAATAATCAATCAATAATTTCGGCAATGGCAACCACAACCGACAATGACTGAAGTACGACTCATAAAGGCATATCCATCCCTCAGGACTTTCCAAGGTCGTTCTTCCGGCGTAGGCGATCTAAGCCATATCCCCGAAGGCATCCTACAGGAGTGACGCATACTCTCCAAGGTATTGCGATTTACCGACGATGACACATTCGCCAGACGATTCACTTTCGATTTCTTCTTGCTCCGAAAGGTCGCTTGCTCCAGTTCGATATCATCATCGCCACCCCGAAGATCACCTCCTACATCATCGATCCCATCAATGGAATCGTCGTTTAACTGCGGAATCTCGAATATGGCCCTACCAGAGCTTGACCCCGCGCCATCGTGACGAGTACGAACGAGCAACTCCTTAATCGGCGAGCTCTCTTCCCCAGTCAAGTCTCTCGAATTCTTAGGAGAAGAACCAGCGCTCCCTGCGGAAACTTCGTCTCCCTCAGATTCAGAGTTTGAGCTCGATTCAATACGTTCCGGTCGGTAAGACATTGAAGCAGTTCGAAGACTTAAAACCACCGGAAAACCCTAAAAGATCGGAAAAGTGAAATCTCGAATTGAAGACGGTGGAGATATCCCGGAAAAGAAGAAAGATAAACCTAGAGAGAGAAACTTAACAAATCTAGAGAGAAGGGAGAGGATTTTTACCTTTCGCAAGCGAAGAAGAAGAATGAAGAGAAGAATGGATAGTCGAAATATATAGAGAAAAAGAAGGCGGTTATTAAGAAACATAATTATGACAACTCCTCGACTTTCGCATCGTTTGGGCCCCCACGCGCGTCTCTTCAACTTCGAGCCTCTTCAACTTCGCGCCTCTTCAACTATTTCGCCTCCACGGATCCAAAACTCTCGATCCCACGCGCACCCTTTCGACTCCAGAGACACCCCAAATGTCCAACTCAAACGAATCGACAACTGAACCGATCTAGACTCGCGCTAAACCATCTGATTATAAGTTCCCCGAATTCAACTGCTTCGACGAACTAGGGGGGCTAATTGTTGGAGGTGGGCTGCGCACACCCCCTTTAAGGCCCAGCCCAAGTCAAGATCGGCCCAGTAAATCATCAAAGCCCATCCAACTCGACCGTACGAGCTACAAGAGCCACTACTATCTCGCCACCGAGATAGGTCTGAGGTCGGTCGGTCTGATCTAAACTGACCGACCCCAAGACCTGTCATGCCCGTTATTAACCTAATCGTTTTGCTATAAATAGTCTCGTACCTTCATTTGTAAAGGAGATTCGAAAACTCCGGGAATAAAGACAGTTCGACTAACTTATCGACCTACTCTTACGACTTACTTTTACAATCAACTTTAAACGATCAACTTATCGACCTACTTTTACGAGTTACGACCTCCCTATTGATCAGTTATCTTCATTCTGATTATTGTCGAGTAACTAAGCTTTATCTAAACGAAAATCTCCGAGCTTCATTCTTCTTGTTTATCGAATTACTCATTTGAGTGCATTACCGTTACAACAACAAGGAAAATAAAAATCTATGCTTGTGATGTGTTTTGTTCTTGTTTGTTAACTAATCTATGATTGTGATGTTTCTTGGGATTCAGTACTTATAACAACTTTGATTTATATTTCTGGATTTTGCAGTTTCTGATTCTAGTTCAACTCTAGAAGATGCTTGTTTTGATGTTGTTTGTTTGAGTTCTATTAAAAGCAAAGCAAGTTAATTAACTGAATGGTTTATTAATGCTCCGAGAAGAACATTAGACATATTATTAGCTGAACTGGATACAAAAATCGCCTCTGCTTAGGCTTTAGTCAATCTCTTCTTTCCAATCTTACATTTTTTCAGCTTGGTCTAGTTATTGATTTGACAAATACAACTCGTTACTATTCTACAACAGACTTAAAGAAAGAAGGCATTAAGCATGTTAAGGTAAATGGAATACATACTGTCTATACCCATATCCTCCGTGGCAGCTGTAGGACCTGAGGATTCTTCCTCTTCCTAGTGTCTCCTTCTTATACTTGATCTTGTCACTAAGCAACGAGAAATTTATTACAGTTTCAATCGCGACTGCTTTGCGGCCTATGATAAGTAAAAAAAGAAGAAGCTGAAATCACGTAAATAATCTGGTAAACCACTGGTAAAATAAAACCGAACCAAAGAGAAGATTCACATATAAATTCGGTATTAATTGCGGACCTAAGTTGTTTAAAAGAAACTGAAAAAGGTTGGGTTAGGGCCCAATAGTATAGGCGTATATAAGAGAACGCAGACCCATTTAGAAGACCATATTTTCCCTATGTTTTTTGTTTTAAATAGGAAATTTGTCATTTTTCATTTTTGTCCTATGTTAATTCGAAAATCCTTGAAATTCTGAGCTCCAGCTTCCATGTTCCGAGCACGTCTGGCGTTATTTTGACAATTTAACATTAAAAATTTCCAAACAATTTTCTCATTTTTTAATGACATTTAGACAACAGGCAAAATAAAATAATAATAACAATCGTTATAAGTTGTCCAAGTAATAAAAGTTACTATATCTTTTGTCTCCACAGTATTACATCCGTTGTATTTTTACTCTTTTTCCCTGCCATTTGGTAAATAAATTAACCCTCATCAAAATTGTGTAAGATTAGGTTAATACACTTATTATCAACGGATTATTTGTACTTATCATTTTTGGTTACCAATAATTTTTTGCCTCGACTGACCAGTATATATTGAAGACTTCGTCAGATTCTTTCTCTCTCTCCTTTCTCAACTACTATCATTTCTCTCTTTCTAGTATTTTCTCTCTCTAGGGTTTCGATTTCATTTTTCTCCCACTGAACTCGCGATTGAACTGACTTCACCGTCTTTCGCCATCTTCGATTGATTTCCTCGGCATCGACGAAGCTTCTTGTTTCAAGGAACCCTGGATGTTGCTTCCGATTCGCTGGAAGCTTTATGTTCCTTAGGTGATTCCTCGGATATTGGATGCTCTCGGTGAGTTTTCACACTTGTTAGTGACACGCCTGATTTCCTGTCGGGATGTTTTCGAGAAGGGGACGAATTTGAAATGTCCGGCCGAGATTCGTTGATTCGTCGCTTCTAGGGTTTTTTCTCCTGTTTGGTAGCTGAGAAATGTCCGAGAAGGAAACCGAGATTGTTATGTTAATCTCTTGCTCTGCTTTCGATCTTATTTGCTTCAATATTAGAGAAGGGATTTTGTTTCTCGCTATAGAGAGACTTGGGAAGGGATTTTGAGTTTGCATTACGTTCCTTCTGGTCTGTGTTGCCTTTATCCCGCGGCTGCTAATATTTTGCTTTTCTCATGCCTTCAGACATGACTTAGGTAGGTTAATGCTGTTCATTTGCCCTTGAATGGTTGCTACGATGGACCTAAATGCTTCACCTCAACCCGAAGAAGATGAAGAACCCTATGTGAGACATCTAGAAGACTATTCGTCACGTGATGACCGGATAGAATCTGCGGTTGAAATAGCAAGACGGGTACTATTAATTTTCTACACTCTACTAACAATTAACTTAAACTCATAGCATCTCCACATAATTTCTTATTTGCCCTGAGCCTGAGGATGGATTATAATTCTGTTTCAGGAACGTGAAGAGAGAAGGAAACGAATGAGATATGACAAGCCAACGCATAACTCTCAGCCAGTTTTCCGTGATCAATATTATCAGAATCGAAATACCAAAGCTTATGATAGATACAAGATCCCTCAAGGTGATATTCATTCGCCAAATTAATTCTTATCATTTTTTTGGCTATTATTTACTCCATAGTGTATAAACGGCTTCTGAACATTTTTAGCTAGTATTTGTCTTTTCTTTCCGTTTAGGGCAATGCTTTAAATAGGTGACTCTTTGACAGCCTGTCCAATATTACAGGTTGGCTAGATTGCCCCCCTTCTGGGAATGAGATAGGATTCATCGTTCCTTCAAAAGTCCCCCTGAATGAATCTTACAATAATCATGTACCTCCTGGAAGTAGATACTCTTTTAAACAGGTGACCCATAACCAGAGGATAGCTGGGAGAAAGGTAATTTGTGGAATCTATTTGTCCTTCGTTGAAAATACGTGTATGTATCATTGTCTATTCAACACTAGTATGTCCATGATCTAAGTTTTTTTGTGTGTAATGTCACTGTCTTTTTCAGCTTGGTCTAGTTATTGATTTGACAAATACAACTCGTTACTATTCTACAACAGACTTAAAGAAAGAAGGCATTAAGCATGTTAAGGTAAATGGAATACATACTGTCTATACCCATATCCTCCATGACAGCTGTAGGAGATTGCTTTATATTTAGTTTTCTTTGCTTGTAGATTGCATGCAGGGGTCGTGATGCAGTGCCAGATAATGTGTCTGTCAACACGTTTGTCAATGAGGTATATGTTTTTTGTAGTCAAATTCCATGAATCATACATGTTTACCTGAAGTTGTATTTAATTTTCTCTTGATGTTCTTATAAGAGCAATTTTGTCTACTGTTAGTAGCTCACTCAAGAAAATTGTCTTCAGGTGAATCAGTTTGTCCTAAATCTAAAACACTCAAAGAAGTATATTCTCGTCCACTGTACACATGGGCATAACCGGACAGGGTTTATGATAGTTCATTATCTTATGCGATCTGGGCCGATGAATGTCACACAGGTGAGTTTTTCGTTTCTCTCGTTGTATCTGTGCACTTTATGTACCTCCTAAGAGTAAAGATTTTTATCATATGATGGTTTTTGTCAGGCATTAAAAATCTTTTCCGATGCCCGCCCCCCTGGGATATATAAACCAGACTATATTGATGCGTTATACTCGTTTTATCATGAAATAAAACCTGAAAGTGTTGTTTGCCCATCAACTCCGGAATGGAAGAGGTCTACCGAGCTTGATTTAAATGGTGAAGCTTTACCAGATGATGATGATGATGATGGCGGTCCGGCTGGTCCTGTGCAAGTAAGCTCGGTGCTAACCAGTGATTGTTTATTTAGCTGATCACCTATATACAAAACTGTCATTCCAATGATTTTCTTGCACGTTTTCTTAAGCTTCAGACATGCCTTTTTCCTTGTTAGTTAAGGGAAACCACCTGAAGAACCGATTATTGCTGAATTCCAGCTTCAGAATCATTGTTTCTATGCCATTTAACCATTTATTAGTGATCTTTGAAAACATTGGTAGTGCCTACAGAAAGAAAACCTCTGACATGGATTTAGGTAGGTAGGTTTTCAGAAGCTTCCATCACTCGTGAATTAAATTTTATCAGGAATTTCGTTACTGGTGCATATTGATGGGTGCAGTTGAGTCTATTCAAGGCTGACAAAGTTCATTTAGTGGTCATCTGGTTTCCATGCTTTTCTGGTGGTTATTTGTTTATAGTTTCTTTTACTGCCTTATTGTTTCAGGAGGAAACCCATCAGGTGGAAGTCAAGTTGTCAAATGATGACGTTTTGGGTGATGAAATACCCCCTGACCAGGAGGAAGGTTACCGGCAATTCTTTTATAGGATGCTATCGCTGAATATTGGGGTAGGAAATTTGAAATCTTGTTATATAGGATGTTCACACATAATGTGATGTAGTTGAATCTATGAGTATCTCACACTCGAGGTTCAGTTTCAATTCGCTTTGGTGTAAATGCCTTTTTATCTCGTGATTGATGTCTCTTATTCTGTTGTTGCACTGACGCTACTTGAGAAAATTGCAAAAGTCGGATGTGGTAATTTATAAGTAGAAATTTGAAATTAGAACATCATCTTGATCATCTTGGTACACTCAAATCATTTAGTGCTGAATATGAAAGGAAGTTTTCCTTGGCTTTTAGGTACTTTTTCCCATTGTCTTTGGTTTCATCAAGAATCCTAAAACATAGCTTATGATTTAGTTTCTGCTACTTCTTTTCTTTTGGTTTGTTTAGTATGCTTTTTCCTCAAGTGGCTATGTCAACATCCTTACATCTCCATTTTCTCTTCATTGGCCCAATCTAACATGTGCTTGCCGAATTTATTTTTCTCTAATCTAGGGAAGAGGATGTTCGCAATTTCCAGGTTCACACCCTGTCTCCTTAAACAGGTATTAATATCTGCGTTACTATTTGTAGTGCATGCAAAGAGTATTGAACTAATGCACCCCCTGAGTTTCGGGCTCATTTAGTCCACGTCATTTGCGGTACTGAAGTCTCAATATTTTCATTTACTTGTGCTAAAAACAGGGATAATTTGCAACTCTTGAGGCAGCGGTACTATTATGCAACGTGGAAGGCTGATGGAACGCGATATATGATGCTGCTAACCATAGATGGATGTTATATAGTAGATAGGAGCTTTAGATTTCGAAGGGTACAGATGCGATTCCCCTTCAGGCACCCAACTGAAGTGAGTAATTTTCTATCTTTGTTGAGTGGGATGTGTATCAATATCTACACACAACTTGCTTACTTATTTATTTTTGGTTGCCAGGGCATCTCTGATAAAGTGCACCATTTCACATTGCTTGATGGAGAAATGATTATCGATACCTTGCCAGATAAACAAAGGCAGGAGAGGAGATACCTAATCTATGATATGGTAGCAATCAACGGCCAATCAGTTGTAGAGGTTAGAACTGTCATTATTTCTTTTCTTTCTGTGATCGATAATGGTTGGATTGGCTCAAATGGATCTCAAGCTCTTTAGCTCAAGATCTGAGAATGTATCGAGGCACATCGTAAATACTGTAGCTGCCATTACCCTCATAATACAACATTTGAGAATTATGAAATTATATGATCCCTATAGTCATCTAGAGCATCTGATGCTGGTGGTGTGTATTCCATGCAAATACTTGTACATCATTTGTCGCAGTTGTTCAGTATTATTTGTTGCAGAGAGTTAGCGTTGACATAATCTGTTTACCAACATACACACCTGTCAGTAGTGTAGAGTATCAACTAGTTGTTTGGCTTGCTGTATTATGCATCATTTGCTAAAGATTCTAATGAAAAGTTGCACGATTCATAAATGGACCAGCGGCCTTTCTATGAAAGATGGAAGATGCTCGAGAAGGAGGTGATAGAACCCCGTAATCATGAGAAGGTCAGAAGTCATATCTACAGATATGACCTTGAGCCTTTTAGGGTACGTACTAAGAATTAACATTTTATTTTTTTCTCATGCCATATTCCGTTCTTACAATTCCTTTATCATTGTATGACTGCTCATGGAGCTGGTACAATTGTTTCCTCTACTAGGTACGGAGAAAGGATTTCTGGTTACTTTCTGCGGTTGAAAAGGTTTTGAAGGGTTTCATACCATCACTTTCTCATGAAGCCGACGGCCTAATCTTTCAGGTAACTATGGGATGGAAAAAGGATCTCTGATACTAGACTTTATGTCCAAACCCATATTTCTATACAAATGCAGAGATAGTGAAGTCTAGTTTTAGTACAGCTTCTTAATAATATCAGAAATCTGCTTTTCTGTTAACAGGGCTGGGATGACCCTTATGTGGCCCGTACCCATGAAGGTCTGTTGAAGTGGAAGTATCCAGAAATGAACTCGGTTGACTTTCTATACGAGCAGGATGAGAGTGGCCGTGGAATGCTCTCCTTGTTTGAAAGAGGGAAGAAGAAGCATATGGATGGAAATACTGTTGTTTTTAGAGGTGTGTATGGTGATATCTCCGCTTATATTTTAAGTTAGTAGTAAACACCGTCAATCATAAGTTATCATTATTTCTAAGAACTACTAGCTGCTAATGCTGAAACTGCAACAGATGATTCAGACCCTGCCGAGTACTCTGGGAAGATTGTAGAGTGTTCTTGGGATCAGGATGAGAAAGTCTGGGTTAGCATGCGGGTCAGGGTCGATAAATCAACGCCAAATGATATCAACACTTATAGAAAGGTCAGTACTTCAGTTCTTACCTCCCTTTATATGCTTGATTGCATTCTTTGGATCTGTATCCCAGTTGTTGCATTATTGTTTGACGATCATACTTTGCTAAACAGATCAAATCTTTCTGTCTTCTGTGTTTCTATCATATTTCCCAACCTTTCTGTCTTTTGTGTTTCTATCATCTTTCCTTCCATCTAAGGGGTTTCTTCTACTGAAATGATCCTTCAGCTACTTTGTTTACCAATAAACATATCCCATTTACCATCTTATATAAGAAAGTTATCTCTCTCTCATTGTCCATGACCCAAAGAAGAGTTTAGGCTTTCTTGGCTATATGTCAATGTTACCTGGTGTGATGGGGTTTAGTCTAAACCATTATGAATGTAAAAATAGGTGATGAGAAGCATAAAGGACAACATCACAGAGGAAGTGTTGCTGCAAGAGATAAGGGAGATCATCCGTTTGCCTATGTATGCGGACCGTATTCAAATGGATAGCAAAGCTGCGCGCCGCAGATGAAACAACATCTGTTTGTTTCTCTCAATACATACAACAAGCTGAATCAACATCTGTGGATGGCCGGTTATGCTCTTTTGCTTCTCTTCTTTGCGATTCCATGGTGCTTCTATTCTAACATTGTACGTAAGAAGATGGAAGGAACTCTACTTTTCTCGTATGTGTAAGAATCCCGGTTTCGAGGAGCTTTAGGGTTTATTATGAATCAAATTCCATTTGGCATATGTGATGATGGTTTTAGCTTGTAAAAAAAGGTGTGTCTACTCTTCTATGTGATTCATATGTTTAGATGGAGAAGGTGTTGTAATAGTACAAGTAATAGTACTTAGGAGGGATAATGTTGTATAATCTTTAGTATTAGTATCATATTGTTATTGGTTCTAATTTACTTCAGAAGCAAAAAGTATGGTAGCCCATTTCTCATAGAGAAAATATTATGATTCCGATTCTTTTTCACTCATATGATATCAACTATTGAATTTGAATCGTTCAAAAATCTTTTAATCATATTTCATATACAGAAGAATTTCAGAAATCTTGTAGTCACGTTTACATATACAGAAAATTATAAACTAGAGAACTCTTGTCGTCCGTCCACTCGCGCTCCATATTCCACACAAGACAATCCCCCATTCGAAGTGAAGAAAATGGGTGATGTTTCTTATATTTGTAATTAAACAGCGTGTTGTTTCGTGCGCCGAACTGTTCAACAATTTCACTTATTCCTTGGATAAAAACGGCAAGCAGTGACTCTTTCCTGCGTCATTCGATTTCGCCGGCAGCGATTTACTCAAAGCCTCCCACTTTTCCCGTTCACAGTATCAGCTTCGTCTCATTCTCCCTGTCGATCTCTCCTTCTACTCCCACCTCAATTCCCAAAACCCCAAATTTGAGGGGGTTTTGCAAAATCTCATAGACATAATTGCATTCAGTTCTTCGTACTTGGATCGATTTGTTGTGCAAGGGAATTGTCTGGTATTCGCAGATTGTGATCATATGAAATCCCGTGCGCGGCGGTGTCTGCTGATTTGTTTGCTCTGTCTTACCTTATCGAATCTCTCCTATGGGGAAAACAAGTTCAGAGAGCGTAAAGCCACCGATGACGAGCTGGGCTACCCCGAAATGTAAGTATTCGATCTGTATTGAGCTGTGGGTAGACGATGCTACGCGTCAATTTGATAGACTTGTGCGTATTTATGCTAGGGATTTTTTTTTGTTTTTTCTTAACTCGTAGCGTTGATATGTTTCCTTGCTCTTTAAGACTTTCTGGTTGGTTTCTCCGATTTAAATGTTTTCTGGGCCATTTCGTTGTGCAGTGATGAAGATGCTTTATTGAATACTCAGTGCCCGAGAAAATTGGAGCTGCGATGGCAGACTGAAGTTACTTCTAGCATTTATGCTACACCCTTGATTGCTGATATTAACAGGTAGGATATTTTCCCACCAGTTTTCTGTTGATTCTGTGTTAAAATCTCCAATCAGATACTTGTGTTCTGAATTTGGGTTTTTGGTTGAGGATCATGAGTGCTGGCTCAATATTTTTTTGCCTAAACTCGGATTTGGTTTTCGTTACAGTGATGGAAAGCTTGACATTGTTGTTCCATCTTTTGTTCACTACCTCGATGTTCTTGAAGGCGCTGATGGAGACAAGATGCCAGGTACAGGATAGCTTATCTTCTTACCTTCCGCATTCTGAGTTTTTGTCTTGGCCTTGTCATCTCGGGATGTAGAATATCTAGGACTTTGGTATTTTTACTGATGCGTTCACTTATGAAATGCTAGGGTGGCCTGCTTTTCATCAGTCAAACGTGCATGCGAGTCCTCTTCTATTTGATATCGACAAAGATGGTGTTAGGGAAATTGCTCTGGCGACCTACAATGGCGAAGTGCTCTTTTTCAGGTAATTGTTTCTCTCAGATGATAGATATTTACTTTTATCTGTTATAATGATCCTTGGAGTTTTATGGTTTTGCATATGATACTTTCTTTTCAGGGTATCAGGCTTTTTGATGTCAGATAAGCTAGAAGTGCCACGTAGAAAAGTGCACAAGAACTGGCATGTGGGACTGAATCCTGACCCTGTTGACCGTTCACATCCTGATGTCCATGATGAACAGCTTGTGCAGGAAGCTATGGAAATGAAGTCATTGAACACTCGTAAGTTTCTTTATCATATAAGATTCTACATCAGTTTTCTAGGTTGCTGCTTAAGTTTTGCCCATATTCCACAGTATCTGCTTGGTTGAATTTGTGTTCTTCCTGATAATAGAGGACACAGAACTGGTAAGATTGGTTGTATGGTTTACTTAATTGAAAGTGTAAAGCTAATTATGCATGGAGCAGCTGCCTCAGCTAATCTGAAGAATCTTTGTATTCTTGTCTTGCATTTATCTTATGGATTTTGCATTATCTGATGGGATTCCATCTTCACCTATCAGTATCTCCTGTATTTCGACGGTAGAGAAAGTACATGTATTAGCAGAGTCTTTTGAAGTCTTGATGAAAGTTTTCGTATGTGACGCTCACTTCTCCTCTTTGTAGAAACAAGTGCAACTACCACAACACCAAATGGTACAGTCTCGATGTCCAAAGAATTTCATGGCGAGGCTTCAAATGTGTCATCGCAAGAGGATCAAAAGAAACCCGAGAATAACCAAACAGAAGCTGTCGTAAAGCCTACTCCAGAGCTACATAATGCCTCCATGGATGTTAGAGCAAATAAGTCGGCAGTTACTGATACTACAGCTGGCTCAACAGAGAATTTCAATGGAAATGTAACCACCAATGAGGTGGATCAAAGCAAGATTAGTAAAGTTAAGAATGAAACTGTTATTAAATTAAGTACTAGAACGGATAATTCCTCAGAAACTTTGGGGACATCTGGAAACAGTAGTACGGCAGAGACGGGAACCAGAAGTGGGAGGCGGCTTCTGGAAGATGATGGCTCGAAAGAATCTGCGGACGGCCATTCTGACAATAAAGACAACAATGAAGGTGTTCGCATGGCCACAGTTGAAAACGATGGAGTATTAGAAGCTGAAGCAGATTCATCGTTTGACTTGTTGCGTGATAATGATGAGTTAGGTGATGAATACAGTTATGATTATGACGATTATGTTAATGACTCCATGTGGGGTGATGAGGAATGGGTTGAGGGGCAGCACGAGAACTCAGAGGATTATGTGAATATTGATGCCCATATACTGTGCACTCCTGTGAGTTTCATCTGTCAAAAACCATTGTCTTGGATTAGTTGCTTCCATGAGAGATCTTACAGTGTCACTTTTTTATCAGGTAATTGCTGACATAGACAAAGATGGAGTACAGGAGATGGTTCTTGCTGTATCCTATTTTTTCGACCCTGAGTAAGTTTGCGTTTCATCTCTTTACCGGTGTGAATGTGTTTCCATAATCTGTCAATGCAAAAGCATCACTAGTAATGATTTTCTGAAAAACATGCACGAGATCTTAAATATTAGCGTTTCCAGTTTATTACTTTGCTGAATATAACTGACCCTGATAAGCAAAATTTTCAGGTATTATGACAATCCAGAACATCTGAAAGAGCTTGGTGGTATTGACATCAAAAACTATATTGCTAGTTCGGTTGTGGTTTTCAATCTTGAGACTAAACAAGTTAAGTGGGTCAAAGAGCTAGATTTGAGTACGGATACAGCCAACTTCCGTGCATATATTTATTCTTCCCCAACGGTTGTTGATTTGGATGGCGATGGTTACTTGGATATTCTTGTCGGAACTTCCTTTGGCTTATTCTACGCCATGGACCATCGTGGTAAGACTTCTTGATACTTCCTACCGTTTGTCTTATTTACGTTGAATATTCCACCATTCCATTTCTCTGCAGACAGAAATTTCAATTTTAATAGATTCCTATCCATATTGATAGTTTTGCTTCAAATATTTTCTCACAAGTAAGAACATTTCAAGACAATACACTAGTTTCATTACAGATTTTGTTGCACTGGGTAATCATGGCAGTTTTCTTTGCAAGTCGGTGTTGATTTGGATTCTAAGATTGTTGTCCTTTTGCAGGAAACATCAGAGAAAAATTCCCACTTGAAATGGCTGAAATTCAAGGAGCAGTGGTTGCAGCTGATATAAATGACGATGGAAAGATTGAACTTGTAACAACTGATTCCCACGGAAATGTAGCAGCATGGACCACCCAAGGAGTGGAAATTTGGGAAACACATCTAAAGAGTCTTGTTCCCCAGGTAAACACTTACCTCCGTTTATTCCGTTTATCCTCATCTTGTGTGGAACAGTCTTATGAATGAACCAGTTGTAGGAGTATCAATGCAATTCTATCACAGTGCATATGAGCTTTCATGGGTTTCGCATGCTGTTAATTTTAAGTTTTAAGTGCGTGGGACCAAACATCCTTTAACTTGAAACGTGTCTCTGATCATCACTTCACAATCAGTGACTGATAACCAATCTTCTCTTTCAGGGCCCTTCAATAGGCGATGTTGATGGTGATGGACATACTGATGTTGTGGTTCCTACAACATCAGGAAACATTTACGTTCTTAGTGGCAAGGATGGTTCAATTGTCCGTCCTTACCCGTACAGAACTCATGGAAGAGTGATGAACCAAGTTCTTCTTGTTGATCTGAACAAGCGCGGTGAGAAAAAGAAGGGACTCACCATTGTTACCACATCCTTTGACGGTTACCTATATCTCATAGACGGACCCACCTCGTGCACTGACGTTGTTGATATTGGTGAAACTTCGTAAGTCAATTGCTTCTTCGCGGCACATTTAATACCTTTAAGTAGTTTTGCTTTTCCAGTGGATTTTGATCGCCAAGATGTTTCCTGTTACAGATACAGCATGGTCTTGGCTGATAATGTTGATGGTGGAGATGATCTTGATCTCATTGTCTCAACCATGAATGGAAACGTCTTTTGCTTCTCTACACCTTCTCCTCACCATCCCCTCAAGGCAAGATCAACCCCGAACTCTGTTTTGAGCGGGTTTTCCTAAACATCTTCATGTTTTTTTTTTTTTTAAATGTGTGAGATTACTGATTTCACACTTGGTTCTCGAATTCATCAGGCTTGGAGATCAAGTGATCAAGGGAGGAACAATAAGGCAAATCGTTATGAACGTGAAGGTGTTTTTGTCACGCATTCAACCAGAGGTTTCCGCGATGAGGAAGGCAAAAACTTCTGGGCTGAGATCGAGATCGTTGATAAATACAGATATCCATCTGGTTCACAAGCACCCTACAACGTTACAGTAAGTTCTTCAAACCTCAATAGATGATTGGCAATGGGTTCTTGCTGTTGATCCCTTGAAACTAAAGTAGAGAGGTTTTCAAATGTACAGACGACGCTGTTGGTACCAGGCAATTACCAGGGAGATAGGAGGATAAAGCAGAGCCAGATCTTTGACCGGCCGGGAAAATACCGAATAAAACTACCAACCGTTGGAGTGAGAACAACAGGCACCGTAATGGTGGAGATGGTGGACAAGAATGGACTCCATTTCTCAGACGAATTCTCTCTAACCTTCCATATGTATTATTACAAGCTTCTGAAATGGCTGCTTGTCCTCCCGATGCTCGGGATGTTCGGTCTGCTCGTGATACTACGGCCTCAAGAAGCCGTGCCCCTCCCGTCCTTTTCCCGCAACACAGACTTATGATGTTAGGTACTGTACACTGGAGCTCTCGCCATAAATAGCTCGTCTAAAGGATCCATGGACAACTTCGTGCTAGATTTTTCGGGTTCTGTATCTTTTCACAATCTGTGTAATTCGACTTTAGTATTAGATCATCCTTTCTTTTGTTAAAATCCTTAGATCATCTTTCTTTGAGTTTATAAAGTTTATGCATTACTTGGAAGTGTTCAGAATCCATTTTTGAACTTGGAAGATACAAGATTTATGGTACGCAAGAATGAAGGGACAATTAGTTTTAAGGATTTTAAGGTGTTTCTAATTTTCTATATCATTTCATTATACAATTAATGACTATATTATTATAATATAATATTTGAGAATTGAGAATCATTAGCAAACAATGATGCCATAATGTGATTAAAGTCTTGTGTCTAAATCCAACGGAGAACACAAATAAAGAGAACAATTTTTTTAGTTTGTGTTTTAGGCATAAAAGATTTTCTTATCAGGAGAGCTGCAACAATGGCCTCTTGCCAAGTCTCTTCATCTCTCTCTCCATGCTTCCCGTGAGCATCAGACTAAACATCTTGAGATCGCAGAGAAACGACCAAACCGGGTGCCCAAAGCTGGCCGGGATATTGCCTTCCACGAAGAAGTGGCTGTACCACGCGAACCCGTACCCAAACAGAGGCACCAGAGCCACAAACCACCGGCTGATCAGAATCGAACACAACAAAGCCAGGATGCTCGCGATTATACCCATGAAGTGCCATCGTCTCGTTGATGGATTCGAGTGTTGCATCACGTAGAAAGGCCAGAACTCCTCAAAGCTTCTGAAATTCATCTTTCTCATACTAAACCCCTTAATTTCCCCCCTGTTTTGTTTTCCAGAAGATTACTTGATGAAGATCCTTTTCGATTATGCGAGATATTTAGAAGACGAAACGATCCTGGCGAATCTCGGAATTAATTCAAGATAATGGCTTTGACAAAAATAAAATAAACAAATTCAGGAAAATGCGATAAATAAAAACAAATTTTTGGCCCACATTAAAACGGGCTTTATTTAAACTGGGTTTGGGCTTCGAGTAATGATTTTAAGCGGTGAGAGCGTATATAAACCATCTAAAACTGGGTTTGTTCTTTTCCTCTTTCGGTAGTAACAGAATGAATGCTCCCCTGCAAGTGCAGAGACATTGAAGATTAGACTTGAAGGGGAGCTTTATTTCATCAGCAAGTGCAAGAGCCTTTTCTAATATGTCCAACTTGAATTGTAGAGATTTTAACTTGTTTGACTTTGTTGATTTGTTGATCTATCTTGGTGAAACTGAAACGTAAAGAACACGAAACACAATTTGATCACCGAGTTCCCTTTACGGTACGTCTCAGGTGGGAGCTCTTGTCCCACAACTTCATTATCGATCAAGTTTACAAGCCTTTAACAATGGCTGTTTACTTGTTACATGATCGATCTAGAGAGCTACTTGAGATACGAATTAGAAGTGGAATCCAAAAAAGAAAGCATAAAAAGAAGAAGACCTCAATGGTGGATTTTGTCTTCTCTCTTCTATCAACGATGGCTTCTCTTTCTCTCTCACTTCTCTGTATTATATTCTCTCTCTCTCCTTGTGTAGTTGGTCACTTACTCTATATCTTTTCCATGAATCCCTCACGTAATCTACTTATCCGGAAACGGAGAAGATGACACTTCATGTTGACTTAGGGAATGGGCTCAATTAAACAACTTTTGGCCCAGCTGAAATAACCTCTGTAACTTGGGCTTTAAACCATATGTCTTTGGTTTGGCTGAATCGATTCACAATCTCCACCTTTCAGCCACAACCCAGAAACCAACGCTGAACCCTAAGTCAGATGCGACTCTTCACAATCTCCGCCGCATCTCCGGCCTTGTCTTCCGACGCCGTCTTTGGAATCCTCACAAGGTAACACATGAAACTCTTAATCATCTTCTTCATCCTGAGAAGCAAGAGTTTCTTCCTGTTGATTCCTCTTTTGCGAAAACTCAAAGTCTCCAACTTTTTTTTTTTTTTCTTTTTGCAGCTTCCGACGAACACCATCTGTTCTTCCGCTGCTCCAACGAACCCAGGTGATGCTTCAAAAACCTTGATTCATCTCATCTCGCTTTCCTTATATCTCTGACTCGAAAAATTTCCGAAGAACCAGCTAAAGCTTTCTTCTTTTTCGGTTCAGATACTCCACCTGGAACTGAAGATTTCAACCTCCCAGCTCCTTTTGACTCACGAGTAACTCTCTCTCCACATGATTTTCATCTTGTATTGTCACAGATTTCGAAACAACAAGTGAATTGACTTCTCACCTGTTTTCTGAATTTTGCGAGAGCCTCTCTGACAGTGGAGTTACCCGAAACTTCCCTCTGCTTAGATGACGTTCACCAAATCACAGCAGAGCTGAAACTTAGGCCCAGGTACGGCTTTAGTTAAGAAGTCTACTGGATTTTTGCTGGTGTGAATCTTGTAAAGTGCAACGTCTCCATCTGCTACTATATCTCGAATGAAATGATATTTAGTAGCTATGTGCTTGGTTCGTTCGTGATGAACATAGTTCCTTGCAAGCGCCAATGCACTCTGTGAATCGCAATGAATCTTCACACTTTATGTGTTGAAACCCAATTCACAACAAATACCCTTTAACCATATGGCCTCTCTCACTGCTGATGACAAAGCCATATACTCAGCTTCGGTTGTTGATAGAGCCACCACTGACTGCAAATTAGACCTCCAACAAACTGTATTACCCCAAACCTTGAAGATAAATCCTGTAACTGATTTTCTTCTGTCGAGGTCAGTGGCATAATCTGAATCACAAAACCCTTCAACACTGAAAATTGATGCTTTAGTGAATGTAAGACACGCTTTTGATGCACCTCTTAGATATTTCAAAACCCACTTAACCGCTGACCAATGTTCTCTTCTTGGCTTTGACATATATCTGCTAATAACACCCACATCATAAGCCAAATCTGGTCTTGAACCTATCATGGCATACATAAGGCTTCCCACTGCACTAGCATATGGAATGCTTTCCATATGAACAGCTTCTGTCTTTCTTTCACTCTCAGATAAACTCTTCAATTTGAAATGAGGCGCCAAGGGAGTAGTCACAGCCTTTGAATCTGACATTCCGAAACTCTTTAATATCTTTTTAATGTAGTTCTCCTGTGACAAAATCAGAATTCCTTTCTCTCTGTCTCGAATGATGTCCATTCCCAGAATACGAGAGGCTTTTCCCAAATCTTTCATTTCAAATTCTTTGTTCAAACTCTCTTTAACCTTTATGATCTCTGACATGTTTCCTGATGCAATCAACATATCATCCACGTATAACAAAAGGTAAATGGCTTTATCAGTCTTGGTATTTCTCATGTACACACACGGATCAAAACTGCTCCTTAAGAACTCTTCTCCTTTCATGAAGCTGTCAAACCTTAAGTTCCATTGCCTTGGTGATTGTTTCAACCCATATAGAGATTTCCTGAGAAGACAAACTTTATTCTCATCTCCTTTCTTTATGAAACCTTCAGGCTGACTCATTAAGATCCTTTCTTCCAAGTTTCCATGCAGAAAAGCAGTCTTGACATCTAGTTGTTCCAATTCATAGTCTAGATTCACAACCATAGACAACATGATTATGATGGACACGTGCTTTACCACTTGTGAGAAAATTTCGTTGTAGTCTATCCCTTCTTTCTGTGAAAACCCCTTTGCAACAAGCATGGCCTTGTACCTTTGTTTTTCAACTTCTGGTACTCCTGGTACTCCTGGCTTAAGTTTGAAAATCCACTTGCAACCAACTAGCTTCTGCTTGTCTGGCTTATCAATAAGGTCCCATGTATGATTTTTATCAAGTGAATCCATTTCTTCATTTGCTGCATTATTCCAGTGTTTCCACTTCTTACTTTTCTTTGCTTCCTCAAGAGAACTTGGCTCTTCTGTCTCTAGATCTTCTGCAGCAGATAAGGCGTATGCTACAAAATTAGAATCCTCATATCTTGAAGGAGCCTTGACATTCTGCCTTCCACTTTTGTCCCTCGTAAGTAGATAATCATCAAGTGACTGATTATTCTGTGACTCAGCTTCTTCTTCTGCGAATGTCAAACCCTCTGAATCACTTTCACTTTCTGACCCATATGAACTTTCTGAACTATCTGAACCATCTGTCATATCTGAACCATTCTGATCCGCAGAAGCTCCACCTCGAGATGAAGTTTCACCATCTTCATATCCTGATAAAGTTGGTCCCTGAATGAGCTGATCACTGAATGATACTCTTTTCCCTGACTTTTTCCGTTTTTGCTTTAATGATTCAACTGGTTCCTCAACAGCCTTTTTCTTTAAAGTATCCTTGTATATCTCTTCTTCCTGAAACACCACATTCCTGCTTGTAGTACATTTTCCATCCTCTGGAATCCAAACACGATATCCTTTAACTCCAAATGGATATCCCAAGAGAACTCCTTTTACAGCTCTTGGTCTTGTCTTTTCCTAGACAGTGTGCACATAAGCTGAGCACCCAAACCTCCTAAGATGTGACAGCTCAGGTTTGTGACCAGACCACATCTCCTCAGGTAACTTGAACTCGATAGTGGAGTTTGGAGTCCTGTTAATCAGATATACAGCTGTCTGTGTTGCCTCAGCCCAGAATTCTTGACCCAATCATGTCTCAGCCAACATGTTCCTCACCTTATCCATGATAGTTCTGTTCATTCTTTCTGATACACCATTCTGCTGTGGTGTATAAGTGGAGGTCATGTGTCTTTTGATTCCAGATTTCTTACACAAATCATCAAACTGTGTGTTACAGAACTCCAAGCCATTGTCAGTTCTTAAACACTTAATCTTCTTTTTTGTGTGGTTTTCAACAGCTTCTTTCCATTCCTTGAACTTATGAAATGCTTCATCCTTCGTCCTTAGAAAATAAACCCACACCTTCTTGGAGTAATCATCTATGAAACTGATGAAGTATTTACAGCCTCCCAAACTTTCTGGTGTTGATGGAGATCCCCACAAATCAGAATGAACATATTCCAGAATTCCTTTAGTTGTATGCTTGGCTGCTGGAAAACTTTGTTTATGTGACTTCCCAAGTACACAACTCTCACAGAAATCTAACTCTCCAACCTCTGTCGTTGGCAAATACCCATCTCAAACTAGAACATCCATGTTCTTAGAGCTCATATGACCAAGTCTTGAATGCCATAAGACTGTCATTTTATCCTTTGACTCTGTGAGGTTAACTTCAGCCTTGCTCACTGTACCTTGGAGATAGTACAAGCCTTCATTGTACTTTCCATATATCACTTTCTGACCATCTTTGTAGAAAATGACTGTGAAGTCTTCACCCTCGTATTTGCATCCTGACTTTTCAAGCATTCCATATGATATAAGATTTCTGCTCATATTTGGTATATACCTCACATTTGTAAGTATTGCGACCTTGCCATCTGGGTTTACTATTTTGATTTTCCCAATGCCTTTTACTTCACTGTGAGTGTTATTTGCCATTAACACTTTTCCTCCATCAAGCTCTTGCAGGTCAAACAACACATCTTTGTTGGGAGTGATGTGAAAAGTGCATCCTGAGTCCATGACCCACTCATTCTTTGAGTCTTGGGTACTTGCTGTGAGAACTAGAGGTTGCTGGACCTCTGTTGCAACATTGGCCGATGACTCACCATTCTTCTTCTGGCCTCTGTTTGGACATTCCTTTTTCCAATGTCCTTCTTTCCCACAGCTAAAGCAGGTATTTTTGTTGTATTTGTTTTTGGACTTTCCCCTGCTTTCTCTGGATTTAGATCTTCCTTTTCCTTGTTTGTTGTTCCAATTCTTGTTGTCTGATCTTTTTTCAGACCTTCCTCGGGATTCAACATACAACCCTTCTGATGCTGATTTATTCTTGTTGAGCAATCCTTTCTGCCTTAGCTCAGCTTCTTTAGAGTAAG
>PKMM01013437.1:592850-606383 GCA_002933915.1 Eutrema heterophyllum | reverse complement strand
ATGAAACATAAAAAAAATTAAATATAAACACAAAAATAAACACAAATTATATTACAAAATTTGATTAAAAAAAAAATTTCAATCTAGTTAGTCTAAATTATTTTTAATGAGATCATTTAAATTGCCGTAAATTTCAATAGCATTCCTTTATAATAAACATATGAACAGAAATTATTTCCTTGGAACGGTTCTTAATTAATAGTATAGGTTAAGTTTAATAAAAATATCAATTGATTGAACGACATACCTAAGATCTCGATTTAGAAAGCCAAGGTCAGCATGTGTCCTTTGGAGAAGATTAGGGATACGTGTTCGATTAAAATATTAACATTATTTTCATTTGAACTGATATTTAAATGTAAGTCCAACATTACTAAATTAATAAACTACATCATTAGCCACATGGATAATCCCACTTAAAGCGCTGTACTTGTATTTATGTACTTCCGAGCTCCATCAAGTGAATAAGACAAACGAAGTTATTGGAAGTCCAATAATTTATTCATTTTATAAACTATATAAACGTAAACTTAATGATTCCATATTTATCTTACTGGACAATTATAGATTCTAAAATTTTTACTGTATAATTTATGTTCTATTTCGTTTCTCAAAAATCGTTTCACGAAAAAAAATCATTTTACATTTTACAACTCTTATTCAATTTACTATTTAAAAATAGAAATTTGTTTAGTATTTTTTTTTAGAAAAATAATATTGTATTAATAAAGGTCATAATTGAATTATAATGATTCTCTTATTACGTGTTAAGGATCTAAAAATCCACTTATATTAAAATGAAGAGAGCATTTTTTTTTTTTTAGTTTTATGTATGTTTTTTTTCTACTTTAGTTTTTTTAGAAAATGCAAATGGAGTTCTCAAAACTTAGAGATTACTATTGATATTCATGATGATCTATAAGTTATGTTCTTTGTCCCCTTGAAGTTTATCTTTTGTTTTTAATAATATTTTACTTATCTCGGAACATAGTTTGAGCTATGATCGATAACAAGAAGATGATTGGTTCCAAATTTAGAAGGATAAAAAACCTATAAACCAACTTTTACTAATATTGATATATTATTAACTAACAACAATCATACAACAATCCAGGATAAAATAGCCATTTGCATCTGTTAGAATAACAACTAGCTCAAAATGATATATATTTTTTTAGTTTGCATGTCAATTTTGTATTTTTATGAGTATGCAAACTAAAAATGGTATAAGCACATATCATAAACAAAAAAAAATTAATGGGGTTTTCATGGTATATTGCCAATATTTTATTTCTCATACTTGAAAAAAAAATAACATCCACATTTGACAAATTTATTGTAATTTATAATAAACTGTTTTCGTAGGTGTTATAAATTCTAAGAGTATGCATTTCCTAGTGCGTGATAAACAGATTTATGTATCATCATCATGAGAGTCACATATTTGTCTACAAAAAACTTTAGTTTCTATTATAATTCTTATTGTTATTGGGATATTATTAACAGCTTTTATTATTGCAATTGTCACTGTCATAGCTAAAACTATGGTCCGTCATTTAGTAGGTGGATACAGAAAAAACTGCTAGACTTTAATGGTAAGCTAATTACTACTACTATTTTTTTGTTAAAAAGGATAATTGAAGATATTTAAAAAGGAAAACTTTTGAGTTTCTAGAGCTTGAGCTTGTTGACTCCGTTCTGATACAGAATTATACGCTTATGATATCCCAATTATCAAGTAATAGTTTGATAAGAATCTAGTTACGTCATCAATTGATTGATTTTGAGGATATACCTTTGAGAATTATCCTAATATAATAATTAATCAATTGATTAATCATCTTCTTTATTGTTTGGATGTCTCCATAATTAAGAACATGAAATTTCATATTCGAATTTATAAATGCATGCCACTTCCGCTGTAGAGTAGTATATAAGTAATTAACTCGATAATTATTTGTAGTATGTAAGTAATTTAGTCGGTGGAAACCCGTATGCTGTAGAGTAGTATATTAGTAGGAGGTCCGGAGTTCAATTTACAGATTATGCAATTTCCGCATACTAAATAAGGCAAATTTACAAAAAAATCTTAAGCGTAATACAAGTGGAATCGTTCTTCGTAATCGTGGTTCCTAGTGGAACGACTAACGTTGCCTGTTGTAAAATTGTCTTTGTAACAGTTCTCGTAATTTGTATCAATGTTATAAAAAAAAGTAATTTAGTCGATAATATCGTTTTATGAAGTTTAGCAATATGTAATGTAATATGACAAGCTATGTTGTCATGACAGTTGTCCCAAAAATGGTTTCGTTAGCCATTAATTAGGTTGACCGGAGACAAGTGTTGCATTTTGTTCGAAATAAAGACTTTGTGAAAGGGTCTTACTCCGTGTATCGTTAATAAATTAATTAAAGCTTCGTTACATATTTGTTTGGTATCGATCGAGTATAACAACAAAATTTGGTCGGATTGTTCTCTCTTTCTTTTTTCGCGTCGACGGGTTCTTTAGTTTAATACTTGCTACTAAAAATAGTGTATCCAATTTAGATATTATTTTTTCAAATTATACTTTTTAATGGTTTATTGAACTACAATATTTTTAACAAAATATTAAATACTCTTTCCCTTTATTATAAAATAATGTTTTATTTCTTGTATAGAAAATTATGTTTTGCGAAATTAAAACTGCATTTTATTTTCAAATTATCATCCAAATATGCTTGGCAGTTATAAGTGTCGTTATTTTTTTTGTTAAATATTAAATTTTATACCAATTTTTGTTTTTGACAGAAGTTACAGAGATAACGAAAAAATTGAAAGACTGAAAGCTTATAAAATACAAACAAACTACAACTAGAGAGTAAATAACCGAATGACAGACCTAACGGAGGAAACAAACCAATCAAATGAAAATTGCAAGCAAAGAAGAAGAGGCATGCGTAATCGCAAAGACGAAAACCATGCATGATCAGACGTTGTAGTTACCGCAAGCAACCGTGAACTGAGGCCGGTCCTCAAAAACTTAGAACAACGGTGACTACAGCTTCTCCGAAAACAACCGCACCAAGAAACCTACAAAAACAATCAACTCGAGAAACAATCTTAGAACAAACCAAGCCAACACTGGTGGCATGAGAAAAAACAAATGAGCGGAAAGAAGGCGGCCGCATGCCAAAGGGGGAGAGAAGCCGCTTCCCGCACTTGAACCCGAACCAATCCAACCACCACACGAAGCTATTTTAGGCGCGAATGAGGCTGAAAAAAGAAGTCATTGACAACTTGCTTAAACAAGCTCGATATTAAAATTTGACCAAAAAAGTGTGGATATTAAAGTTTTTGGCTTTCCAAATTGATTTCAAGTGTTTTACCACATCAATTAACGTGCACACTACCGCAATCATAACGGTATGTCGATGTAGTACTTTAGGATCGAATCCACAGGGAATAAAGATTACACACCAAAGATGCGAGAAACAAACTGAGCTAGAGCAAAACGTTTTTGGTTTTTATGTAAGAAAACAAATGCAAGAAAGATAACAAAAGACAAGAAAGCAAAACAAGACTCAAGACAAAAGTGTTGGATCATGAACTAAGCTATCAATGAGATGGTTTACAATCAAACAATGAATCATTTGGAAGCATTAGACATCATTCTAGAACATGGAATACGAACATAAGACTAACCCACTCCCGTGGTATCAATCTTCTTCATCGATTACCCGATTAAAAGACTAAACTCTGTTTTTGAATCGAAATGATCAATGAGCATTAATCACGAGTCCATTTAGTTCACTTAACACTCAAAACATCAACTCCCGCAGGTTAGGATATGCCAAGCTCACAAAAAGGTTTGGTTCAAGCATTTCTTTGAAACCCTCCCGGGCGAGAAATGCCTAAGCTCTAGATACGAATGAATGAACCTAGTCTAGCACTAAACACCGTTTACTCGAATCTATCCCTAAAGCATGGGATGAGACCAACAATCTAACTAATCTAGGGTGTAGTTCTAGCTTGGTTTGTCATGCCAAACTAGCACCTACCTAATCTAAGGTGTAGTCCTAGGTTTTGGTTTATCATGCAAATCTAGCATAGAGAATGAACCTAAGTGAAGAATCTAACAAAGATCAACCTAAATCATCATCATATAACCATCAACCAACCAAATCAAACATAAACATGATCCAACAAAAATCTATTATTCACAAGAACACCAAGAATAATCAAAAAGACATAATATACAAAAGGGATGAAGAAATCTTCTCTTTGATGGCATGAACATGAAGATTCATCAAGAACACCAAGTAGTGTTCTTGAGCTTTCCCAAGTTTAAGAAGAAGAAACTTCAAGAAGAAGAAAGAAGAAAGAAGAAATCAAAGTATATATATGAAGAATCCTTCAAAAGTGTTGATTATACATGAAGAATCAACCCAAGAATCTCTAGAGAGAGATCTTGGGTTGAGCACACACAAAGAATTGAAGAAAACCTCTCTAATAATAATAAAGCATACATACATCTGGCTCAAAACCAGTTATTAAAGAGTCTTGGTCGACCAAAGTCACCAAAAGTTTGGTGGAATAGTTAAAAACACGTTTTTACACTGTTTTCGGAGGTTGGTTTTCGGTTTGATACGTCTTCATTAAATCGGCCATAACTCTTGAACCACATGTCGGAATGACTCGAAACTACCTCCATTGGATAGCTAACTCAAATATATACAACTTTCATGAATACCGCTGAAGCTAAATTCAAATGAAAACCGTTCTTCTGAGTCAATCTTTAAAATACTTTGGATGGTTTTGGTCGAGGGTCTGGATCGGTCGATCCAGAGGGGATCAATCGATCCCGAAAAATAATGAGATCGATCGATCTGGCATTGTAGGTCGGTCTGGGAAATTTTCGATGTTTGGGATCGATCGATCTGGTCTCCTTCCTCCTCTTGCTTCTTTTGCTCGCCAGACTGGACTGTCATCACAAAAATCGGCATAACTTTTGATCGCACCGTTGGAATGGCCTCAAACAACTTCCAAATGAAAGCTAATCCATTGATCTAGCTTGTGTTAAAATATGAGTTCAATCCATCGGCGGAAAGTCTTTCATCCAATGCCAAACTTCTGACGTCTCAACCTGATCCTACATCTCTGTATTCCGCAATGACCTTTTATATGGCTATTTTCACTCCTCCAACTCCTCTGACTCCAAGAACACCTAAAAATGGCTCAAACAAGCCAAAAAAATGCAAAGACAACCTAGAACATCTAAAATGCAATGCAATGCAAATGAGACTCAAATGTATGAAAATATCCAAAAACTATACAATTTGAGATTAAAACCTATGAAAATAAAATCCTAAAAACAAGTAAAATATGGTGTTATCACAAATGCATATGAATCTCCAACCAATTAACCTTTTAACTCAGCCGTGGATATGATGATTGTGTATGGTCTCTGCCCTTTTCTCAAATTTTTGTTACATGTAAAACTAAAATAAAATCTGATACTCTTAAACATAGTTAGAACATCTTATAACAAGCCTAAATGATGGCAAATACACCAACCATATTTTAATTGTGTTACTTCAACCCTAATAGGAAATAGGAAGAAATAATTACTAAAATACCAATAACTAATATTGTTGATTGAGGGAAATTAAATAAAGATAAAAAAAATGCACATGGTACATTTTAAAACCGGAAAATTATATGTATTATCATTATGTGAAAGGAGTTGAAATGTACCTCCCCAAGTCGTATCCTACATATCGAATCACATACAACATTAAGAGAATGGCAGGCTGGATTTTGTTATCATAAAGTATGTTTATTTAGTGAACAACTATGATTAATAATACAGGAAGATCCACGTGCACAGAGATTTGATTAATACAACGTGAGGTTCGGACTAAATACTACTCCCTCTAATATAATTTAGTTGAGGTTTAAAGATTCTACACACAAATTAAAAAATCACACAAAATCATAAATTTTTGATTTTTTTCTAAATTAAAACATCATTTATTGTCTAATTAAAACACAATTCAACCACTGATAAAAAAAACTGCAGAATATAAATAGTCAAAAATAAATATAAAAACTTTAATTTTGCATTGAAAATGTAGAATATCAATTAAAATGAAACAATTTTTTTTGCTTAAACATCGACTAAATTAGATCAGAGGAAGTAATAAAAAAACTTTTTTTTCCCTTTTCCTAATCGCAGTTTTTGTGTGTCATTATCATTGTTTTGGGCTTCCTAATTCGTTTATTTTAGTGATGTGACAAAGTCCAAAACAGAAAATCTATATTATCACTGTTGTAGCTGGAATTACAATGATAAAAATTTGTAATAGAAATAAACGGATGACTTTGGTTTATCATTAATAAAAGAAGAACTGAAGGTCTATCGAGCAATAAACATAAAATTTGTTCCTCGACGAGATCAAACATGATTCAGAAGTGATTTGGACAAGGTTTTTGCGGGGTAAACTGAATTTAGTATTTCAATTCTCAAGAGTGATTTACAAGAACAAGAACAAATAAATAGCAGATAAGTTAGAAGAAACTAAGTGTTTGAGTGTAGAGCTAATAGTGTGTGTGTGTCGAGAGTTGGATTATGTTCCTTTGCTTCTTGATCTCGTCCTTGTTTTATACTCCGAGACCGTGTTTAACATTACCGTTTACTCCGCCTGATTCGCCATGAATGGTCTTTAATTCCGAGTCTCCGGCCGCTATGTTTAGGCGCCTTAATTCACCGGTTTGAACAAGTCTTTCGTCTCGTAGGGGTTGACTAATGATTTTGCATTTAATCCCCCTTGACCGTAGATTTTCACTCTGGTGGGCCTTTCATCTTAGCCCGTTACCTCGTTTGTTCCTTTGAGCCCGTCTGGTTACATGGAGCCCGTCTGTCTTCCTTGACTTTGTCGTGCCTTTTTACCTTTGGTTTATTGGGCCCTTTTTAACTAGGCTGGGATTTTGACCCCACAGTTAGCCCCCCAATTCCTTAAACGTGGAGGTTAGATTCTGCTTTAAGGAATTTCACTTCGTCTTTGTTTTTTTGCAGAAGAAAATACGGCCTAACTGACCTTGCCTTCTTTGTTTCTCTATTATTTTCTTACTTTCTCGAGTTTTGCTTTACCAATGGCCTCCCAAGCTTCTCATACTCATCCCTTTAACACTTGGGCCAAAACCACTTTTAAATCGAAACCAGATGACCTTACTTTGTATTTTCGGCAATGTCGTGTTCCTAATGGGGTTGAAATCAGGGTTCCCTATGACGGCGAAACCCTGGAAGATTCCCCTCCAGGCTTCTGCAGTGTTTATGAGACTTACTTCACCTCCTGCGGACTTGGATTTCCCATTCCCAACATTCCTTAATTGAACTCAAGTCATTGGATTTGACTGATCGTTTCCAATGTTTGCTTGATTTCTTGCTTGCGAGAGAATGTCGTTGGGGATCCGAGATTTTGTCTTTTATTGAGAAAATGACTCCGCCTTTATGCGCAAACACTCCTCCAGAGGTACAACGTCCTTATCGGAAACCACATTCTTCCCGAAATAGTTAGTGTCTTAATTTTGAGGAGGAAACAAAGTTTTTTTACCGCTTTATTTGGATTTCCTTATCTGTTGTTGATCGTAGGGACGAAACGCGGTTCCATCCATGTATATACTCAGAAGAGGGAAGTCTCCTTTGTGGCCTCGCCGACTTCGCAGGTGGGTTGCAGCTCCACTCCAAATCGTACTTCCATACGTTCGGTGAGGAGGAAGATCGAGACCACTACTTCACCTTCTCAATCGGTTATTTCTGGTGCTGAATCACAATCACTCATCAACCTTGTTGGCATCTCAGAATATGCTCCTCTTGATTGTGAAAATGCTCCACATAATAGAGAGGCCGAGGGTGATTACTCTTTGATTCCTTCATCAGGTGATTTTCCTTTTTCTTTTGTCACATGAGATTTTGATACCATGACTCCTTATGGGAACATAACCATTTTTTAGAGGATGCAAACAAAGAGAAGATCACTTCGATTCCTGATTTAAATGAGGCTTTACCAAGGGATGTTGGTAAAAATGTTATCATTTCTTCTCTGCGGGATGGGAGTACCTCTCTGGTTGTCTCTTCATCTACTTTTGATCTTTCCAGGACTTCAGCTCTAGTTGATGTAACTCTTCCCCATGTTTCTTTAGATGAGTGAGAAGTTTATTGCTCCAACCTTACTCGAGATCGAGAATCCGCGGCTTTTGTGATGAGCCGATTCGGCACCATGAAATTTGAGTCTCTAAACTTGATAGATTTTTCTGATGAAGGACTCGAATGGTACTTTACTTTCACATAATGATTCCATGCGGTTAGTCTTCTTGTTCAGCTTCCAATGCATTTATGTTGGTTTGACTTCTCAGTTGGCTCTTCGTATGTTTGTCAGAGTGCCTTGACACTTTTTGTGAAACTGAGGCCGAGCTCAACAGCTAGAACGAGGACTGCATCCCGTATGACGAGCATGACAAGATCATCAAGCGACTTTGCAATGAGAAGGAGACCGCTGAAAGGAGGGCCGAAATTGATGAATCTAAATCTGGAAAGCTCTGAGATTCTCTTCTAGCTGCTTCAGCAAGAATTGTCTCACTCCTGTTTCAGCAGCGATCGTGTCTACAACGATCCCAAGCTAGGATCTCCAAGGGAAGGACTGTTGAATCAGGTAGTCATAAGTCTTCAAAAGGAGAGTAAATCGATCCAAAACAACCTGGGTGTTTTGGATTCGGGCGATCCACCATCTCAATGATGTAATAATTCCTACAACAATTGAACATACATAGTTCAAGCTTCCAGCCGGATAAATCCGTTTATGAGAAATATGTATATTTTCTTTTTGATCTTTGCGTTGTCATCTTTCGTGCTTTCAATGGTGGATCAGTTTAACGCAAGACACCCGGTGTTTTCCTTTTTAACTCGTGGATCCAGTCTAGGATTTGAATCCCCGTTATCCTTTTACCGTAGTGTGGGTGGGATTGTTTTTCCTGACCTTTCCCTTTCGTTTCCAAGTATTAATCGAGGTGCTTAATTATGGGATCCCCATGTTATCACGCAATCGTTACATGCCATCAGGGCGATTTGGTTTCCAAACACAAAAATGTAGTTGCCTTAATCGTAAAATATTGCCTTACTGTTTCGGAAGGATCTCGTAAATCTGGCCGGCTTGCTTGTGCCGAAGATTGTGCCAATCTCATTTTCTTCATATTTAAACCTCTTTCTTGAATTCATTCCTTATCCAATTTAGCAAATGGATTCTTCTGGTAACGCAGATTCAAACTCTGTTCTCGTACGTAGATCCTCCATCAGTGAACCAGCTGTTGGTTGTTGGGAGGGGTTTGCATGGGTTTGGTGATAAATTCGTCCATTATGGCCTTGGGTTTCCCCCACTATCCCTCATGATGGATCTCGGCCCATCAGACTTTGCACAGGCTCTTGATTTCTGCGAGAAGGTTAGTATTATCGTATTTCTTATGTAAATTATTCCCTCATGTGTTTTTGAAATTTGGATGGTGTGTCTTTTCAACTCATCTTTGAATACCGAGATATGATCTGTCTTTGTAGAGAAACTTGTCGGAAGATGGACAAGTTGGTTCTTTGGATGTGGTTGTTTGAGAGAATCAGGCTCATGGAGTCTCCATCTGCTAGTTGGAACGAACTCGAAATTGTTTCCGTTCTTGCGTGCCTTCGTGCGGCTTCTCGTGACCCCATGTGAGATCTTGGAGGTTTATCTTGGTGGAGCAAGGCAAACAAAGCTTATTTTTTCTTTGTTAGCTTAATTTAATTTAATTTGTACCTTGCGTTGGACCCCCCCCCCCCATTTATCATTTGATGAATAAAGAGATTTGCTTCTGAATCCCTTTCGTTTCTTCCTTAGATTTTTACTTTGGAATCCTTATTTCTCTTTGAACAACGAATTGCTCTAAGAGTCTCTCTTTACTCATGTGGAATAAAGAATAGCCTTTGTTTTAGTAGCTGCATTTGAATTCGCAAATTACCTACGTACCCATTTCGGGACTGTTAAGAAACTCCCTGAATCGAACACTCTAGAGCTGGGCAGTAACGGGATAAACCTTGCAAGCACAAGTGCTTCAAGAGTTATGGGTCGATAGTTCACACAAAGGAGGCAGAAGGTCCTTTGATTCACCGTTTGTTCTGTTTTGGATATGACGCACCAAAGAAGAAACGAAATACTTGTTGGATATTACTCACCAGCAAGCCAAAGGAGAAGAGAATCGCTCTCTAAACCAAAGAAGAAGAAAAACCTGAAGTTTTTGATAAAAATGAAAGATGATTGTCGACAAGAGGCTGGTAGGGTTTTTAACAAAGAAACAACAAAAGAAAAACACCACTAGGTTGAAATTCTTCATGGGCCAAGACGTGTCTCTTCATTTTGGGCTTGAAATACACTTATGCTTCACTTGTAAGGCTGAGTCGAAATTGATGATGAAAATCAGAAGTGGGCTTAAGACAAATCTTCATTCTGGGCTTGGATCATGATCAACAAATGGGCTAAGGGGATGTGATCCATTTGGCTCATTAAAAAACTTACTTTGGAAAACCCATTGGGACAAAACCAAAGCAAGGGAAAAAGAGTGCAAATGGGTCACATACCCATTTGTTGATCCCTTTCTTGAAATTCCTGGATCAAACAAAGTTGTTGGGCTACTCCAATTCTTCATTTTCATGCTTGTTTCATAACCAGAATGGTTTGAAACATTTCTTCTCCTTAGAGTTTCGTTGAGCTTCTTAGAGTTTTGGTGAATGATTCCAACTGGTACACGCTCAAATACAAGCTCTGGTTCAAGCTGCTTCTTGATGCTTGTCATGATCACATCATCCTCTCCCACTTGAAAAGGATTTGACCTCAAATCCGAACGATCTGCAAGGAAAAGGATTAAGTTAGAAAAGTTGAAAATTAAACTCATATTATACTCACCTTGCAGTTTTTCTTATAAGCTTTGTCATTGGTCGGCTCCATGATTTGAAATGGACGATCGCTCCTTGGCATTAGCTTGGTCTTTTTGGGGTTGAAAAACGTCCTCTCTTCATTTGAATCCACAAATTTATCAATATTCATCAAAACAGAATCCTTCAATGAATAACTAGGCTTACACAATTTATTTTTATCAAACATAAAACCTCCATGCCTAAAGAATTCCTTATGCTCAAACTCTTCACAAGATGGAAACACATTTTTAAAATCATCATTGGATATATAAAGCTCTTTGATGTGTTCAAATTCCAGCAACTTAGCTTCAGGAATAAAAAGAAACACATACCTTGGAACTATTGCATCAGCCACAATAATTTCCTTACCTTGCTTATTTTGGATGTCATAGGGAAATGCTTCAATGGGTGCTCCTGGATCAAAGACGATCTGATGCTCCTTTTCACGGATCAGTGGGAAACTTCTTGAGTTGTGTTTAGGGAACACGTCTTCTAAGTCCTGCAAAAGAAGAATAACTTTACTTGGCAGCACCGGTACAAGATTAGTTAAGCTCATGAAAGCTTCCTTATAATCAAATATAGTCGAAGATTGCTGTAAAAACAATGTTCTGGTTTGATTTTCCCTTTGTTGTTGCTCCTTAGCTTCGATGAGATCTTCCTTTTGTTGCTGCTCCTTATTTTCAGAATGTGTAGAGTTCATATTTGTTTTTCCTGCATCATGAGCAAGCAAATTAGTGTTACTAATTAGAACTGGATGTAGACACTTACCTTGCATAGTATTGCTCATATTAGAGTTGATGTGCTGTTCTGGTTGCAGTTCCTTAAGCAATATATATGGATTGACTTGTGTCTTGAGTTTACTCCTGGTCCATTGCTTCTCCTTTGGACGTGTGCTCTTTAGTAGGACCTGTTTCAACACCCTTTGACAAAGACAAGTGCATCATACTAGTGATGGATAAATTAGGAACCGGTTTGTTTAAAACAGAACTTATCTTAGCTTTTGTTTGAACAATTGCTTATTCTGGTTTTGCTTTTGACTTGCACAAGATGTCTTGGCTGAGAACGTTCTTCTTCTCCACGGCTTTTGGAACGTCTCTCTTTTGATTTGGCTGAGAGAACAGTGTGGAAACGTACTCCCTTTGTTATCTCGGCTGGTCTCTCCTTGGTTCTCTCATTTGTTGTGTTCCGTTCTATACTGAATTTGGGGCGTGTCTTTTCCTCATGATAACTTTCATTTCGGTCCACGTCTCTAATGGCTGCTCTCCATTGCGTCTCCTCGAAGTTACAAATTGATCCCACCAGCTTAGTGCATAATCGTAGAATGAACTTGCTGCCATACGCATTTTGTTGTTCTCCGAGTAGTGCTGGTATTCAAAGGTGTGTTCTACCTTCCTCTCCCACTCCAGGTAGATGTCAGCATCATTTTTCCCATGGAATGATGGAAGTTTGACAACAGATTGTCCACTGCCTTCTCGTGCACACCTAGGTCTTCTTTGGCCATCTTGAAACGAACTATTATCACAACGGTAATAATATTCTGCTTCTTCGTCTCTAGACTGTTTTGGCTCGTCTATGTCTCTCCTAGGAGCTCTTTCACGTGTCTTCCTGTACTGAGACTCATTCTGCACTGGATTTGGATTCTCCTTGTCGTTGTATCCATTGTTTAGACAATTCATCTTGTACCTAAAACAGATTGACAACAAAAACAAACCAGCACTACAAGAAATATGTACATTCATAGCGCAAAAATTATGCTATCATAGGGGTTTCATAGCGAATTTGTAAATGCTATGTTTGCCGCAGCCATCATAGGTACCCCCCCCCCCTACGATAGCATTTTTTCGGTACGCTACGATAGGTTTAGATACGATAGCGTTTTAAAGAATGATGTTATTTACTTTACTATAGCACATGTTTTTTTAGTACGATGTTGATTACAATTCGTATTTCGTGTTGTGATAGGTCTTTCTACAATAGCAATCAAAACTTGCTATAATATTTTTAATAATAGCGTTGTAAAATGCTATAAAATTGTATATAAGTTCTAAATTTATTTTTTTTGCGACACATATTATGTGCTATAATTTATGTTACAAACAATAGCTGTTGAGAGCTGATATAACAAATGTATTTATAGGTTTCAAATATGCTATAGTACACTTATTCGTAGTTAATTTTTAATGCTATAATATAAGATTATAACAATTTTTTTTTTGCTATTGTAGGATTTTACAGAATGCTATCTTTTGTTGTTATGCATTATAGAACCGTTCCATTCATTCTTAACCTAAAATGACCTGTCATAACATAAGTTCCAATCCAAACCAACCACAGAAAACACAAATCATTCATCAAACATATCAAAAGTCTGAATTCCAAATACATAAGACATAGCATAAGTTCATTAGTCTAGTTTGAAAAATAACTAAAACTAGCTAATCTCGGACCAAGTTTCTTCAGTCCCTGCATCAATTTACAATCTCTTTCTTCAGTTTAGCAAACACAGCAGCAGTTTCAAAACCAAAGCATAAACATCATACTAACTAGATCACTTACTT
>PKMM01013437.1:559839-586415 GCA_002933915.1 Eutrema heterophyllum | reverse complement strand
AAAAGTTAAACAAAGCTTAATTGACAAATTCTGAAAACAAAAGAAGCAGATGACATTAACCATTTACCTCCCAGTAAGGTAACTTGAAAAATATTGACCTCTTCTTCCATCTGGATAACTCATCCTCATCAACTTGTACTTCTTCTTCTTCTTCTGATTCACTGGATGAGTCCTCACTATCAGAACCTAACTCAGTACACTCAGTCCTTTTTCTCTTACTTGCAGATCTTTTAAAGTTTCCAAAGTCATTGTTGTAATTTCTCAGGTTTTGAGAAATTTCACTCCCTGTTAATATTCTTCCTCTTCTCCCTTGTTCAGCTTTTCCATCAAACCACTTCTTCTTTCTCCTAAAACTATGCGTTGGTGGCAGACCCTTTCTGTGGCACATGTAGACATGTTTTCTGCTGAACTTTAACCACATACTATCTGTATTTTTCCCACATAACGGACAGCCCATTGTACCCTTCACTTTGCAACCTGCAAGATTCCCATACGCTGGAAAATCACTTATTGTCCACAACAGCATTGCCTTAAGAGTAAAGGTTGATCTACTAAAGGCATCATAAGTTACCTCTCCATTGTTCCACATATGGTTTAGATCTTCAATGAGAGGTTCTAAATAGACATCTATACTATTACCAGGTTGTTGAGGACCAGGAATCAACAACGAAAGCATGATATTCTCCTTCTTCATGCATAAGTCAGGTGGCAAGTTGTAGTTAACAAGCAGAACAGGCCAGCAACTATACCTTGTATTCTTCATATTGAATGGATTGAATCCATCTGTGGAAAGTCCAAGCCTCATGTTCCTTTCTTCAGCCGCGAAGGAAGGATATTTAGCATTCATCTGATGCCATGTCACAGAATCCACAGGGTGCCGAAGTTTTCCATCACTGCTTTTGTTACTATAGTGCCACCTTAAATCCTTTGCCATTTCCTCATACCTGAACAATCTCTTCAACCTTGGAATAAGTGGAAAGTATCGCAATACCTTCTGTGGGACACCTTTTTTTATTTCACCAGTGTGCATATTAGTCTTCCATCTTGAAGCCTTGCATTTTGGACATTTCTCGAGCTTCTTGAACCTCTTCCTGAATAAGCAACAGTCATTAACACATGCATGAATCTTCTGATAACCCATATCAAATGATTTCAAAAATTTCTTCACCTCATACAGTGATGTGTGCAACACATTATCCTCTGGTAACATCCCAGGCAATGTTTCTAGCAGATCATTGAAGCTCTTATCAGACCACCCATTCTGTGTCTTAAGTCTGAAGAATGATACAATTGCAAACAGCTTGCTATGGTTAAGACAACTCGGATACAATGGTGTCTCAACATCTGCAAGCTTTGCAAGGAACTCGTCTTCTTTCTTGTCCTCACCCTCAGCAATATCACCCAAGTCAGCTTTACTAGTAAACTCTTCATCCATAAATTCTGCAGCTTGATATAACCCAAATATCTCGTCATTCCATTGACGAGATTTGCTTTCACTTTCATCCACTGGATTCAACTCTCCATGCAGATACCAATCCGACCTCACCTTATAAGCCTCATCCATTCCCCTTGTCACCAAATGATCAACTACAACACTGCCCTTATGCCGATCTATATTTCGACAGTCAATACAAGGGCATACAATCATATCTATCCCACCCAAAGCCTCAGAAACATCCCCTACAAATTTCAAAGCCCCTCTCTCATAAGCAGGATCAACTCTGAAATGAAAAATGAAAATACAAACAATAAAGAAACAAGTGAGTCTATAAACAACTACTCAAACCTAACGGTTACAAATAAATTTGTTACCTGCAAAGATGCACCCATGATTTGTCCACCATTATCTGTTAGAACCTTAAATGAAACATTTAGTAGCATAAAGAACCATTTCATAGTTAAAGAAACATTTTTCTCCAACACACAGTGACTCAATATTCAGACAAATAACAATTAACTTGTCCTTAAATAATAAAATCGTATGGACAGTTTCAATCATTCAATCTCAGAGAAGAACACTTTGTCAAACGCATATAAACATGTAAAGCACGACACCAAGCAAAGCAAAACTAACATTCAACCAAACTGAAGACATAATCTAACAAGCACAGTAAAGTAGCGAGATGGTACAAACCTGTGCTGTGATAAGAGCCAAAGAAAAACCTCAGTTTCCCGTTATTGCACTCACCAACACTTGCAAAACAAAATTACAGAGTATAAGGGAACAAGACAATGATAGTTGTAGATCTAGTTTATATGTGCATTAATCTTTGACAAAACAAATTGACTACATATAACAAATGCATCTTCAGTATAAGAGACTTCTTGAATGAAAGAAATGTGGGTACATAAAATCAAAATCGAAATTTCTTGAATGAAAGAAATGTGAATACCAGATTTGTAAAATCGAAATTAGTACAACTAAAAACCTCGGAAAATGTTGTTAAAAATCAAGACTTCTTGAGTGAAAGAAATGTGGGTACATAAAAAGCAAAGGAGAATTCGAAGCAAAAATACATGCCTTCGATTGGAGCCCACTGTCGACGGAGATTGCGAAATTAGGGCCGGCGAGAGCTTCAGTTATGGCGGCGACCTACAACAGGCGAGCTTAAACGGCGGATGTGGCGATTTCGTAGCTGATTCGAGGCGGGGAGAAGGAAATTGGTCTCTGAATTCGTTTTAGGGTTCTAAGAGAAAGAGGGAAACGTCAAAGCTGAAAGAGGGAAATGGCTAAGTGTTTGGCGGAAAACATAATTTCATGTTCCCGCTTAGTTAAAATCTATAATAAGGTTTATATAATGCTATCGTATTGTTTGGAAATTTGTAACACATCTACGATAGCAAAACAGTAAAACGAGCTATAGTATTCTGCTATCAATGTAGACTTTTTTTGTAGTGCAGTAACTAGTTCTTCACAAAAACAGGCTTGCTGAAACACTGAAATTTGTAAAACACAAAATCTGTTGCACTTGAAAATTGATGGTTGCAATCAAAACAAGGAACAAGTTGTCTATACTTAATCTAAACACCAAACTGACTCAACAACTCGAAAAACCAACACCTAATACTCGATCTAACACATAGAACTGAAGAGACAGTTTATAAAACCAAATCCCAAACACTATACCCTAATTTTTTGTTTTTTTTTTAATTTTGAAAGAAACTGACTTGACAACACACTTAAACAACTAACTAGCTGCGAAAATCACAAAAACAAAAGATGAACTGATGCGACAACTCAATCAGAAGATGAACAGACTCGCAACTCAAAGGAAAAATACAAACATATGCGAAATAACAAAGAAAGAGATTACCCAGAGTTATAGAGCGAAGCTCTGATACCACTTGTTAAGAAACTCCCTGAATCAAACACTCTAGAGATAGGCAGTAACGGGATAAACCTTGCAAGCACAAGTGCTTTAAGGGTTGTGGGTCAATAGGTCACACAAAGGAGGCGGAAGGTCCTTTGATTCACCGTTCGTTCTGCTTTGAATATGACGCACCAAAGAAGAAACAAAATACTTGTTGGATATTACTCACCAGCAAGCCAAAGGAGAAGATAATCGCTCTCTAAACCAAAGAAGAAGAAAAAACTAAAGTTTTGATAAAAATGAAAGATGATTGTCGACAAGAGGCTGCTAGGGTTTTTAACAAAGAAACAACAAAGGAAAAACACCACTATGTCGAAATTCTTCATGGGCCAAGACTTGTCTCTTCATTTTGGGTTTGAAATACACTTCGGCTTCACTTGTAAGGTTGGGTCGAAATTGATGATGAAAATCAGAAGTGGGCTTAAGACAAATCTTCATTACTGGGCTTGGATCATGATCAACAAATGGGCTAAGGGGATGTGATCCATTTGGCTCATTAAAAACCTTACTTTGGAAAACCCATTGGGACAAAACCAAGGCAAGGGAAAAAGAGTGCAAATGGGTCACATACCCATTTGTTGATCCCTTTCTTGAAATTCATGGATCAAACAAAGTTGTTGGGCTGCTCCAATTCTTCATTCTCATGCTTGTTTCATAACCAGAATGGTTTGAAACATTTCTTCTCCTTAGAGTTTCGTTGAGCTTCTTAGAGTCTTGGTGAATGATT
Source organism: Eutrema heterophyllum (assembly GCA_002933915.1). Lineage (NCBI taxonomy): Eukaryota > Viridiplantae > Streptophyta > Magnoliopsida > Brassicales > Brassicaceae > Eutrema > Eutrema heterophyllum. The sequence goes on along the minus strand of PKMM01013437.1, from coordinate 582,317 downwards.
CCAACTGGTACACGCTCAGCTACAGGCTCTGGTTCAAGCTGCTTCTTGATGCTTGTCATGATCACATCAGGGATCAAGCCACCTCGTAGTTCATTTTTCTCCTTTAGCCAATTTGGGACATTGTCGTTTAGACATTAGATGACTGTTGTTTGCGGAGTCAGTCCGTAAAGTGAAGATCTTATCAATTCCTTAAGTGAACTGATTTCGTTCTTCTTATGACTCCGACTCCTTTTGAAGTCTGGAACTTAACACATTGGTGATAAGTTGAAGGTACAACCCTCATTAAATTCAGACAAGGCGTTCCAAAATTGCGTTATAGGGAACTTGATAATCCACTACGGCGAAAGTCACCATCTTCATCAATCTGGCTGCTAACACCGGCATATCAATGGTTCCTATTGAGGTTGCAGCGTCTCCGCTAACACCTGTTAGTGTTGATCTCGGACCTCAGAGGTCCGATTTCTCTATCTCCATTTTTTCAGGGTCTTCAGAAATATGACATCAGTCGTACTTTCTGTATCACTTATGACTCGAGAAACTTCACAGTTAGCTCCAATATTAAAACTTACAGTCTGGATGTCATCCTCTGGAGCTTCCGTATCGAAATGGTCCCTTTCGGAGAACGATATTTCCATGTCGGGGAATAGCCCCCCCCCCCCCCCCCCCACCATTTGCCTTTCGATGTCAGCTCGTCATTGGTGTCTCTTGATTGATCCAGATGTTTCTCCATAGAGCTTTGATCCTCCCATGATTAGGTTGATCCTTTTCTTATTTTGACTGTGCTCTTGCCCAGCTGGTTCAAGATCATCTGAATCCTCATCTTCTGAATTTACATACTTCAAATTGTCGATATCGCCAAGCTTACCTTCTGCATACATGTCAACGAGTACATCTTTCAATATGTAATATTTAATAGTTGAGTGTACATACTGGTTGTGATAATCACATTATGCTTCCTTATCCTTGCCCAATGTGTCATTGGACTTTGGTGGTCGGTCATCACCGCTCCTCCTCGATTTTCTTTGAACCGCAAAGGCGTGTATTCCGCTTGATTGAATTCGATCCTTATGCTCCCTCCTCTCGCTTTGGGGAGCAGTTGGGATCCCAGAGGATTGAGGCTTTGAGTTCTTATATCACTCTGCAAGTGTAAGGCGTTCTTCTTTGGCTATTGCAAAGCCCGCACCTTGGTGAAGTGCGTCATGGATTTTGGCTGGCATATTAACGACCAAATCAACTCTAAACTTGGATTCATGCCATAACCACATCTTTAAGGCCGCTAGAGCTGTTTCGTCGTGTACGACACGCATTCTAGCGATAACTTCCTTAAACTTTGTAAGGTATGCCCAGAGTGAATCTCGAGGTCCCTGCGACAGAGCCCACAGCTCCGCTCCCGAAGTGATCTTATGAATAAACATTGAATATTGCTTCAGAAAACTGACCGAGAGCTGGGAGAAACTATCAATACATCGTTCCCCCAATCTTGAAAACCAATCAAGGGCAGACCATGCGAGGTGTTTAGCAAAGAGTTTACACAACCAAGAATCCTTTTCATACTCAATAAAATGAGCTCTTCCTAGTGCAATCCTGAATGCAATTAAATATGATTTAGGATCCGTCTTTCCTTCATGTATTCAGAGCTTAAGCTTTCCCACATCTTCGATGGATGTGTTTTAATACGAATTGAGAACGGAGTTTGCTTAGTCTCTTCCACGCGATCGATCTCGAGGGCAACTAGTAGCATTGTGGATTCCTGAATTTACATTCCGTAACCTTTATTGGTTTTCTGCGAGCACCCGATGAATGTATTCCAATCTTGTTGGATCTATATTCACTCTAGGATTACCGACGAGTTGATCGCGGTTTCCTACCATTTGTGGACCATAATGGCCTTTTCCGTTCCCTCGCTCGTGGTTCGGGGTCAAGATGGTTCTTTGATCCGGGTTCCGCAAAGGTGGATTAATCGAATCAAGAGGAGGAGGTGGAGGAAAATTCGAGGGATCAATCCTTTGGGGGCTGTATTGGCCTTGTCCGTTTCTACGCTCGGACTCTAGGGTCAAGACTGACCTCTGATCCGGGGTCCAGAACTGCAAATTCTATGGATCTATAAGAGGTGATGGAGGTAAGGTCGATGGCTCGACCCGTACTCCATCCCTCGAGGGAAATTGCACATTTCCCCTGCCCTGGCCTTGATAGAACGGACCAATCCCTAAGTGAGGTGCACTCGGGGATGTTGTACTGTTTCCGTTACTTCCAGGCAGAATAGTAGGTGTTGGTGAAACACCTTGTGGCACCGGTGTTGATGAAACACCTTGTGGTGCCTGTGTCGGTAAGATACTTCGCGGTGGTGGAACTTGCGTTCATACCACCTCTGAGCGGAGCTTAACGAATGATTGGGCTAATGCCGCTTGATCCGAAACAACCTTTTCAAGGTTTTGTTTCATTGCGGTTGTTGCCCCTTCTATCACTACGGTCATATCACTTGTGATCCTATCCATAACTTCGCGCATAACCTCATGTTCTTCCATGGTGGTTCTTTTGTGCAAGATTTAGACTTGCATATCTTCCTCCTTCTAGCGCCAAACTATCGTAGATGGAACTACAACGGTCAAAATTTGTAAATAGGAATAAACAAAGGACTTTGGCTTATCTTTAATAAAAGAAGAACCGAGGATCTATCGAGCAATAAACAGAAAGTTTGTTGCTCGACAAGATCAAACAGGATTCAGAAGTGATTTGGACAAAGTTTTTGCAGGGTAAACTGGATTTAATATTTCGATTCTCAAGAGTGATTTTACATGAACAAGAACAAATAAATAGCCGAAAAGCTAGAAGAAACTAAGTGTAGAGCAAATAGTGTGTGTGTCGAGAGTTGGATTATGTTCCTTTGCTTCTTGATCTCGTCCTTGTTTTATACTCCGAGATCGTGTTTAACGTTACCGTTTACTCCGCCTGATTCGCCATGAATGGTCTTTAATTCCGAAGCTCCGGCCGTTACGTTTAGGCGCCTTAATTCACATGTTTTAACGAGTCTTTGGTCTCGTCGGGGTTAACTAACGGTTATGCATTTAATCCCCTTTGATCGTAGAATTTCACTCTAGTGGGTCTTTCAACTTGGCATGTTACCTCGTCTGTTCCTTTGAACCAATCTGGTTATTTTGAGCCCGTTTGTCTTTATTGACTTCGTCAGACCTTTTTATATTAGGTTTATTGGGCCCTTTTTAACTGGATCAGATATTTAACCTCCACAATCAACTTGATGTGGATTACATTAAGCTTGGTATTTTTATCACATTTTCGGAGACTAATTTTCATACAATACACCAAGATATAAATCAAGAAATACACCAAAATTTGATTGAAAAATTCGTTGTTGGTAAACTTTGCACATATTTGTTGATTAACGAAGTTAATAATTGTTTTAAACTTTTAATAAATACACTCTAGATCAACCATGTTTCAAAATACTAGAAATCCAAAGCATAAAGTCATTAGGCCAGTATTGCGTTCTCTAAATAAAAACTAAGAGGGGACCATTATGAATAATTAGTATAGTCTCAAGTGTATAAAATTAGATTCACATGGTTAATCATATTACAATCATAGTGTGTGTTAATAGTCTCGATTAATGTGAATGGTCCAATTAAATATTTTAATTTCTTTCTTTAGTTATTTATTGTCATTAAGAGCATTTATAGTTCCTTTTATGAAGATTTCTTGCCTTCTGTACTTATAATTGTTTCCCCATTATTGCTTCTTCTTTTTTAACAAATGCATTTCAATTATCGATTAAATAAATACATTGTGTCTATCATCAAACCAAACCTATATACGAAGTGGAAGTCCCTTGGTCCATTGGTTTCACCAAGCACTTATAATCGTGTAGAATTATGTTTGTTTTCATAATTTGTAATAAATAATAATGTAGACGATAAAAAAAAACTAAAAAAAAAAATATATAAATATATTCTTCACTACAGAACAATTTTCGTATTTTTATCTTCGGGACGAAGTACAAGAAACAGGCCCAAACTGCATCCCATGTGGAGAATTTGAAACTACGATGCACATGTTTTTCCATTGTATTTTACGAAAAAAGTATGGAGCTCAGCCCCTTTCAAAGTAGCAATCGATGGATCTCTATTATCAGATGTGTGCTCAAAAAAAAACTTGATTTGTCTTCCTCCAACCGGAATTGGAGCTGGTCTACTCTTTCCATGGCTGTGTTGGCACCTATGGATGTCACAGAATCTTCTGTTATTAAATAGAGCAATCACAGTAGAGAAAACCATGACCAAATTACTTGTTACGGCCATAAAATGGCAATCGCCACAGCAGCTTGAAAACATTGTATCCGAAAATTTCTGTAAGAATGAACTCCCATGGACGCCGCTGGCTGTGATCACTTGCCAATCGGATGTTGCCTGGTGAGAGTATACTAAGACAACTGGCGTCGACCAGTTGTTTAAAGATCAAACCACAAACATTGGACAAGTGAGACAAAAAAATTTTGTAAAAACTCCATTGTTTAAAGATTATTTTGTACGTAACAATTATATATGAAATTGGCAATAAAACCTTATATAGAGAAGAAACATAAAGACAATACTCCCTTCGTTTAATTTTAAAATGTCGTTTAAGGATTTTTCATACATTTTAAAAAATACTATTAAATTTTTGACTATCTCCTTTATTAATATGCTACATAATTTTATCTTTCTTATTAATACACTAAACAATAGTTAAAACTAGAAATTTGTTTAAAATTCTGTATTAGAAGGAATATCAAAGACAAAATTAGTATCTTGCCATTTTTTCCATTAATTACAGTGAAACATAAGTTAAATATGTAGATTATTAAATAAAATTAAGGTCAAATAATCAAGAGAGTTTTGCAAAAATTGTCACTTTCTTAAAGTTTCTTTAGTTTTTTGTCACTTTTTAAAAGTGTTAACAATTTTTAGTATTTTGTATACTGTTCATTCGTATTTTGTCAATGTACAGTACGGCGTGTACTAGCCTTGGGCATAATATCCGGATCCGAAAAAATAAACCGAAACCGATCCAAAAAAGAGGAACCGAACCCGAACCAAAACCGATTAAATACCCGAACGGATCCTAAATTCCTATATCCGAATAACCAAAACCGAACTGAAACAAGAACCGAATGGATACCCGAAATACCCGAAATACAATTATATATCAAAAATATTAATTATATTTAGATTTGATAACCCAAAATTACAATTATAAATTCAAAGATATGAGTTATTTTTATACCAAAATGATTGATAGACCCAAAATAACCAAAATATACGAAGTTTTTAGTTATGTTTGTTAAGTTTTGACTAAATTTTATTTAAATTTAACCAATTTTATTCAAATTTAACAAATTTTCATTTTTTTTTAATGACTTTTTGGAAACCCGAAACCGAACCGAATCCGAACCAAAATTCTAAAATACCCGAACGGACCTAGATTCCTATATCCGAAGAACCGAAAACTCTAATAATCCGAACCGAATCCGATCGGATATCCGAACGCCCAGGGCTAGCGTGTACGTTCGTGTACGGTACACGATGTAGAATCAGGAGGGTATAATCGTCATTTCATTTAAAAAATGACGAAATTTTTTAGCACTTTTGGAAAGTGACAAATTAAAAACTAAGAAAACTTTAAATAAGTGATATTTATGCAAATTTGACAATAAACAATTACTAGTGGTTTAATGGTTAAGAATTTGTTACGTAGGTTTAGATGAGAGTTATAATTGTTCCATTGCGATTTTAATAAGCATTTATCATTGTGGATGCGCGCCTTCGATGAGATAAAACTCTGATTTTTTATAGGCTCCGGAATTTGAATTTCGGTTTGTGATTTTTTTTTTTTTTTTTTTTTTGAAATCTGGAGGTAATCCCAAATCCATGGCCAGACTATTTCGATACTGTTTATTCCTATTTGAATAAACAAATAGAAGCTACAGATAATATTCTATGTGATTTGTTTTACAATCTATTATAGCGGTTTATTTTGTTTCATATTATTTGATTTGCTTTTTCATATTCTATGCATCACTTAATTTAATTTTACTTAATCACCTCTTTAATATGAAATTAGTAATTGATCAAAGGAATTGTAAAACAAAAATATAGAAATAATCGTGCATTCACTCAAAATATCACATATAATTATAAAACGGAATGAATGGAGTAATATAATCCATATTTCCCATTTCATAACTAAACTAAAGGGTAATGAAGAGAGGAATGCATAATATTTGTATATATAGGCAATATATTAAGTAAACTAAAGGGTAATGAAGAGAGAAATGCATAATATTTGCATACATAGGCAATATATATANNNNATATATATATATATATATATATTAACTAAACTAAAGGGTAACGAAGAGTGAAATGCATAATATTTGTATATATAGGCAATATATCTTATGAATTGAACAAGATTGCCGAAACTTAGGTATAGGTATAAGAGAACGTGGCTAGCAAAACTTTATGGGAAAGAATGAGAGAGACATGTGGTTTGTCCTTTTCTGGCTTTACACTAGCAATCAAACAACCTCGTGGATTAATAATAGTTTATGAGTCTTTTTAGAAAAAAGGGATTAGTGAACTTTTACAAATATTTTAGAAATCTCTTTCTAGGAGTCTTTATTAATTATATGCTTAAACAACTTCGAGGACTAATAATAGTTTATGAGTGTTTTTCCCTTGCTTTGAAAGAGACTAGAGTGCAGCGCATATATTCGGTAATGCAACGTTGGTAGAGATTGAATAGGACAAATAAATACTTTTTTGTATGGACCCTGGATTTTGGTTTATACATTCCGTATGTTCAATGTATATATTACAAGAACAACGTGATTCCCATGCATACATTAAATATATTCTCTCAAAGTGAGAGATCGACGTCAAAGGGAGATAGATAAACACGTACAACGGTACAATTGTTCGTATATTTGTGCACATGGACGATCCCATATAAAGCGGACTTCATACTTTCCCCCGAACTTACTTCACTTTAAATGCATCTATCCATTATACAGTATACATTCATCAATAATTTGTATGAATAAATTTGAAAGTAACACACTAGAAGTAACTTATATATGTTTAGTCCTAAATTAGAATTAAAGGACTCATATATGAAGGATGGAGTTCCAAGATATTTAAATAGTTTTATTAGATAAATGAATATATAAGAAGTTTTAGTAGATATAGTAATTGGAATTACTTCTCATATATTCATGAATAAATTCCTTCTTATATAAACATTTTCTTATTAAAAAGTAATAAATTAGACTAGATTGTCTTTTTTGATAGAAGGTGCTATAACTAATCATTTATGAGAGGAAAAAAAAAGCAACATAACGTTGTGATTTGTGAAGCATGCATGCACTATATCTTAGAAGAGATTTGATTTGTTTACTTTGGCCTTAATTTGAAATCCATGCATGTGTGTGATGTTTTCTTAAGAATTTTGAAGTACTTCGGGTGCGTACTTTTCCTGCATTATATATATTATGTGACAGTGTAATATATATATATATTTACTACTGTGGATTTGGGCTCTTATTAGTTTGACCAAAAACAGAATGAAAAGCCCATACGATTTTGGGCAGAGAATGAAACTGGCCCAGAGACATTCTTTTGCTAAATTGCAAGGGTTCTACGCTCACAGACATAAAAACAGAAGGTTTACATAAAGAGGAGAATTCAAAACAGGAGAGCATGGGAAAAAGAAAAAGCATGCTAGTCTAGAAAGAAGAGAAAAATTAATTTTACATATGTTTTTCTCTTGTCTTTGACAAAAGAGATAGTCGTAATCTATCACTCTGTTTTCTTAGCTTGTAAGAACAGAAAGAGAGCTAGAGTGCTTGTAACCTTTTGTCTTTGAGCTAGTGAAGGTTGGGAGTGAGTGTACTCCCCCGAGACGTACCGGTTAGAGGCCGGGAACTCGGTGATCAATTTCTTGTCTCGTTTTCTTTAGCAAGTTTCCGCAAAACGAAATACTCTACAAGTGGTATCAGAGCTTACCAGGTGAGGTACGCTGTTGCTGAAGAGGTTCAAAGAAAGGTTAGCAGAAATCAGTCTCAATGAGTAAAGATCGAGTTGAAGTGGACAGGTTTGATGGAACTGGTGATTTTTCATTATGGAAAGTAAGAATGATGGCTCACTTTGGGGTGCTGGGGCTGAAGAGCATCTTAAATGATGAGCAGCTGTTGAAGGATCCACCTGCTACTGCAGAGGTAGTAGTTGCAGCTGACAGAGACCAACAGACAGGGACGGCAGAAGTGGTGGTGCTGCCTCCAATGGTTGATCCTGCAAAGTTTGAAAAATCAGAGAAGGCAAAAGACATAATAGTAATAAACTATTTGTGGGAAGCTCTCCAAAGTTTGAAAAATCAGAGAAGGCAAAAGACATAATAGTAATAAACTATTTGTGGGAAGCTCTGCCAAGTCCAAGGAGAGAGAGCTGACAGAACGTGGGAAGCTCTCCAAATCACACAGTGAAGGGCTGTATGTGCAGACAAGAGGCAGGTCAGGAATGAGATCAAATAAAGAATATAGTAAACCATGGAGAAGACAATCAAAAAGCCAAGTCAGATCAAGAAGCCAAGTTAGATCAAAGTCAAGGCCGAAATACAACAAGCACAACAAAGGTTGTTTTATTTGTGGTAAAGAAGGGCATTGGAAAAGAGAGTGTCCTGAAAAGTTCTCAAACAAGCCATCAAGTTCAGCAAATGTAGCGACAGAACCAAGGCAGCCAATGGTACTAACAGTAAGCACTCAAGACACAAAAGAAGAGTGGGTAATGGATTCTGGCTGTAGCTTTCATATTACACCAGAGAGAGAATCATTATTTGACTTACAAGAGTTCGATGGTGGCAAGGTTTTGATGGGTAACATGACTCACAGCGAGATAAAGGGGATTAGTAAGATTAAGATCTTAAATCCGGATGATTCTGTGGTCATTCTAACGAATGTCAGATACATACCTACAATGGGTAGGAACCTTATTTCCTATGGACAGCTAGAGAAGAGTGGTTGCAAGTATGTAGGAAAGGATTTTATTGTCAACTTCTACAAGGACAGACAGAGGGTTATTTCTGGCAGATATCAAGATGGGCTGTATTACCTACAAGGGAAGGTAGTGAAAGGAGAAGTTGCTGTGGCCAGACTTGAAGTTGATATGACAGCTATTTGGCACTCTAGGCTGGGACATATGAGTTTGAAGAACATGAATGTTCTGGTTAAAGATGATTACGTGCCACTAAAGGAGGTAGACAAGCTGGAGTTCTGTGAGAGCTGTGTACTTGGAAAATCTCACAAGTAGAGTTTCCCAACAGGCCAACATACCACCAAAGGTATACTGGATTATATACACTCAGACCTATGGGGATCTCCATCTACCCCAGAAAGTCTTGGTGGATGTAGATACTTTGTGAGTTTCATTGATGATTTCTCGAAGAAGGTATGGGTTTATTTTCTGAAGACTAAGGATGAAGCAGTGCACAAGTTCAGGGAGTGGAAACAGGCAGTTGAGATTCAGAAAGGGAAGAGGATTAAGTATTTGAGAACCGATAATGGTCTTGAATTCTGCAATGCACAATTCGACTACTTGTCCAAGGAAGCAGGAATTCAGAGGCACAGAACGTGCACCTATACACCANCTCACAAGTAGAGTTTCCCAACAGGCCAACATACCACCAAAGGTATACTGGATTACATACACTCAGACCTATGGGGATCTCCATCTACCCCAGAAAGTCTTGGTGGATGTAGATACTTTGTGAGTTTCATTGATGATTTCTCGAAGAAGGTATGGGTTTATTTTCTGAAGACTAAGGATGAAGCAGTGCACAAGTTCAGGGAGTGGAAACAGGCAGTTGAGATTCAGACAGGGAAGAGGATTAAGTATTTGAGAACCGATAATGGTCTTGAATTCTGCAATGCACAATTCGACAACTTGTCCAAGGAGGCAGGAATTCAGAGGCACAGAACGTGCACCTATACACCACAACAGAACGGTGTATCAGAGAGGATGAACAGAACCATTATGGATAAGGTCAGAAGTATGCTTGCTGAAACTGGTTTGGGTCAGGAGTTTTGGGCTGAAACTACTTCTACAGCAGTCTACTTAATTAACAGAACGCCAAATTCATCCATTGGGTTCAAGTTACCTGAAGGAGTCTGGACTGGTTCAAAACCAGATTTGAGTCATCTAAGAAGGTTTGGATGTTCAGCATTTGTTCATGTCACTCAGAACAAAACAAGTCCAAGAGCAGTTAAAGGTGTTCTCATGGGATATCCGTTTGGTATCAAGGGATACAGGGTCTGGTTACCGGAGCAAGGAAAATGCACTACAAGCAGAAATGTGGTGTTTAATGAAAACGAATTGCACAAGAACACAGTGGGTAACGCAGATGGAAGTGTAGAAGAAGCTGATAAAGACGCAACAGGGCTGAAAAAGAAGGCTGGAAAAAGAGTATCTTTCATACGTGGTCTTATCAGGGGTCCGTCTACTGGTTATTCTGATGAGGAAGATACATTTTCTCAAGGTGGAGACAGTTCAGGGTCAGAAAGTTTAGACAGTCCAGAAAGTTCAGATTCAGAGAGTTCAGGGATTTCAGAAAGCTTAGAAGAATCAGAAGCTGATGAAGGGGTTGTTGGATCAGAAAAACAACAGTCTCTAGACAATTATGTTTTGGCCAGAGACAGAGAAAGGAGGACTAATATTCGACCCCCATCCAGATTTGAAGATGCAGAGTTTGTAGCCTATGCATTGGCAACAGCTGAAAATTTGGAAACAGATGAACCTAAGTCTTACGAAGAGGCCATGAGGAGTTCTAAGAAAAATTACTTGGAAAATGCAACGAAGGAAGAGATGGAGTCTCATAAGAAAAGTCAGACTTGGGATCTAATTGATAAACCAGAAGGAGAAAAGCTGGTAGGGTGCAAGTGGATCTTCAAGCTGAAATCAGGCATTCCCGGAGTTGAAGAGCAGAGGTACAAGGCAAGGCTGGTTGCTAAGGGTTTTTTGCAGCAAGAAGGGATAGACTACAATGAGGTGTTTTCTCCAGTGGTTAAGCATGTCTCAATCAGATTGATGTTGTCACTTGTGGTTAATCTGGATTATGAGTTAGAGCAAATGGATGTTAAAACGGCTTTTCTACATGCGAATCTAGAAGAGAGGATCTTAATGAGTCAACCTAAGGGATTCATACAGAAGGGAAATGAGAACAAAGTCTGTTTGTTGAGGAAGTCACTATATGGCTTAAAACAGTCTCCTAGACTCTGGAATCAAAGGTTTGACAATTTCATGAAGGACCAGAAGTTTGAGAGGAGTACTTATGATTCATGTGTCTACATGAGGAACGTTCATACTGATCAAGCTGTGTATTTGTTACTTTATGTGGATGATATGCTAATAGCTTCAGGGAGTAAGTCAGTTATTCAGAAGCTCAAGGATAAGTTGAACAGTGAGTTTGAAATGAAGGATATGGGAAAGGCTTCAAGAATTCTGGGTATGGATATTATCAGAGATAGAGAAAAAGGAGAGTTGATTCTGTCTCAAGGAAGTTATCTAGAAAAGGTATTGAAAACATTTGGAATGTTTGAATCAAGGCCAGTGGTTACACCAACTGCCTCTCACTTCAAACTCAGCAGTTTATCAGAGGAAGACAGGAAATCAGAAGCTGTACATATGGAGAGAGTTCCATATGCAAGTGTTGTGGGAAGTTTAATGTATGCAATGGTTGGTTCAAGGCCAGACTTAGCATTTGCAGTGGGTTTTATCAGCAGGTTTATGTCAAATCCAGGGAGAGATCATTGGTCTGCAGTGAAATGGGTGTTGCGGTATTTGAAGGGATCATGCAATCAGAATTTGACTTTTAAGAAAGACTCTAAGTTCTGCATTGAAGGTTTTTCAGATTCAGATTATGCAACAGATTTAGACAGAAGAAGATCAGTTACTGGTGTTGTGTTTAAAGTTGGTGGAAATACAATTTCGTGGAAATCAAGTTTACAGTCTGTTGTGGCTCTTTCAACCACTGAAGCAAAGTACATGGCTCTTACTGAAGCAGTGAAAGAAGCCATTTGGTTGAAGGGTTTGTGTGCAGAATTGGGTTTCAAGCAAGACAAGGTTGTGGTTCACTGTGATTCACAAAGTGCTCTAGCCCTAGCAAAGAATCCAGTTCACCATGAAAGAACAAAACATATCGACACCAAATTTCATTTCATCAGAGATATAATGTCTCAAGGTGACGTGGTTATACAAAAGATTCACACAACAGTCAATCCAGCAGATTTCCTAACTAAGACGGTACCTGGTCAGAAGTTCCAGCTTTGCTGTGAGCTTCTCAACATTCACTGAAGTGGAGCAGCGGGTCCAGGTAACTCCATGGACCTCGCAGAACAAGAAAATTAAGTTGAGTTAGTGTCTGTGAGGATTGTTGCTCAAGTGTCAGTATTGAGTAAGGTTATTAATCGGTTTTGGAGTTACATGTTGAGATGGTGGAACTGTGCAGGAAGAGTCACACGTTCCAGGTGGAGTATCTGACAAAAGAGTTCAAGAACGAATCGTGGTTAGGAATCACACAACGATATGAGTTTTGAAGAAATCTGTCAAAGGGAAAGAAGGTGAGTCACGGCAGTTTGGTTACCTGAAGGTCGGGTTCGTCAGACTACAAGAGTTCAGGTTTTCAGTCTGTTTCGTTGTTGAAGAACAAGCTGCTAATTTTCAAGAAGTGCTGGACATCGGGGATCTGGAAATTGAAATGAGAACCGGGTTCTTATTATCAAGCAAAACAAACCTCTGAAATCGGTTTTTTGGTTTAGCCAAGGCAAAACAAAGGGGATCGGAAAAGAAGAATCACCTGAGGATTCTGATCGGAGGTGGCTGAAGTCGGAAGCGTAAAAAAGTCAACGCCGGTCAAGGTCACAAAGTCAACGGGAAGGTGTGACTGGATGTTGTTGGATTTCTGTTGGGCTCCTGAAGTGAAAGGAGATGGGCTTCGACATGTTAACTGGTCCAAAACCAGTCCTTTTTTTTTTGTGGCGGAAGTCGTGGGCCTCAAATCTGTTATGGCCCAAGAAGGAAATTTTGTCAGGCCAAATATGCAAATCGTGGCCCACTCTAACCCTAAGCCCACATTGTGTAAGAAGAAGGTGAAGAACTTACCAGAAGTCGGCGGCGGGTGATCGGCGGTGGTGAAGCAACGCCGGCGTCAAGGCTGTGAGTCGCTGAGCACTGTGTTTTCTTTTATCTGGTGGAAGCGGACCAAGTGAAATCGCAGGTTGGGTTTGGTTAGGGTTTCTGAAATTTTTGAAATCAACAAAGAGGAAAAACTAAAATCAGCGAGAAAGGAACTAACCATCGGGAAAGAAGATTGAGAGAGAGTCGCGAATCTCTCGAAATCGCCTGATCCCGAGGTGGTGGCAGATCGTAATAGACGAAGGAGTTTCTCGGTTCGTTTTATTTTTCCGTTACAAGGCAGAGGCTTCGCGGTTTATCGGAGAAGGCGGTGAAGGCTGTCACAGTCTGCAGAGGTTTCGGCTGGGGCTTGCCGTAGAAGCAGAGGTTCAACCTGGTGAAGATTGCCATGGATCTGCTTCTCCCTCTTCACATCAAGCAGAGGCAGAGGTTGATCGATCTGAAATCTCAGAGATTTTGTTGAAAGGAAGGCGTTGACTGTCAGAGAAGGGAGAGACGGTTTGCCGGAGAAGACGGGTGACCGTTAAAGTAACATGTCGGTGAAGCTTTGAGATCGGCGACTGCTACGGTCACGCGCAATCGCGAAAGAAGAAACAGAAGAGAGTCGCGGCTAAGGTTTACAAGCTCTGGGTAGGCGAGGAATCGCCGTGAAGTACAGAGGCGGCTCGCCGGCGACGAAGGGTGACCGTCGGAAGGTCTTCGATCGGCGGCAGATTTGTTTTCTCGCTTACAGAAAAAGAGAGGAGGCTGAAATGTCTAGGTTACGGCTTGGAGGTGTTTTGGTCAAAAGGTGGAGTTTGTGGATTTGGGCTCTTATTAGTTTGACCAAAAACAGAATGAAAAGCCCATACGATTTTGGGCAGAGAATGAAACTGGCCCAGAGACATTCCTTTGCTAAATTGCAAGGGTTCTACGCTCACAGACATAAAAACAGAAGGTTTACATAAAGAGGAGAATTCAAGACAGGAGAGCATGAGAAAAAGAAAAAGCATGCTAGTCTAGAAAGAAGAGAAAAATTAATCTTACATATGTTTTTCTCTTGTCTTTGACAAAAGAGATAGTCGTAATCTATCACTCTGTTTTCTTAGCTTGTAAGAACAGAAAGAGAGCTAGAGTGCTTGTAACCTTTTGTCTATGAGCTAGTGAAGGTTGGGAGTGAGTGTACTCCCCCGAGACGTACCGGTTAGAGGCCGGGAACTCGGTAATCAATTTCTTGTGTCGTTTTCTTTAGCAAGTTTCCGCAAAACGAAATACTCTACAACTACGAATTTTGGTACATTATCTTATTCTTTTTGTTGCTACAAAATTTTGGTCCATTTTCAAATCTTTTTTTTTTATATATGTCTAACCTCTAGATAAGGATTTTGAACTTTGAATGCAATAAAAATAAAATTTACTATTACTATTTTTTTTAATGTTAAATTTTATTACCAAAAAAAATGAAAAGTTACATACTACTCTACTAGTTAATTAACCCATTAGTTCCCAAGGGAAAGATACATTGGAACAAATTTTACCAATTACAACGAATGAAAAAACAACCAAAGTAAAATTCAAAAAGAGACGGAGAAGCAATCAAATTTTTGGAAGGGAATGAGAATAAACGATTTCGTTTGGCCAGGATCCGTATTACTTTTTCTGAATATGGATATGTAAATGAGATTTTTTGTACATATAAAAATTTAGATGCGTAAATATCTGATTTCTTTCAGATAAAAAATTGAAGGAACATATTTGTCAGCTATATATAAGCAATACACGAAAGTATAACCTTATTATTGTTGACATTCAAGTAGATTTAATAAGTGTTGTGTTTTCTATCATTTTTCTTACCGTAACAGAGTGCGCTCTAGGGTCTTTCCGCGCTATAAATCACTCTTCAAATATAGTTTCATGCGCGAGGAGTTTGTTAGAGTGGTTTTACTCGATTAATTTAGCTTTATTTTTCTTTTTCTTTACATGTTTGTAAATAAACAATTTTTTGTTGGTTCTATAAATTTAATATTTTTTTTTTTAAAAAGTTATTACATCACTGATCTCCTCCTATAACTTATTGTCAGTAGGTCAAGGTTTGGTTACTGTTTATCATATAGTTGAGCATCATTTTTTAAACCAAAATTATTAACCAACTAATTGAAATTGGTGTTCGTAAGTAGGGTTGATTGATTCTCCCGCCAATACTATCAAACACTTTGTTTACGGGTGATAGCGGTTGTTGACGTTTGGTAACAATGGAAAATGCTTCATACCGCTTCGGACTGCTTTAAATCCCTCGAAATCAAAAGCTCTTTCTCTCGAGCTTTTATGTTAACCGGCGGTTGCGGATGGATAAAAAAAAAAAAACGGTATTCATCATTTAAATTCAGGATATATAATAATTAACTTAAAACAAAATTAAGACTTCGATATTATAATCACGAAACATATAAACAAGCTTGACACTTTCTAATATTCACTTACCACCATTCATAATTTTATATTTATCAGACAATTATAAAATCTATAAACCAAATTCTCGATAAATCCGTCGATCCCTAAAACAAAAATACATCATATAGCAACTAAAATTCTCTAAACCTAATCATAATCTCCACAAAAGAAAAAAATTCCATTGAAATCATGACTTTCATCCAAACTACAGAAAATTAAGAGATGAACATAAGTATCATACACATATTGTTATCTTATATGGTTTTTCACATCTAATAGTTACCTATATATAGATTTTTTTCTCCGTTTCAGTTCTATAAGGTTTATATTTCATGTTCTCTAATATATCACTCTATTAAAATTTGATCAAAATTATATATGTATATTTATGAATAATTATTAGTGATTTATTTATGTTTTTCATAGTTAATCATGTTGAACTAGTGATCTTTTTTTTTGTTAATCATAATAATAGATTTTTTCTATGCTTTTATAATTATAAATTGTTTTTCTTTTGTTAATTTTTGCTTAATCACTATCACACCTGCTATCAACCACTCACAAGTGTTTTGCAAACGCATTCGTTCCCAACTAGCCAGTCGTATAAATTGCTTAATAACGTTTGAATCGCAACAATACACTTCTGCAAAATTCTGCACTTGAATTTACACCCACTGTGTTTAAACCAGTAAGGCTCGTAATCATGGAAGAAAGATAATGCAAATAAGTCCAGTACTATACCCAACTAACACCAATACATATCAATCAATAAGAAATATAATAAAACATTACGCCCAATAATTCCTGACATTTTATTGGGCCTAATTTCTCAATCTTAGCCCATACCAATCAATAAAACAAAAGCTTTTGGATAAAAATCGTAAGCTTTTCTTTAGTCGTTGTTTGATATATAAGAAATTCGAGGCTAATATGGTTAAACATCATTTCTAAGTTTATGGGACAATGCTAATATGGTTAAACACCATATTAGAGAAAGCTCTCCCTCCCGACCGTATCATTCCTCTGTTAGGAACCATTTTTTATTTCCCTGCTCTAATTCGTTGTTGGAAAAGAATGTAAGTTACAAAAATCGGTAAAGAAGAGAACAAAGAACTTAATTTTTTTTTTAAAAGGAAAAGAAAAAAAAACCTAACATCTCTCATATTTCATCATCTTTGGAACTAAATGAACATAATGTCCTTACCGTATCTCTTATAACCTTGTTTTTCTTATAAAAAAAAATACTATTTGATTAAATCATCCCTAACCGGGAATTGGAAATGGTTTACAAAGGTTTAAATTGGAAAAAACATAACCAGAAAAAACCAGACCTCCTAAAGAGCCGAACTCGGTACGCCGGCGAAGAAACTGTCCCAAATCTCCACCGCCGGGACCAAATCCGCCTTTTTTATAACCTTTCTTAAATAGCTCACCAACGTACTATACACTATGAAATTCGGATTACACCCTCTAGATTCCATTTCTTTTAGCAACCAACACGCCACTTTTGAACTCTCCTGCCATACACAACCCGTGAATGAATCATCGAGTTGCATGTGAGAACATTTGGTAATTCCCCTTTGACCGTAATCTCTTTGAACATCTCCTTCGCCTTCTCCTGATACAACATACCATGTGATCATCACGCTGTGACAACTGACAAGCAACATACGGCTCGCACCCGACCTTCACCATTTCATCTAGAAACACTTGCATGCTTCCCCACTTTTTGTTTCAGCTAATTACAAATGGGCTTAAATGGCATCATCTTTATTGTAATTTTTATGCATTGAATAAAAGTATAATGGGCCGCATTAAACATGTAACAAGTCCAATAGCCATCGATGATGTGATGGTCGACCTGAAGAGAATCTGAACTGACGATCCTATTCTATATTCTCATCAGAAAATTGGGGTCCGAACTCTCCATTAAATATTTAATGGATTAAATATAATTATATGTTTTCTCATGAGAAATATATCATATTTTACGTATAAATAGTATTCTATGTTTGTTCAAAAAAAAATAAAAAAATATAGTATTCTATGTTTCACATGAGATTTTTAAATCAAAGTTTTACCAAAATACCATTTTAAGAAAATACAGCAGATGACATCATAATCTGGTTGATAAAGAATCATGATGATGCTCGGGTAGGGATAGGCTTTGCTTACTCTAAATCTATAATGAGAGAGTGGTGCACCTAAAGCACTCTACTATCTATAAAAATAAATACACATCTTTATTTTTATTATTATGGCGAAAGAAAATACTGACTTCTCCACCCAAAATAAAGGCGAAAGATGGTTGATATGTTTTTTACCAAAAAAAAAAAAAAAAAAAGATAGTTGATATGTTAATGATACACCGAAACGAAAGGAGTATAGATAAACGACAAAACAATATTCTTCTTTTTCCCAAAGAAAATATGACTAGAAGATTACAATTTTGGAATGTTTTAGTCGAGGACTAAATATTGTGAAAATTACTCTAATCGGGGAAACTACCCTTAACTATTCTGACTATTACTCGCATATCTCCTACCTAATTTTCCAAAATCACTAAAAGTCACTGTACAAGTATGTGGAAGTGTTGTTAAGTGATTAATTAGCTAAAAAGGTTGTGAATTTTTACATCATGTCTGGTGTTCAAATTCATGAATATACAGTTTACAGATCGTTGATGTCTGATGATGTAGTTTGAATAATCTAGACTTATTTGTATCCAGTGTCATTTAATTAAAACATAATTTGTGATCTAACACTTTTCAAATTCTAAAAAAATAGCTAACATTAAAATTATGATTTTGCTCCACTTTACTGTACATGGATACGATTGGAAAGTCAACCCGTGAACAATACACAAAGTATTACCTATTTTCCAATTTTTATAAAATACTAGCTAATACACAAACAATATTTTCGTAAAATATTTTCATAAAGTGTCGTACATAAACCCCAATAATCTACTATGGTTCTTTTATCCTTTACAATTATTTTATAATCATTGTGTAAAATGTTAGAATATGATGCATCCAATGGATAAGTAATCATTCCGTCTCGCGTCTAGTGGAATGCCCAAAAGTTTTTACTTTTTGAAGTTCTTGCTACTAAAGGCAAAATCATTTTTAGATTTTTCTTCAAATTCTTTAAAACTCAAGTCGTTTTGGGAATTTTCTTTTATCCCAAAAAAAGGTTGATTGCATACATAATGATCGTTGATTATTTGGTAATTGGTAGTGGTAGGGTAGGCAGTAGATGCCACCCAACCATTTCTATTAGGGCCTATAAATTTTATTTATATTGTAATGTGAAAGGACTAATTAATGAAAATGTGAATGAAAGTTTTGCAAACTAAAATTGTTTGGTCCAGTGATTTGTTCGAGTAGATAAAAAACGTTGATCGACTTCCATCATCTACAAAAATCGTTGTTCATTTTCTTGTAAAGTTTATAATGGTATCCACGACAATAAACGTTTTAAATGACAAAAACATTCGGCTTTTTATATTACTTGAGTCAAAGATTAATCTATATTTTCAGATCTTTCAATTAATGACCTATCTCGATTATAAAAGAAAGAAATAAAATTTAACCGGTGATGGACTAGTGATTTCCACTTGTGTATATGTTATCTTGTTGGTATAAGTCTGAGATCGATTCCCCGCAAACACGGAATTATCTAATCACTTTCATTTAATCAGTCGAATATGATGTCATGTTTTAAATCCATTTAAAAACTTGATAAATGAACTAGTCGATGGGATTAGTCGAGTGGTAAAAACTTGAATTATTAAAAAAAAAAATTTAAAAAAAATAAAAAAAAAATGAAATGGAAGTTTTGGTTGACACACGCGAGTAAACAAGTTATGAGTGAACTCTAGTTGCTATATAAACGATATATACACTAAATACATATAAGATGTGGGTCATACCATAATATAATTTTTATATAAGAAAATAAATAAACAGGAAAAAAAAGAGAGAAAATTTGTTATCTAAGTGATGATTATTTTCCCTTTCTGCTCCATAGAACGGGAAGCTCCCGTCCACCCTCTCCAGTCTCCAGCAAAACTCACCTGCTTCTGCACATTTTTGACTAATATAATTTCTTCTTTGACTTAAAGTTCATTTACGAGAAAAAAACAATTAATATATGATTAGCCAAACAAACCGACAAAATATTATTTGATGATGGAGAGTATCTTCATAATTGGTATAAATATGACATGCATTTATATATTCATGCGTGATTTGTTAATAAATCATCTATTAAACTGTTTTGAAAGAACTGATTTATTGTTTTACTAAAAAAATATTCATATGTGATTAAGTATGTATGCACTTTTTATTTGTATATAAAACGTACGTCATACTCACGTTTGTAGATGACGTAAATAGATAAATTACATAAACTCTAGTGGCCTAGTGGTTACTATAATAATTAATATACTCTAATCAAATGCTAAAGCAATGCTTAAAAATTAAATTCTGTTTCTTGTCTTGTACATCAATATTAGAAACTCTACTCCAATAAACTAGATGTCCTTAATTCCGGGTTATTGTAGTATATTATTGCTAATTTTTTCATAGTTGGCATTATTCTACTATTTATAAAATTCCATTTCTTGATGAACAAAAAAAAAAAAAGAAATGGAATTTTATAAATCGTAGAATAATGTCAACTATCACTTGTGGGAATAATTTAGCAATAATACTACAATAACCTAGAATTAAGGAAAATTCCATTTCTTGCTGCTTATATCAATTATATAGTAGTTTCTATTAAATTAAATTCCGCTTAATTTTTCAGGGTTTTTTGGACATTATTCTACTATTAGAAATTCCATTTCTTGTTGCTTATATCAATTTACATAGTTTCTAATAAATTTTCAGGTTTTTTGTCAACAATTTAATTATATTTAGCTAATAGATTAAAAAAAAAACGTTGAGCTTTACGCGGTAAACTTATTTTGACCAAACTTCGAAGTAAAAAACTTTGAAAAGTAAAAGAAATACCTCACGCGCCTTAACCTCCCCGGTTCCAAGTTTCCGGCGGCTGTCACCGCCGCCAATCTCGCCGGAACTCTCCCTATACAGACTTAAAATCTTCTCGGCGATCTCCGAAGCGTCGTGGCTCTCCTCCATAAACTTCGTGATCTGAGATCGAGGCAACCTCAGCCTCACGCTCGTCTGACCAGGCCCAAGCCCAAGCCCAGGCCCATCACCGCCGTCAGATCTAGCGATCGCAACATCGGAAACCGTTCTCCGAGAGAGCATCAGCATTTCTAACCGCTCCTTCGCGCCGACGTGGATTCCCGACATAACTCGCCGGTACGGAAGCTTATTATCCGTTTCCGGCGGCGGAAGCTTCGGAAGCTCGACGAGAAAATACGTCTTCTTCGGTTTTAAGATCTGGCTCGGCTCAAGCGGTTTGGCGCGAACTCCGAAGTGTTTTACAGCTTCGGAATCTAACAGAACGTAACCGGGATAATCTGACGTGACTTCTCTCGCCGTCGCCGGAGTTTTAATTCGGAAAATCTCGCCGTCGATTTTCATTACTTTCGCTTTCTTTCTCCTTGCAGTTATGCTGTTTCCCATTTTCTCTGCTTTCTAATGGATAATGTGAAATGTCATAAAGCGGCTTGTATTGTATTTATAGTGTGTGTGAAGCTGTGAAATTTTACATAGATTCGTTCTAGTTTTTTAATAAAGTCTTAAACGCTTTAACTAAAAATAAAGTCTTAAACGTTGAAATTTTTTTTCATTATGTTTGAAAAGAATAAAACTTGAATATGTCGGTCCATGCCAAATCCCCAAATACATTTCAATGATATCATAATTTTTATCGCAATTTTTTTTTTGTTTATTAGGGTATTTTAAAAAGCAATTTAGATTCTAGAATTAACTCGTATATTTAAATATTAATGACTGTAACTACCGCTCGTGCTTAGTGGTATGTATTATTCCAAGTTTTATGTTGTTGTTATCCGAAAATATAGTCACGTAACCGATTAGGATTCGATCTGCGCTAACTAATATTTAATTCGCGCTAACTATATAGTGTTTGTCCAGGGTCTTGTGGTCGAGTGGTTGGGGACAGGATCGGGGCGCTACCACGCTTTGGATTCGATCCACCTGCTGTGCGAAACTAAATCACATTTCTCATGGACATCCACATGGATATGGATCCTTGCTTACGGCTCATTTGAAAACCCAGAAGGGGGCCTATCCGTGGATTGTTCTTCCCCATGGATTAGTCTGAGCCCCTCCATAGGCCAGAGATTACTCTGAGTTACCAAAAAAAAAAAAATTCTATATAGCGCGGGATAATTTTTTTTTAAAAAATTTCAAATTATCTGAATTTTATAATATGTCTAACTAATGATTATATATAGAACTGTCAATCCGGACTAACTTGTCTATTTAAACCGTTTTGCAATAAAATAAAATATTATTTGGACTAATCCACAAAAACCTATAATTTGAAAACATAACTCTAATATGCACCGTTTAATGACTATGGTTTTTGTGGTCAGTCCACAAACTCTTAAAAAATTAATTTTCTCGTGTTTAACTCTTTATAAAATTAGTAAAATATTTTTCAAACTTTTTTTGATATATATTCAAATAAAATATAATAATCATAGTGAAAAATATTGCAAGATCTCGAATATATTTTCTTTGAATATGTATGAATTGATTATTATTTAATAATATCATAATAACTAAGAAACTAAATAGTAAATAACATCTTTAATGAGAAATAAATATTTTCCATATTCTCATCAATAATTTTAAAAGACAATTATAT
>PKMM01013437.1:517057-551399 GCA_002933915.1 Eutrema heterophyllum | reverse complement strand
TTTTTATAAATTATATGTATAAATATAATGACAAATTCAACAATATATAACAACCTATAAATTTTAAAAATAGAATTTTTGAAAACGTTTTTTATAAAAAATATAATTATAAAAACGTTTTACAAAAACGTTTTATACATTAATATTTATAAATATATTATCAAAAAACGTTTTTTATAAAAACTTTGTACAAAAACGTTTTATAAATTAATATTTATAAATACATTATCAAAAACGTTTTTTTATAAATTATATGTATAAATATAATGACAAATTCAACAATATATAACAACCTAATTAAATCTAATAATTATAAAAATTTCAACAAAATTTAATCTAAAATCTAATCTAAAATTCAACATAATCCACAAAAAAATTCCACAAATCCATAAAAATCAACCTAATCTAACAACATAATCTAATTAACAATCTAACCTAATCTAACAACTAATCTAATTAACAACCTAACCTAATCTAATTCAAAAAAAAATCCACAAATTTTAAAAAAAAAATGTGACCTACATTTGTAGGAGGTCGGCGATGGTGGGCTGGGAGGTCGGCGGTCGGCGACGGTGGGCTGGCGGTCGGCGGCGACGATGATATCTTTGGAAGAGAGAAGAAGGAGAGGAGAGGAAAGGAAGAGAGGAGAGGAGAGGAGAGGAGAGGAAGAGAGGAGAGGAGAGGTGAGGAGAGGAGAGGAAAGGTGAGGAGAGGTGAGGAGATGAGATTCGCGCAGAGAGAGAGGAGAAGAAGAGATTCGCGGAGAGAGAGAGAGAGAGGAAGAAGAAGAAGAGGAGTCAGCCAATATAATTAAAGTTTTCTGACGGACCCTTTCCCTCGGGAATCCGTCGGAACTCGAATTTAATTAACCGCTTTGGTTTTCAACAATTTTCGTTTGGCGGTTTAATTTCGCGGGTAAAATTTCAGGATCCGTCGGACATTTCCGAAGGATTTCCGACAGACATTGATATTTTGAAGTTTTATACTTAGCATTTTTCGGGTGAAACAATAAAATATCTAGGTCCGTCGGAAATCCCTCGGAAATTTCCGAGGGATTTCCGACGGATTTAGGGTTTATATTTTAAAGATTTCATAATTTTTTGTGTTTTATAACCATTAGTGTTACATACTAATAAGAAAAACCTTTGAAAACCAAACAGAACAAGTCGTTTTCCATTTTCTAATAATCGATCGATGCACGAGATCAAGCTTTCATAAAAACACATATAACATATAAGGACACTTATGAGTTTGATTATGGTTTCAATTAAAAAGTTAAAAACGCTTGATTCTTAAAAAGATTTCACATAAAGTAGTTTTAATTTGTTACTTCTAGATCTATCAAGACCTAACATGTTTAAAATCCGGCTAATTTGAGGGTTATTACCCTAAACCGTCGGAAATCCGTCGGAAATTTCCGAGGGATTTCTGACGGTTTAGGATTTTAGCCGGATGTTTAGGATTTCCCTCGGCTAAAACTTACCCGGTGTAAGTTTTAGCCGGAGGTTTGGGATTTTAGCCAAGGAAAATCCTAAACCTCCGGCTAAAACTTGCCAGGGGATGTTTATTAAAATACCAAACATAAAAAAAAAATTGTATGTTTTTCAGACGGATTCATGCATTTTCAGTTTTAGCCGAGACATTTTCATAATCCCCGGCTAAAACCCGAAATTGTATGTTTCCAGGGATTTCCATTCTAGCCAGGTAAACTATGTTTTATTGCATCCTCAAAAGGTCCTATCAGCTTAGACTCAATGAAATAAAAGACTCGAAACAACATGACTTGTGAAATTAAATAATACATATAGAGAAATAAAATTTATTACATAATTAATTACTCTGACCTCGATCATGAATAATCTGACGTTGCTGAATCGGAATCCTCGTCAAATTCGCCGATCTCTTCCTCAGAATCCTCAAATACCTCGTACTCTATGTCCATGGTGAAATCAACCACGAGGTCAACTTCAAGAGAATGCTCGATCGAAGCTAAGTTACCAATTGCGTTTTCTTGCAAAGGCTCGTGCTCGGAAACACCAAAAACTATTACCCTTGGGGGTATCGACGTAACAGTAATCAAAGGGTCATGCCTATTCGTAACTCGTGGGAAACGAATGTAGGAAACCTGATCTGCTTGTGAAGCAAGAATGAAAGGATCGTATTTCTGAAGTCGCCGTCGAGAGTGGACAGATGTAACACCAAATGCGTCCTGACGTACACCATCCACTGGATTATACCAATCGCAGTAGAACACAATTAACCACAAATCGATCATTCCCGGATAATGGACCTCCAATATTTCGCGAAGGACACCGTAGTAGACAATTTCTCCAGATTGAGACGATATACCAGAATTACTAGTTGTCTTTGAGCTTCCTTCCCGATGAGCCTTAAAAGCATACCCTCGGGTGCAATACATCGGGTAAGACTTTGCAATAAACTTCGGGCCATTCACCATCTCAACTAACCACGTCGGAAACGATTCACCTCTAGCAGTCATCTGACCAACCTACATGTAAAAATTACATTTCGACAATAATCGACAAAATGTTTATATAAATTAAGGAAGTACAAGTTAATTATAAAGCATATATATATATATATATATATATCGTTTTACACTTACATAATATTGCAACCAAGGAGCGAAGTCATTCTGCTTGACGACAAGAAGCTCATCCTCTGTGTAATTTGGATAACAATCGCATATTTGGGACATGAACATCCTATGTATGAACTAATGCATTAGAAAATAGCATTAGTAAACTTTGTTAACAAATTTAAAAATTAAATTTTAGGTACCTCTCATATTCCAAAACGTCGTCGCAATTTGTCAGAATATACATATGCAAATGCCTTTGCTCCTCCTCTAATAGTCGCCGATCCTTGCCTTTTCCACTTACTCGTCCAATCTGAGTAAATATATCGGGGACATAGACATGATAACTAGTTGGTTTCCCTTCATCATCATGCCGTGCCGGGCGTCTACTTTTTGTTTGGACTTGCACTGGAAAGTAGTAGCCGGCAAAGTTGGAAGTTTCTTCATTAATGCTTTGCACGACGATAGAACCCTCGACTCTAGCTAGATTTTTCACCTTCTTCTTTAGGTGGAACATATACCGCTCAAAAGGGTACATCCATCGGTATTGAACCGGTCCACCAAGTGTTGCTTCTCTGGGGAGATGAATAGGAAGATGTTCAATAACATCAAAAAGGCAGGAGGAAATATTTTCTCGAGGTTGCAAAGGAGGACCGATATGTTTTCCGCCAAATTTCTGATACCGTCTGATGTAAGTGATCTCGTGCATAGATCCCGGAAGAAAGCAGCGATCCCTGCATATATAGTAGACATACAAAATTACGTAACGTATAATGACAAATAAAAATATGATAACATACATACATAATAGTGTAAATTAATGTATACGTACCTGCAATAGCTCCATGGACGTTTTTAGGAAGAAGATATGCAAATGAAAAAGGAAGGAGGCGCTGCATGACAACATGACAATCATGACTCTTCATCCCATAAAACTTCCCTTCTGAACTATCAACGCAATTACGAAGGTTAGATGCGTATCCGTCTGGGAATTTGACACCGTGCTTAATCCAATCGAAGAACTCCTCCTTTGAAGTCGCATCCAACCGGAAAGCAGGGGGCAGTGATTTCCCGTTCGCCATTACATGCAACTCCTTACGAGAACAAATATCTGGCAAGTCCAATCTGGCCTTCAAATTATCTTTTGTCTTCCCTTGCACATTTAGAACAGTGTTCATGATGTTGTCGAAAAAGTTCTTTTCAATGTGCATCACATCTAGATTATGGCTCAACAAATGGTCTTTCCAATATGGCAAATCCCAGAAAATACTCTTCTTGTGCCAATTGTGGTACTCGCCACAACCGTCTACGGGATAATGCCCATTACCCCCGCATGAAACTGTCTTATCAGCACCAAAATCTCTCAACTGAGTCATAATATAATTCCCATATAACTCAGGAGGTGGACCATCAAGAACTTTTTTGTTCTTTCTAAACAATGTTGTGCTCCGACGATATGGATGATCATGCGGTAAAAATCGTCGATGACAATCGAACCAAGAAGTCTTACGTCCGTTCTTCAATTGGAAAGCATCAGTGTTATCTTGACAATACGGACACGCTAACCTTCCATGCGTCGACCATCCAGATAACATACCGTATGCTGGGAAATCACTTATGGTCCACATAAGTACCGCACGCATCATAAAATTATGTTGCAGGGAAACATCGAATGTTTCAACACCATTTTCCACAACATTCTCAACTCATAAATTAATGGCTGCAAGAAAATATCGAGGGATCTCTTAGGATGCTTTGGACCGGGGACGAGGATCGTGAGGAACAAACACTCTCGTTTCATGCACAAATTTGGCGGCAAGTTGTAAGGTGTGACGATTACTGGCCACAACGAATATTTCCTCCCATGCTTTCCAAAAGGGTTGAATCCATCCGTAGATAACCCAAGGTATACGTTCCTTGGCTCACACGCAAAACGAGTATAAACCTCTTGAAAATGTTTCCATGCTTTTGCATCTGAGGGATGCACAATCTCTCCATCTGAGTTATGTTCTGCATGCCATCTCATAGGCCCTGCCGTGCGCTCGGATAGATATAACCTCTTCAACCTATCAGCTAGGGGCAAATACCACATCCGTTTATGTAGAACAGGTACTCTGCCACCTGTATCATGATACCGAGGTTTGTGACAAAAGCGACACTTCAACCGGTTTTCGTCCTTTCTCCAGTAGATCATACAGTTGTCGATGCACACATCTATCATCAGATACGGTAATCCAAGACCAGCTACAAGTTTCTGAATCTCGTAGTATGAAGCCGGTGAAATATTATCTTCAGGTAAGATATCTCTCACAAAATCAGCTGTCGCATCAACATAATCCTCGGCCAAGTTGAAATCCGTCTTTATAGTCATCAACCTGCTGGCAGTTGATAGAGGCGATATTCCATCTCTACATCCTTTGTATAATGGCTGCTTAGACGCACCTAGTATATCCAAAAACTTATGTGCTTCTAAATTTGGTTCTTCTATACTGTTACCATCCTCAACATGATATGATGATATGTTTTCACGAAACGTATCATTCACCATCTGAGTGTAATTTGCGTTTACATCTACTTCCGGGGTTGGTTCTTCTGACCTAATACCCGAAGTACTACCAAACCTATCCAATGTGCTACCATAATTACCATAACATTGCACCATTGAATCAGTTTCTCCGTGGGTATACCAAATCTTGTAACCAGGCATAAATTCAGTCATATATAAATGCTTCCTTACTTCCCTAACAGAGAATAATCTATGATTCCGACATTTAGTACAAGGACAATACATATTACCGTATTTTGATGTCATGATATTGTTTGACGCAAAGTTTATGAACTCCTCCACACCTTGTGCCAACTCATCCGTCAATTCCCCCGTCGCGGGATCACACAGAGGTTTGTCCATCCACGATCGAATAAGACATTGTGTAATTTTTGTTTGCTTTGTGTTTGTTGTGAATGTTGTGAATGAGGGGAGAAGTATTTATAGATAAATTTTTGTTTGTTCTCTGCAACTATACACATGAATCTTCAAAAGACCAGAGACAGGAAACACACGAATTAAAAATTGGAACAACTTGGGAACAAGGACGACATGTGAAAATTAAAAGAAGCAAGAAATGTTTACAAAGCATTCTTGTAAAACAACTGAATCCAGGGGAAACGTATATATATCTTACAAACAAAGCAAGGAACATATATACAAGGGGAGAAGTACTTACAAAGCAAATATATATATATATCCGTCGGAAATCGGTCGGAAATTACCCATCGATTTCCGACAGCTGCTTATCGGTCGGGAAATTCCGACCGATTTCCGAGGGAATTGAATCCGTCAGAATATCCGACAGATTTCCGAGGGAATATTTTCGTCAGAATTCCCTCGATCTGCCCTCGGTATTCCGTCAGAAACGCCGTCGTAAACGCCGTCGGAAATGCGCGTGTTTTCTTGTAGTGTACTACACCTGTAACACCGTCTAATTCTCAAGCTCCTAAACTTCTCTACAGACCAGTTATAACCCAGGCAGAAACTCTAGCTCAAGAAGCGGTCCTAGACAATTATACAGAACCTGATCACGACGACCACTCAGACAATGAGCCAGCTCAGAACATTCAGAATACACAACCAGCTGCACCATATATAGCGCCAGTCAACTCCCATTCCATGACTACAAGATCTAAAGCTGGCATTCAAATACCAAATACTCGGTATGCTCTCCTCACTTCTAGATTTGCTACTGATGAGCCTAAATCTATTGTGTCAGCTATGAAAATTCCTGGCTGGAATCAAGCAGTACACGATGAAATGGGAAGAATTCACATGCTTCATACCTGGTCAAAGCACGCTTTGTAGCCAAGGGATTCGACCAAGAAGAAGGTGTGGACTATCTTGAAACATTTAGTCCAGTTGTCCGAACAGCCACCATAAGGCTTGTTCTTGATGTTGCAACCACAAAAGACTGGCCTATTAAACAGTTGGATGTCTCTAACGCCTTTCTACATGGAGAAATACAAGAACCGGTGTTCATGTTTTAACCTGCTGGGTTTATTGATCGTGAGAAGCCATCTCATGTCTGCCGTCTAACCAAAGCTCTATATGGGTTAAAACAAGCTCCAAGAGCCTGGTTTGACACATTCAGCAACTTTCTCCTTGATTTTGAGTTTATTTGCAGTAAATCAGATCCCTCGTTGTTTGTGTATCATCACTCAGGCACGCTTCTGGTTCTGCTCCTATATGTTGATGATATCCTCCTTACTAGAAGTGATCAGACGGTTCTAGCAGAGCTACTTAACTCTCTCAACACTCGGTTCTCTATGAAAGATCTAGGTACACCACACTATTTTCTGGGAATTGAGATTGAGTCTTCCACGAATGGTCTCTTTCTACATCAAACAGTTTACGCTTCTGACATCCTTCATCAAGCTGGAATGACAGAGTGTAATCCAATGCCAACACCTCTGCCACAACACTTCGATAGCCTAAACTCAGAACCATTCTCGGAGCCCACATATTTCAGAAGTTTGGCTGGGAAACTACAGTACCTGACAATTACAAGGCCTGACATTCAGTTCGCGGTAAATTTTGTCTGTCAAAGGATGCACGCTCCAACTAACTCAGACTTCAGCCTACTAAAACGCATTCTCCGGTATGTGAAAGGGACACTGAACATGAGTCTTCCCATTAAGAAGAACCAAAATCTTCTTCTTTCTGCGTTTTGTGACAGTGATTGGGCAGGATGTAAGGAAACGAGGCGGTCTACGACTGGCTACTGCACAAAGTTGGGATCAAATTTGATATCGTGGTCTGCAAAAAGGCAAACAACAGTATCACGATCATCAACGGAGGCTGAATACAGAGCCCTCACAGCCACAGCTCAAGAACTCACCTGGATTTCTTTTCTGCTCCGTGACCTTGGGATCTCACAGTATGAACCAACACGGGTTCAATGCGACAACCTCTCTGCAGTATACCTCTCCGCGAATCCAGCTCTGCACAACCGTTCAAAACATTTTGACACGGACTATCACTACATAAGAGAAAAAGTTGCACTCGGACATATCGAGACGCAACACATTCCAGCTACTCTTTAACTCGCAGACATATTCACAAAGCCACTACCACGAAGCTCCTTCGTCTTGCTCAGATCCAAACTCGGCGTGTGCTGTTCACCCACTCCAAGTTTGAGGGGTACTGTAAGTAACTCTGCATCAACAAGTTAGTGGGCCTCAACATAAAGAAAGAAGAGATGACCCAAAGTAAACAAAGCTCATCGATAGAGATAAGTCAACATAAGAAGACAAAATACTCTTACCTGCAAAACACAGATATGTTCCTCCATGAAAATAAATTAAAGCTTCTCCACTCACCATAGACACCTAGCCTCTGTAGATAAGATCTGCTCTTTTAAGATTTGCTTTTTCATTCTAGATCGTTCTTAGGCTTGTATAAAAATCAAGTGTAAAACCTCTTTGTTGATTTATCGAAAGCGTAAATATTTCTCACAAAGCTCATTTTTTTCCCTCTTCTTCATATCTGTTTCTCTAGGGTTTACTGTGTTGAATCCGTGAGTTGCCATTTTTGTAAGACTGAGAATGTATATTTTCACTGAGCATTTCAGTGAAGAAGAAGCAAGGATGAAAATCTACTTTGTGTCACACAAATGCTACTATGCTTTTGGAGCTCTAGTCTCAGAAGATATTTCTTTGAAGATCTAAGGTAAGCTTGTCATTTCCTTTGCTGATATTTATATTTACTTGCTTGAGTTATAAGCATGGAATTCTTAAATTTTATCTGTGAAATCCAGAATTGCCCAAGGTTAGATGGGTTCTTCCTGATTCCTACTTGGATGTGAAGTACAAAAACTATGGAGGTAAGTCGATTTACTCTAGTAATCGTGCATTGTTTTGTAGTCACAATATGCGTTGCTGATAGCTGAAATTTGTTAGGGACATCAATGATGATGATGATCTTGTCAGAGAGTAATTAGTCTTGATTGGGTTTCTGAATGAATCTTTTCAGGAGAACCTCCTCCTCCACCACCAAACATGGACCACCACCACCGAACACAAACCAGAACTACCAGGGCCCACCACCGCCAAACATGGGCCATAACTACAGGGGACCACCACACCACCACCACCGAACATGAATGGAGGATGGTCTGGAAACTACCAGCAGAACGGTGGATACCAACAACAACAAGGTCAGGCTGGTGGAATGCAGCAGCAACCTTACCCGCCCTAGGGACCAGTACCATGGTTAAGCAGTTGAACCGTCTTGGGTTTTCATGTATAGGAGCTCTTCAATACGGAGCTGAAACTATTGTGGTCAGTGTTTTTCAATTGTCACTCTAGTTTGTGTGAGAGAGACTGAGAGTTAGTTTCAGTAACTGCTGCATGAGTCAGTAGCACTCGTTCTATTAATAGTTGGTTTATTTATTATATCCTCAAGTCTTATTTCAGTATTTAGTGGCACAAGAAGTTCAGAGAAAGCTCTATAAACTAGGAGTTGAAAAAAAAGTTAATCAAAATCCAATGTAATCTGAGAAAAAAAGACCAAATCTTGATAAAACATCATTTCCTCGTTGGTTCTTGGCTGCTTGGATCTGATCAGCAAGTGAGATATCTCCTCTTCTTCTCTCTTTCTTTATCAGTTCCAAGTCCAGTTTCTCCAGTTTGGCTGCAACTGAAACTACCCTATCCTTTCCAATAGCGATTTTACCAATACTTGTTTTCTTCTTGTGAATCTGAAAACACATTTATTCAACCCAAACATCATCAAGTGAGTTTCTTGTTTTGTCTGAGGAGTCCAATGAATAGTTTTTCTTACCTTTGTTAGTTTCTTCTTCAGTTTAGAACGTGAGGCAATGGTTGCATTCTCTTTGTTCTGCTTTGGTTTTCGAATATTTCCTTCTTCTCTTCGGTCTCTCTCTTCATGTTCTATCTTTCTTTCTGCAACCCTCCTCATCTTCTCAGTCTTGGCTTGTGCAGCTTCTTCTGCTATCATCTTGTTTTGTTCCTTTGTTCTTGCTTTCTCTTCAGCCAATTGAAGCTGTTCAGATGATATCTCTAGTTTTATTGTTTCATAGCTGTCCCAGTCGAGTTCTACTTGGCCACTTCCTCCTTTTCTTGCAGCTTCTGCAATGTTTTCTGACTACAATGACTCGAACTTGTCCTTTGATCGCTTTGATCTCGAACATTGAGCCCAAACTTGTTTCATCGAAGCCCTTATCTTCTCCTTGGTTTCATCAAGGCAATAGACAAACTTAGCTTTTATATGCTTGTAGCTTCATTGTGGTGTATCTACACTAGACAAATCTACCTGTGTGATTGTTGATGATGCTCAGACATCTTCTTCCGAACCTGAAAGATGTTGAAGAGAGAAGATAAGTTAACTTCTTTCAACTTGCTAAAACATGCACAAACAAATGTCACTGAATTGCATGAATCTTACTTGACTTCACCTTGGGATTTCTCAAAGCTTCGATTGTTCTCTGCTTGATTCGTCTTCGAGTGTCTGTTTATAGAAGTTGATAAAAACTCACTTTCACAAAGCCTCAAAGAGAAAAACAATTCAAGATATCAAAAAATATCTCTTTACCTTCACTGTGTTTCTTGCCTTTTTTCCTCTATTAGCTAATCCAATCTTCCTTCTCCTTTCTTCTTCCTTAATCTTCCTATCAGCTTCAGCCACTTTGTCGAAAAGACTTGGATTCACTTGTCTCGTGCTGTGATTCTCAAACACATTGTACAATGACCTTACAGTGGCAACAGATTTCAACTCCAATTGTCTGATAGAATTCAAAGAAGCAAGTGAATTGGATATTCTCAGTTTGATAGGTTCTTTGATATTCTCAATTTGATAGGTTCTTAAACGCAAAGGTACTTTTGAGGCTAGAGCCGTTGATGAAAAAGAGTGCGCAGAGAGAAGGAGAGAAAGAGCGGGAGAAACAGATAAGGAAGATGGATGAAAGAATAATAATAAAAGGGGCCTTTTATCTCTATTTCGTATCTAAAATTGTAATTTTATTGGGCCAAAGCCTTGTGATTTCAGCTCGAAAAGCCCAATTTAAGCTTCGAAAAGGAGTATATACATTTTTAAGCCCACTTTCGTGTGTTCCATTTTGTTACTTTTTTCAAACTTTTTATATTACGAGAGTGAACATAGTCGCGTTTGTTACTCTAATCTGAGAATGTGTGAGAGTCAATACGGGACCGAGATCGAATAGTCTCTACTGCACGGATAAATAGAGAAAGAACATAGTCATAAGACATATTGCATCATTTTCTTTCTTTCTTTTTTCAGCCATATATTGCTTCATATCCTTGGATACAAAAAAACTGATACAACAAATATAATTGAGTCAAAATGAGCCCAATAGAAGCTATCATTGCATTGCGTGATAAATTCAGTCGAAACTTTGAAAATCGAAAGATTAAACAGAGTCGAATTCACTTTTGTTTATGTAAACCCTAGAGAGAATCTTATCTTCAATATCAACCAATTCCAACTGAACTCCACTGAGATATATTCTATCTAGTCTCGGCCAAACCTTTAGCTAGGTTTCGTTGTTTGTCGAAATTATGGGGATTTATACTTCGGCGTCGGCATTTCACAAAACTATATTGTAAATTTGCAAAATAGCCAGAAATCATATGTAAATTTGCAAACTAGCAATGATATAACATATTGTCTATTTGTTTTTTTTCCTTCGTTTTTGCCCATGATTTAACTGTTAGGAGAAAATTGATTTTTTTTTTATGGCGTTACATGTTATTTTGTTATGTAGATGTTTAATTCAATACATAAAATTCTATTTATTACATAACGCACTAATTTCGCACATGAGACTAAAAAAATCACATATCTAGTAAATTAATTGTAGTTGTATAAACAAGAGCAATTAGTGAAAAACCCACTTGTGAGAAGATACGATTCATCAAGACATTTTTTGTAAACATACCAAATATTTGACAGAACAAGCTCGTAAGCCTTGAGTACTAGGTAGATGACGAATGATGTCCCAAAAACTCTTAGGCGGTGCACATGCCTGAGATTTAGATGAACCAAGGGAGAGGGAGAAGATGGTGATGGTGGTGCAAAGGGGATTGTGTCGTTGTCTTCCCTATTTGTAGCAATCTCTGTGAACATCAAATCAACGACAACAACACTTGAGAAGGGAATGCATAGCGATTGAAACAATATTAACCCTGAAAATGTGAAAAGAAATATAATTGTTGTTAGTCAACTTTGAAAAAAAAAAAAACTAAAATTCACCTGTTTAGCAGATCTGGTTCCCGTGGTAGAGGAGGCATGATTCTCTTCAAAATACTCAACTACAATTTGAACTTGGGAAGAAATCATAATATATTTTTTTTTGATATGTACAATATCCAAAATTTGTTTCTTAGACGCGATAATTGTTTGATACCTTTATGCGATAATTACATCAAAGACTCCTAATGATGTCTTCTTGATATGCATCCAAAATTATATTTTTGATACTTAATCACTATAATTTCTTCCTTATGCATAACTACTTCCAAAAATATCGTATTATTGTCTTTAACTTCATCAATAATATAAGTAGATAATATCTTCTAAACTTTAAACTCAAACTTTAAACTTGTATCATTTTTACATGGATAGTCTTGTACACTAATAACATACATGACATGTTCGTTTGACAGTCGCAGAGGTCATGCAACTTCGATCAAATGTTGTTTGTTTACCTGTTGAAACATCACGTGAAGAATATCTCACATCAGAAGTGGGAAGGGACCTTGAGCAGTATATAAGGGACTTGGATCAATCTCTTAACATGATACCAGAGCCTGAACACACGCTGCCCCACCAAACCAAAATCGATCCGGCCCATCGAAAGAGGCCCGATCGATTTGGCTCAAAATCGGCCCGATATGAAATTGTCGAGATTAATGGCTAGACGGACCATTATCTCGAGGGGGCGTGTGAAGATGTCCCACATCGGAAGCGGGAAGAGACTTTGAGTAACATATAAAGGACTTTGGCCAATCCACTCATTGCCAATTGGTTTTGAGTTGAAAGCTCAAGAAATTTAACACATCATGTGATTGCAACGAACAATCTTGCAACCAATCGCGCGACAACAAAATAAACACCATCGTGCAATATTTGAATCGTAGTCGTTTGTGATTGTCAAACGAACAGGGCCAATATGATATTTGAGATTATTAATTGTACTCTCAAGTTTATGCATGTCATTTTCACAAATGAATTCATCTAAATTCTTTGATATAACATCATTTGAAAAATATTTTTTAAAGGTTATGGAATACAAAAAATATCTCTCTATAAATTAATTTTTATTAATTTATTGATTAATTAATATATCTATAAAATA
The DNA here is from genome assembly GCA_002933915.1 of Eutrema heterophyllum. NCBI lineage: Eukaryota > Viridiplantae > Streptophyta > Magnoliopsida > Brassicales > Brassicaceae > Eutrema > Eutrema heterophyllum. Next base: position 538,415 of record PKMM01013437.1, on the reverse strand, counting down.
ATAAATTTTGAAAGTTTCAATATTATTAATTTATAGAAGTTTTAAGGTAGTTAAACGAAAATGTCAAAACTGTTGATTCAACATAAACCCAAAAAAACAAAAAAATAATAACAAAACTTAGATTTCCGAATTTTTTAAAATCTGGGTTTTTGGTGGGTGGAATTTTTGGGGACCGGGTCGGACATGGTTTCTTTATCCACTGTAACATCCTTATTGAGACCTCTTCCTTTGAGTCAACGAAGGATGAGTCGAGATTACTATCCATCTTGATCTATAAGAGGCAACCACATGATTGTTGCGAGGACAATACTAAGCGGAAATACAAATTTATGGGGTTCTTGTTACAGAAACCAATGATAATTTAGGATTTTGAGTTTCTTTACAAATCAATCTAAAATCATTTTTGGAATTTTTTTGACTAAGACCGTGAACCGTAAACCTAATTTTTTCGCTAAACGATGTCAAACTTGACCAAGGATCTAAATCGGCTAAATCAACTCGGACTTGAGAATTATAATGTTTAATGAGATAGTTGAATTTTTTTAAGCGAACGATTCGAATAGGTTAAGGGTTTTTACTTTTAATTATACCCAACATAAAATGAAGCTACAGTAAAACTTCCATAAATTAATAGGGAAAAAGGTCAAAATCAATCTGTACTAAAATCAATGTGCCTAAAAAAACCCGAACTAAAATAGGGTGTCATTTCCTACCTATCATACATGAACACTAATATATGTGTCAAAATCTACCTTTACTAACTTTGACGTTAGTCAATTGTTAAAAAAACGCTACGAGGCATGACGGAAGCTGAGTTGGCATGACACGGTGTCACCTTACTAAAACGACGTCGTTTTAGTTATTTGAAAAATCTAAAATTTCTAGATCCCTGCGCGAGGAGAGGCCATTCCGTCATGGCGGCTATCGTTTTGGGATCCATTGCCACTCCTGCTTCTGAAACGACGTGGCCAAGAAATCCTATCTCCCTCTGCCAAAAACTACATTTGCTTAGCTTAGCAAAAAATTGATGTTCCCTTAACTTCTGAAGTATCATTCGCAAATGCCAATCATGTTCTGCTTCGCTCCTTGAGTAGACCGTGAGAGTCGAAACTCGCACACCTAAATCTTGTAAGGGAATTCAGAGGGAACAAAAGATTCCAAGTATGAAACTCGAGAATGAATATCCAAAGATGGTTTTTTATTGCGGATTTGATAAGCTTTTTCGTACAATGATTTTTGCTTAGGGTAAAAAAGTTTTTCTTAATGAATGACCATGCTAACTATTTATACAAGTTTCATAAGCGGATATCTCGGAGAATATTTCGGAATCTTTTCTTTTTGCTTCGTGCGGCCACCGTTTTAAATCTTCTTCTAGGGTAATCGATGGACTGGGTCACCTTGATGGGCCTTTAGGTCGGCCCATAACAGAAGTACTGGATCTCGGCCTGTTAAGCTTGAAAGGGGATCTTTGTCTTGGGCCATAAAGTATTGAGCTCGGCCCATGATAGTTTTCCAAGATGAACCGGGTCGGTATAATCTTGATCTAGTCTCGGTTTAGTCTCCACTTTGTTTTTGTCTCAATTTGGTCCTGACTTGGTCTGGACTCAGTACTGGTTCGTCCAAGGCATGGTCTTGGTTCGACCATCGGCTCGGTCTTGGTTGCAACTCGGCCTCGTCTCGGTTTGGAGGCGTTGTTCTGGTTCAGCTCGTCGTCTAGGGTTTATCCTGAAATGAGAACTCTTATAACTTGGTTAGGGTCAGTTGGAGGAGAGGCGGTTCATGTCGGCCTTGTCTCCTTCTCTTTAGCTTGGTCTGAGGTGAAGGCAGCTCGGCCTTCTCTTCTCTTCAACTCGGTCTTAGGTGAAGATAGCTCAGCTTGGCCTAAGATGAGCTCAGCTCGGCCTCATCTCCTTCCAGCTCGGTCCAAGGTGGAGACAAGTTCAGCTCGGCCTCTTCCTTCTCCTAGCTCAACTCGGCATCATCTCGTCTTCCACTTGGTCCGTAGTGAGGTGAGGGCTACTTGGCTGAGGTGAGGGATGAGGTGAGGGCAGCTTGGCCGAGGTGAGGGAAGGTGGCCGAGGAGAGGTAAGGTGGCCGAGGAGAGGTAAGGTGACCGAAGAGAGGTAAGGTGGCCGAAGTGAGGTGATTGGCCGAGTTAAGGTAAGATAAGGGGCAAGGCCCGAGGTGAGCCTAGCTCGTCGTCACCTCCTCTTCTCATACTTAGTCGTTTTTTAGCAGTTGGTCTTGGTTAGGTGAAAGCCGACCCCAACAGTTAGCCCCCTAGCTCGTCAGACTCAGAAGTGATTGTGACGAGGTTAAAGTTGCTGGGACCAAGATCAACTGTTGAGCTATCCATTTTCTCATATCTCTGAGCCGAGATGTTCATTTGCTGGTGTTGCCGAACGAGGTCAAGCTGTTCTCGTTTGATGAGGTGTGAGAACCAGATTTCACACATATCGTAGATCGGTGAAATCAGTTTAGGGTTTAGGAGAATTATTTTTATTAGAATCATAGCTGGATCCGAGGTGGGTTGCTTACGTACCCCCGAAAGGGATCAAGCCATTCGTAGTTCTTGTTACAGAGAAAGTGTGGATGATTATTCTGAATGAGGAGCTCTCCTATTTATAAGTCTTGAGGTCGGTCGATCTTCCTTTTCCTTCTTGAATTGATATTGGCGTTTATCCTTTTTTCTCGAAGTCGATAAGGATAACTTCCTCTTTTCTCGGGATTTGCCTTTGTCAAATAAAAGGAAATCTTCCTTTTATTTCGTAGGTCGGCCTTGATGGGCTTGAGACTGATAGTTAATTGGGCTGATTTTAATTCCAACTGGGTTAAACCGGGGAGTGCTAAACTCACCTCCAACAATAAGCCCCCCCCCCCAAGTTCGGCAAAGGAGTCCTTGAGTTCGGCGAAGTTCATGGATAATTTTTTAGCCCGGTTGGAATTGAGATCGGATTTTCGACTTTGGTGATGTAAATGATTTTGGCTTCCCTGCAAAAATTCACCTCAACAACAACCGTCGAGCTTCACCATCGACCACAATCACCTCGAAATCGGAGACAATTCCCTCACCGGCGAAATCAAAACGTCTTAGCCAATCTACAAAACTTCAGACTGCCAACTGAACTCGACAAAGCTTTATGGAACGAGAGACCGCCAACTTTTTGCTCCAATGACCTCGGCTCGGCTCTACATTTCGCCAACCGCTCCCATTTTTTTTGCAAAACCTCGTTTCACTTAGTATCTCCTCCAATTGCTCGTCAAACAACAACAAAATTCAATCACCAAAGATCAACGTCAATCATACCCGACATCAACGATTCAAAAAGCTTGGATCCAATACATTAAGATTTCCGGAGACAAAATCAACGATTTATGAAACATTTTGGAGTTTCATCCAGATGCCACCGCTCGAGCTTCTTGGAGCTCCGCCATCACCACCCCCCTTGCAACCAAATCAGATCGACGATTCTCAGTCGCCGACCTCAAGAGTTATCATCTTCGACATGGGCTTTGAAACTCGAAAGACTCACGACTCTCCCAAGCTTCACTTCCCAATGGCTCTCCACTGGTGATGCCGAGAATCAGCAACATTCCCGTCGCGGTAGCTCGTGAACAACTTGTCAACTCGGTCCTTTCTCGAATGCAATAAACCAATGAAACCAGTTTCACCACAATAAGCTCGTCACCAAAGCAACTTCAAATCCTCACTCCAGATCGTCAATCCATCTCGGATAAGCACTTCTCAACAATAATTTAACATATCAATCACCTTACGTTCGTTCATTAAAAACGCATACGGAGTTTCAGATCATTGCTCGTCGAACCAGCTCAAGTCTTAGACCATCTATCAAACTATTCTCAGCTCATCAACCGAGCTCCCCAAAACTCAGGTATCTTCCATCGAAGACTTTACCTTTTCAAAGATATTTTCTCTTCAGTTTCAGTCACAAGGTCCATCCCTCTAAAGCCGATCAATGTATCAAAAAAAAAAAAAACCGAGCCCAGCCTCGCATAGGATAAGCCGAGCCCAGTCTCGCACCTATCTTTGAAAAACGAACTACGTGGCGGCCTGATCCTTGAAAGCGGTACGTAGGCAGCATATCCCAGGATGGTTCCAGTTGCCCCCCCCCCCCTCTCCTTAAAAAAAAAAAGAAGGGGGGTAGGTATGTATACATATATACTCCTTTTTTATGCAATACTATGATCATTTAAACTTTCATCATCTCGTATGTTGCTGGCCACAACAGACGAACTCTCACATCCTCTACGAATCAACCCATTATCTATACGGGTTCCACTACATCTTTCATGGATATAATAAGTGCACTATANAAAACGACTGACTCTAAGAAAAACAAACACGTTGTCAGCAACTACCTCCCCCAGACTTAAACAACACTGTCCCCAGTGTTATCTAGTCTAGAGTTGGTAAAAGAAAACAGAAGAGTTGAGTGAATTGATGAAAATCGAAGGAGTTACCCGAGATGGTGATGAGTGTCGACCGATACATCACTGGTATCGATCGATACTCGTCGCAAGTTTCTGCTCCTTCGTCGCGTGGATGGTGTCGATCGATACCGGGTTGGTGTCGATCGATGCTGCTCTTCTGAATCTGCTTCTTCACGTGAAACACAAAACCAAAAACCAAAAATCAAAAACAAAATAAAACAAAAGACTTATATATAGACGTACCAGTGGGTTGCCTCCCACCAAGAGCTTGTTTTTAGTCATTAGCTTGACTTTGGCTCAAGTGATCAGTCAGAGCGAGGTTGAAAGCTTACTCCCATGCAAGTTCCACAGCTATATACTTGCAGACTCAGAGTTCTACTCAACATGCTCTCTATAACCTCTTTTCCCTTCTTTTTCAGCTCCGGAGTAAGAATGACTCTAGCCTTGGAGAATGGTTTTAAGGTTCCTTTGCACTTCACCTTGTACTCAATCGAGTCCCCATCACACTTCTGAGGAATTAAAGTCATAGAAAGAGCACCTTTCACTCCTTTGCTCTTCACCTTCTTCTTTGCCTTAGCTGTTTTGACGTTTTTCTTGGTGATGACAGAAGGACTATCGAGAACGTCTATGGTATTAGGTTCGTCAGAAGACTCTTCCAAAGGATCAGCTGCCAACGTCTCTCCTGTGACAACATCGATGCAAGAGACACGTGTGGAAATTCTTCCAGAAGAAATGGCTTTGTAGTACACCTCCTTGTCAATGTATGAGAATGAGACTCTCTTGTTGGGTGTGTCCATAATGGCACCAACCGTAGCCATCAACGGTCGTCCAAGAATTAACTGCGTAGTAGATCTTGCACTCATCTCCACAACCTGAAAATCAGTAGGAACCAGACAATCTCCTACTGTGACCATCAAATCAGGGATTGTACCGTGCGGAAGTGAGGTGATACAGTTTGCATAGGTGATGGATGTCTTGGGCGGACGGATATCAGCTCCCACTCTCTCTGCAATTGCCCTTGACATGACATTGACGCAAGCCCCCGAGTCAATGATAGACTCTTTGAATTTAACTCCAGAGATAGAGCATGGAACTGAAAATATGCCTGGGTCTTCCCTCTTGGTCAACTGTCTCAATGGTGGTGGTGTGCTTCTTGCCTTGATGAAGAGTGCCTTGATCTCTTCCTCAGTTTCTCTGCAATTTTGGAAGTAACACGCTATAGGACGGTTCTCAAAAGCTTCCTCCAAAGATATAGTGTGGGGGATCCTCCTGACCATCTTCTCAAAAGCGAGCAACTTCTCCGCAGAAATCGGGTTCATGAGATGTCTAAGTGGTATAGGATATGACACCTTAGGCTTGTAAACCCTTTCCTCGACAATCTTGGGTGTTTTCACAGTTTCTGGCTCAGTCTGCGAGGGGTGTCGACTGATACTCGATGAGTGTCGATCGATACTGGGCTTCTGGATCTCGGTCTCCGTATCGGTCGACACAGGGGGGTGTCGATCGATACGCGTGGATTTGAAACGACTCGGCCATGTGTCTGGACTGGTGTCGATCGACACTGGCTGGTGTCGGTCGATACCCTGGGGAATTTCTGAATCCTCAACGCCAAGATCGACGAAATTTCCTGCAGTTAGGCCAATTTTCTCTCCTAGATCGACTTCTTCATCACTTCTTAAGGTGATTGCATTGACGTGTTCATTCTGTGCATGAACCATCTTTCCCTTGACAGCTGCTGCAGTCCGAGCGACCTGAGTTTCCAGCATCCTGTGGCTAGTATTGAGAGCCTCGATTTTCCCATTCAGATCTGTGTACAGAGCATCCATCTTCCCATTAAAGCTCACTGTCATCTTCTGCTGTCCCTGAAGAAGCTGCTCAAACACATACTCAACCTTGTTCTCTGGAGTGTTGGGTGGGTGAGGTGGGTATTGATATCTTTGACATTGAAATCCAGCGCCACCAATGTAGTTAACACCTTTCACTTCATCCTCATCAGCAAAGTGAACAACTTTCGTCTTACCCATCAGAAGATTGTGCATTGAATCCAGCTTGGCTTGAACCTCAGCAATCTGTGAACCTTCCATACCACCAGCTAGCTTCGTACGCTCCATGTCAGCACTCTTGGTGCTATTGCTAGACGCCAAGTTCTCAATAAGCACATAAGCATCGTCAGGATATCTGGTGTTGAAATTCCCATTACTCGCAGCATCTAGAGCCATCTGATACCCAGCAACTGAACCTTAGTGAACCCGTGATGTGGACAATCTCTCTGATATGACCTGAATCTGATCCAAGCAGCCTTAAACGCTTCAGTCGTTCCCTGAGAAAACTGGGAGATCTTGTTCCTAAGCTCCTCGGATCTCGCATCATCATAAAAATTATTCATGAACGCATTCTTCGTCTCCTCCCAAGTAGTCAATGATCCAGGTGGCAATTTCTTCAGCCAATAAGCTGCATCTCCACCAAGAGAGTGTGGGAAGAGCTTACAGAGAAGGAATCGTTGGACACTCCATTATACTTCATGCTAGTGACCAAGTCCTCAAACCTCTCAATGTGATCTATGGGGTGTTCATAAGGAAGACCATGAAAAGGATGCTAACCCACAAGAGTGAAGTATGCATGTTTCAGCTCAAAGTCATTCCTCTGGAAAGCAGGAAGGCGAATCGCTGATCGATTGACATAGAACTGATCAGGCCTATTGTACTCTCCAATTGTCCTACCACGATCAACCACATTATTCTCAACATTCACAACAGCTGGAGGGACAATGATGTTTCCATCTCCATCAAGTCGTTGCCCCCTCTCATTGCACAATTGACCCTCTTGGTCTCTCAAAGTCCCAGCTTCATCACGAACCAAAATTATTGGATTGTTCATCTCTGCTGGCGTCTTTGCTTTCCTGTTTGTGCGTTCCAAAAGTGCTAGTTCCTCAAGTGAAAGATTGACTAGCTGAGTGCGATTAGGCATACACCTGAAACACAAAAGTTAAAGCACGTAAGCAACAAAAATAAAATAAAAATAAAAAATTCGACGAGTATCGACCGACACTGGGTAGTATCGATCGATACCGACGAGCTTAGTCGAAATTCTTAGCTAAAATCTAATGGCGAAATTGAGTCCCCGGCAACGGCGCCAAATTTGATATGCTCAAATTAATACCCTAAAAGTACTAAAGCAATTGTTGTAGTATATGTAAGGGTCGAACACAAGAACTCCAGATATCACTCAATAGATTATATATATTAGAATTAAGCTAAACCAAAAGATGTAATTGAAAGCAATGCGTAAATTAAAAGGGTTGTAAATCAATTGGGAGAAAGATAGGCTTAGAGTATTTCTCAGGAATTCAATGAATGCAGATAAACTAACTAACATGATTCAGATTTAGCGCGGTTCTTGAACTCAAATCACTAAAGTATAGCTAACCAACTCTCGTTGCGAAAACTATCTAAGACTAAATCCTAAAATTCTAAATCTCTTTGCGAATCCTAAAGTCTAAACCAGCTTTTATTTCAAGTTTGATTTGTTCACAAAACAACTAAACCAAATCTCTTTGCGAATAGTTATTTTGCTCACCCTAGGTTCTATCAGGTAATTAATCGCACTCTCGTGCCTAATCAATTATCTTAAGATCTAAGTTCTAAATTCGTCAACCTAGAATTAGCTATGAGAACAACCTATGGCGAAGAACTAATTCAGATGGTGAATCCTAATTATTCAATTAATCTAACATTCAGAGAAAACCCTTATGAGAACCCTGAACCTAACAATGGATCTACTCAGACATGATTAATGGAATAGAAATCATAGATGAATATAATTGCATAAAAGAAATCAATCAGAAACAAAGGGGTTCAGAGTTGTCTCCCCAAAATCCCTAAAACAATCTCTCTTAATCAGAACCAAGTAAAAATAAAGCTTAGCCAACAAAAGTGGCTGAAAAACCTAATTATAATGTTAAAACACGTTTTGGGGCTTCTTGTAATTATTAAAGACTTCTGAACAAGGTGCAAACTCTCCAGACTTGTAGAAAGTCGTGTTTCCTGTTTTCCTGCAGTGAGTATCGACCGATATTAGGGTAGTGTCGATCGACACTGTTCACTGCTTCTTCTGCTCGCCAGACTGGACTGTCTTCACGAAAACTGGCATAACTTTTGATCGCACCGTTGGAATGACCTCAAACCACTTCCAAATGAAAGCTAATCCATTGATCTGTCTTGTATCAAAAGTTGAGCTCAATCAATCGGTGGAAAGTTCTTCAACTCTTCATTTAAAGTTGCGACTTGTGTCAGCTTCAGTGAGTATCGACCGATACTAGTTAGTGTCGATCGATACTCAGGCCTCAAATCGGGTACTCAGCTACACGAACTCTTGTTTTGCTCCAAAATACTCCAGAAAGCTCCAAAAAGCTCCAATATCTCCAATTATGCTCCAAACGTGCTAAAACCTGTAAAAGACTCTAAAACACTGCAAAATAGTAGAAAGACTCTATAAAACAGACTTATATCATGGCTTAAAAAGGGTACAAACCATGATATATCAATTCAGCCTTGGAACACCCGTTGAAAATTGTAGGAAATTAAGTTATCTTTCCAACGGAGGTTGTTTCATCACGTTCTGAGCCTTATTGTGGAAGTTAATGTCATTTCACTGAGAACATGTCCAGTCTGGCGAGCAAAAGAAGAAGGTGGAGAAACAGGACATATCGATCTAGACTTGGATCGATCGATCCCAAACAACGCACACTTCCCAGATCGCCCGACACTGCCATATCGATCGATCTCAAGTTTGGATCGATCGATCTCAAGTTTAGATCGATCGATCCCCACCTTTGACCATTTTCTGGGCCAAAACCACCCGAAGTGTTTTAAAGATCGACTCATATGAAGGGTTTCCACTTGGAGTTAGCTTCAAAGAGCTTCATGAACGTTGTCGCTAATTGAGTTATCTTTCCAATGGAAGTGGTTTCAAGTCATTCAGATCTGTGGTTCGAGAGTTATAGCGTATTTAGTGAAGACGTATCAAATCGAAAACTAGTCTTTTGAAACAATGTAAAAACGTCTCTTTCTCTACTTCACCTAATTTTTGGTGACTTTGGATGCCCAAAGCTGTATAATTATTGGTCTTTGAACTAGATATATGTACCTTTTATGACTTTTAACAAAAACTCTTGAGAGAAAACCTTGTTCTTCTCTTGAAGATTTGTTGAAGATTTGTTGAAGATTTGCAATCCTTTGAAGATCTAAATAAGTTTTCTTGAATTTTCTTCTACTTTCTTTCTTATCTTGATTATTTCTTTCATTTGTACGGTTTACTTTTGTGATTTAACCATGTGTGAGTAATTCTATTAGGATTCTTGGATAAGGTAGATTAGGGTGTAGGTTTGTTCTTGATGTTTAAGAGCTAGATTACTTGAAATCCTTTCTCATTAAGTGTTCTTAATGCTAGATTAGCCTTGACAAAGTTGATCTAGAACCTAGGGAATCATGTCACCCCAAAGGTGTTCTTAGGAGATTCTTGAACGAACTTATTGAGTGCTTTTCATATCTTAGCCAACGGGATATTGATGTCTAGGGTGAATTGTGGTTAATTAGACTTGTGCTTATTGCTTGTTAGTCATAGAATCGCGAATGGAAGTTTATTACGATTGATGACTAAGATAGGGGTTAATACCATGGACGTGAATTAATCTTTAGTAGTGTTCTAAGGCCTAATGAGATATTTAGTCAAATGTTTGAGTATCTTGAGTAGATTAAAGAATCACCCGAGTCGATTGCTTTACCCGAGAATTCGTTTGTTTAAATTTGCTAATTAACGTTTAAGTTTGTCAATTGTGTCTTGTCACTTGTTTATTTCTCTGTTTATGTATATTTCACTTGTTCGATAAAAACCCAACCCCAATTATCGCTTAGATTAGATAGCGTCTTGTATTCTTAGTGTGTCGTTCTTATTTCCTTGTGGATTCGATCCCAAAGTGCAGCAATGACATGCCATTAGATTGAGGCATTGTGCACAGTGGGTAATTGTGCGGACCGTAAAAAGTCAACTATCAACTTGGCGCCGTTGTGATATATCATGGTTTTTACCCCTTTTAAGCCATGATATAAGTCCGTTTTATAGAGTCTTTCTACTATTTTGTAGTGTTTTAGAGTCTTTTACAGGTTTTAGCACGTTTGGAGCATAATTGGAGATATTGGAGCTTTTTGGAGCATTTTGGAGCAAAACAGAAGTTCGTGTAGTTGAGTACCCGATTTGAAGCCCTTGTATCGACCCACACCACCTGGTGTCGATCGATACTAACACCATGAAGGAATGAAGCACGTCACTGCCGAGTATCGATCGATACCACTTAGGTATCGATCGATACCGTCGTCCATGGGGAAGGAAACGCGACTTTTATGAAGAGGCTTTATTATTTACAATTTAGCCCAAAACGTGTTTTAGCACTATAATTAGGTTTTTGAGCCACTTTTGTTGAGAGGCTTGATTACGTTCTAATTACGCTTTATTCTACTCTGGTTTTGGAGAGAGAACTCTGAACTCCTGTTTCTGATTGATTTCTTTGATGATCTATTCAATCATGTTGTTTTCATTCTCCATGTCTGAGTAGATCCACTTTAGGTTCATGGTTCTCATAAGGGTTTTCTCTGAATGTTAGGTTAATTAGTTAATTATGATTCACCATCTGAATTAGTTCTTCACCATAGGTTGTTCTCATAGCTAATTCTAGGTTGACGAATCTAGAATTTAGATCTTAGGATAATTGATTAGGCACGAGAGTGCGATTAATTACCTGATAGAACTTAGGGTGAGCAAAATAACTATTCGCAAAGAGATTTGGTTTAGTTATTTTGTGAACAAATCAAACTTGAAATAAAAGCTGGTTTAGACTTTAGGATTCGCAAAGAGATTTAGAGTTCTATGATTTAGACTTAGATAGTTTTCGCAATGAGAGTTGGTTAGCTATACTTTAGTGATTTGAGTTCAAGAACCGCGCTAAATCTGAATCCTGTTAGTTAGTTCATCTACATTCATTGAATTCCTGAGATATACCCTGAGCCTATCTTTCTCCCAATTGATTTACAACCCTTTTAGCTTACGCATTGCTTTCAATTTCATCTATTAGTTTAGCTTAATTCGAATCTACATAATCTATTACGTGATATTCTGAGTTCTTGTGTTCGACCCCTACACTTACTACAACAACTGCTTTAGTACTTTTAGGGTATTAATTTGAGCATATCACGTTGCTGGGGAAATTAGCAATAGCCATTAGGATTTGGATGTTGTTTGAGACTAAGTTATTACTAATCCTTTTCACTTTGGTTTCTCTTCGTCTTGTTTAGGTGCATGAACACGAGATCAAGTGGAAGTGCAAATCTTGTTGAACGTGTTGACGACATACGCGCACTAGAAAGAGCAAGAGAAGAACGGGAGCAACACATTGAAAGGTTAGGTATGGAGGCAGTACAAGAACCTCCAATTGAACACCAAGAAGGTGTTGGTGTGAACCAAAAACCACCCACCACGGCCGCCTAGACCCATTGGAGCCGGTGATGCTCTAAACACTCATGCTAACCGCCAAGGGATAACTCCACCACCGGTCGAAAACAATAACTTTGAGATCAAATCCGGTATTATCTCCATGGTGCAAGGCAACAAATTCCATGGGTTGGCCATGGAGGACCCATTAGACCACTTGGATCAATTTGATCGCATTTGTGGGATGACTAAGATCAATGGCATCTCTGAAGATGCATTCAAGCTGAGATTATTCCCTTTCTCTCTGGGAGACAAGGCACATCAATGGGAAAAGAACCTTCCAACTGGATCAATCACATCTTGGGACCAATGCAAGAAGGCTTTTCTTGCAAAGTTCTTCTCCAACTCAAGAACGTCAAGACTCCGTAATGAAATATCCGGCTTTATCCAAAGGAACAACAAAAGCTTTTGTGAAGCTTGGGAGAGCTTCAAGGGTTATACCATGCAATGTCCTCACCACGGCTTCTCAGATGAGTTTCTACTCAGCACTCTTTACCGTGGTGTACTACCCAAGTTTCGCATGCTACTTGATACAGCAAGCAACGAGAACTTTTTGGGCAAGGAAGTCAATGAGGGAATGGAGCTTATGGAGAATCTAGCTCTAAGTGATGGGAATTTGATATGCTCAAATATAATACCCTAAAAGTACTAAAGCAGTAGTTTCAGTAAATTAGGGGTCGAACCACAAAGACTCAAGATATCACTCAATAGATTACTAGATTTGAATTAAGCTAAGTCAATCAATTAAACAGAAAACAACTAAGAAATTAAGTGGGTTGTAAATTCAATTGAGGAAAGATAGGCTCAGGGTATTTCTCAGGAAATCAGAGAATGCAGACAAAACAATAAATCATGATTCAGATTTAGCACGGTTCTTGAACTCAAAACACTAAGCTATAATTAACCAACTTTCGTTGCGAGAATTATCTAAGTCTAAATCCTAAAATTCCAAATTTCTTTGCAAATCCTAAAGATTAAACCAGCTTTAAGTCTAAGTTTGATTTGCTCACAAAATAACTAAACCAAATTTCTTTGCAGATAGTTATTTTGCTCACCATAGGTTCTGTCAGGTTTCCAATCACACTTTCGTGTCTAATTGATTAACCTAANCATGCTACTTGATACAGCAAGCAACAAGAACTTTTTGGGCAAGGAAGTCAATGAGGGAATGGAGCTTATGGAGAATCTAGCTCTAAGTGATGGGAATTTGATATGCTCAAATATAATACCCTAAAAGTACTAAAGCAGTAGTTGCAGTAAATTAGGGGTCGAACCACAAAGACTCAAGATATCACTCAATAGATTACTAGATTTGAATTAAGCTAAGTCAATCAATTAAACAGAAAACAACTAAGAAATTAAGTGGGTTGTAAATTCAATTGAGGAAAGATAGGCTCAGGGTATTTCTCAGGAAATCAGAGAATGCAGACAAAACAATAAATCATGATTCAGATTTAGCACGGTTCTTGAACTCAAAACACTAAGCTATAATTAACCAACTTTCGTTGCGAGAATTATCTAAGTCTAAATCCTAGAATTCCAAATTTCTTTGTAAATCCTAAAGATTAAACCAGCTTTAAGTCTAAGTTTGATTTGTTCACAAAATAACTAAACCAAATTTCTTTGCAGATAGTTATTTTGCTCACCATAGGTTCTATCAGGTTTCCAATCACACTTTCGTGTCTAATTGATTAACCTAAGATCTAAGTTCTATGTGATCAAGTTAGAATTAGCACTAAGAACAACATATGGTGAAGAACTTAATTAATTATGAATCCTAATAAATCGATCTATCTAACATACAGAGAAAACCTTATGAGAACCCTAAACCTAGAAGAAAACTACTCAGACATGGAGATTAAAGAAAGCAACATGACTGAATAATACTTCAATAGATAAAATAAGAATAGAGTAAAACAAGGGTTCGAAATCTTCTCTCTGACGAACAAAGTTCAAACTTGTCTCCCTCAATAGCTCTCTCAACAAAAACCAGAATAGAAAAAGTGTAGTCAACAAAAGTGGCTGAAAAACCTAATTATCATCATAAAACACGTTTTGGGGCTTCTTGTAACTATTAAAGACTTCTGGACCAAAGAGCAATTTCTTCAAACTTCAGAAAAGTCGCGTTTCCTTTTCCATGGACAACGGTATCGACCGATACCACTTATGGTATCGGTCGATATGCGGGCAGTGAGTCACTTTCCTTCCTTCATGGTGTCAGTATCGATCGACACTAGGTGGTGTCGGTCGATACAAGGGCTTCAAATCGGTTGTCTGAGCTACACGATCTTTGCTTTGCTCCAAAAAGTTCCAAAAAGCTCCAGAATGCTTCAATATCTCCAATTATGTTCCAAACGTGCCTAAAACCTGAAAAGACACTAAAAGACTCCAAAAACACTAGAAAGACTCAATAAAAATGACTTATATCATGGTCAAAAACGGGTAAAAACCATGATATATCAGAATTTCAATGAAGACTATGACCGATCTTCAAGAGGTGGTGGAGAGTATGATGATCAAAAGACAAGGAGAGAGATGAAGGCTCTAAATGAAAAGATTGTCAACTTTGTTGGTGATCAAGATGGAAACCAAGGGTTTCAATTTGATGGGGAAAGTGAAGATAAGCAAGCAGAGGTCAACTATGTGAATGGCCAAGGAGGATATCAAAGAGGCTTCAACAACAACTATAGGAACCACCCCAACTTCTCATACTGAAACCCCAATGTGGAGAACCCTCAAGACCAAGCCTATCCACAACAAAACTCTCAAAACCAAGGGGTCCAACAAAAGACCTTTGTGTCTTCCAACCAAGCTCAAGGTTCGAACTTCCAACAACAAGGTTTCATTCCCAAGAACAACTTTCAAGGGAACCAAGGTGGTTTTCAACAAAAGCAACTGTTTGCACCACCCGGTTTTGTGCAACAAGGGCAACGAAGCAACTCTACACACAACATGATGTCGAAATGAAGGGTATGCTTCAACAACTCTTGACGGGGCAAGCTCATGGAGCGATTGATTTGATCAAGAAAATGGCTGAAATCCACAACAAGGTGGACTGCTCTTACAATGACCTCAACAACAAATTCGAGTCATTGTCATCTAAGTTCAAGCAAATGGAGGGTAAAGGTGCCTCTTCTACTTCCTCACGGCCTCAAGGAACTTTACCGGGCAAGCCCAAAGTAAATCCAAAGGAGTTTTGTAATGCTATCCTTTCAAGTGCCGAGGAAGAAGAAGTTATTGAAGAGTTTATGGAGCTCCTCTATAGCCCAAACGATGAAGACCTTCCCTCAAGAGTCAATGAGTTGGTCATTGAAGATGGCGGTAATGAGCCCATTGCAAAGGACGAGCCACTAGTTGCTACACAAGTGGAGGTTGAGAAGGCTCTCGAGGTTGAAAAGAATGGAGTTTCTTACAATGAACCTCCTCCACTCATGCCCAAATCGATTCTCAAGCTTGGAAGTCCGGGTAAATTTGTAATTTCTTGTTCCCTTGGTCATTTGAATATTGATGACGCCTTGTACGATTCTGGATCAAGCGTGAATGTGATGTCGCTTGAGATGGTGAAGAGTCTTGGGATCAAAAGCATGACACACTACACATCTTCCATCAATTTTGGAGATTCTTCTTCAAAATGGCCACTAGAATCATCAAAGACTATCCTCTCAAGATTGGAGATTGTCTTGTTCCAACGGACTTCTTAGTGATGAAGATGAGGCAAAACCACCAGCTCCCTCTTCTTATTGGAACCCCTTTTCTAAACACCACCGGTGCAAGCATAGACTTTCCGAATAAGAGAGTAGTGATCGAGTATGTGGATGACAAGGTTTTCTATCCCATCAAACCTTGTTCCACCGAGTTATGTGGTGCCATTGCTCATAAGAATGATGAATTTCAAGTTGAGAAAGTGGAGTACATGGGTAGTGTTGAGAATATGGTTATAGCTTCGCCCCCAAAAGCTTGTGAAAAGAAGAAAGGATCTCATGGAGAGAAAGCTTTGGGTTATGGTAACGATGAAGAAGCTAAAGCATTAGATGGAGCTTGCTTGGACCTTCTTTTCTCTAACACAATGGAGGCTAAGACTTAAAGTATAAAGGTTCGAAAGGAGGGTAAGGGTACTAAAGCCAAGAAGAAGAAAACTAAAGTTAAACACCCTCCCACAATTGTCTTCAACGATCCAAGCAAGCCAAATGGGGATAAGTTCACGCTTGACGAGCCTCATTCCATGACACTCACACCTTGGAAATATGAAGATGGTGTGATTGAATACAAGGTGAAGTGTAAGGGAAGGTCAAAGCCATTTGAAACGGTTAGAGCACTTCTCACACCCGAGTTTAAAGAGAAAGGTCCAATGGCCATTCAAGAGACCATGAGAAAGGTTCTCACACTCAAGCTCGAGGAGCCACCATGGAGTTCCAACACTCCTTCTCCCCCTGCCTAAAAATGTTTGAAACGTCAAGCTTAGCGACATTAAACAAGCGCTCTTATGAGGCATTTCCATTACTATCTTTGTGTATATTTTAAAATTTCTTGTTCCTTTTTATGCTTTTTGTTTCTTGTCTTCAGGTTTCTTGAATTTGGGAGTAAAGAAGAGAAACCAACCGTCAAGCTAGAGACGTTAAACGCGCCATTGGGGATTCCCCCAATTCTATCATTTGTATATATGTTTATTTATTTGTTTAAGCGTGATTTGATTTTTGTTTTAGTGTGTTTTGATGTTACAGGGCGCTGGAGACTCGTAGCAAAAGATTCGGGAACAAATACGAGAAAATTGAGCTGACAAGGAATCTTATCGGTCCCCGAACCGATAAGACATGCCAATAAAATGGCTAGCAGTCGTCGCAAATCCGCAAGTCTCATGTCGACCATTCTATTGGTCCCTTGACCGATAAAGATGGCCGATAAAACCGCGACTCCAGATGTAGCAGTGCAGGGTCCAGATGAATGAATCTATCGGGGTCCTGACCGATAGACACGACCGATAAATCCCCTCATCTCCACAACTCCAAGGTACCTCACTTCACCTCTTGTACATATCTTTTTGATTTGCATTTTTACTCTTTCTTTGGATTCATTTCACACCGAGACGGTGCGATTTAAGTCCGGGGGAGAGGTCTTTGTCATTTAACATTGTTTTCTTTGTCTTATTTCATATTTTTGAGTCTTGCATTGTACATATTCTATCGCATAGAAAAACACACAAAAATTTGAAAATTTTGAAAAATCCAAAAAGAAACCATGTAGTTTGCATAGTCTCATCTTCATTTTAGGATTAAGTCTAGAAACATATAGGATTGCATTGCATTTGCATAGAGGACAATGATGGAAACCAATAAAAGCTTAGTTTAGAACTCGATGTGATACCCTTAGTAATATTATCATGTTTTTTGAACAACCTTTTTGAAACTTGTATACTCTTGCTTTGATCTCTCCACTCTTAATTCGTTGTCTCGTAATCATTTGTTTAATTTTAAATCAACCCCTTTGATAATTGGAATTAAATGAATCTAATCTTCTTGCTTATGGGCTTGTGATACATAACCATGGTTCAAAGAAAACACTTGGGTTATCTTATCCACTTTTACCACTCTCTAATAACCCGAGTGGCCATTCTCATCTTTAGAATGGTTCCCTACCTTTCACCTTAACCGTTTTCTTTCCACCCCTCGTTGTTTGATTGAGTGAGGCATTTTTCTTGATAATGCTATTGTGTGTAAAATCTTGTAAGTATCGGGAACGACAGAGGTTAGCTTTCATTTTTAGCTAGTTTAAGTTGTTCAAAGAAAAAGAGGCTAGCATTAGGATGAGAATCAATGGATTGAATGGTATTGAGTTTGGGGAACATGAACTTACGAAATATGAGATGAGAAATGGTTGAAAAAGCAAACTCTAGAGAAGAGCTTAAAAGAAAGACCCTGGGAAAAGAAAAGAAAAACACTCTCCATGTTTGAAAAAGAGAAAGAATAAAAGGTTTAGGGTGAGTAAGAAGAAAAAGAAAGTGGTCGATTAAAATTGTCTCTAGGAGTTTGGTGTTTAGAAAAGAAAAAAGGGTTAAAAAGAGGTTTTCAGTCTAGCCAAATGGCTGTGGGGGTTTAATGAGCTTCAATGAAGTAAGATAAGAAGAAATGGAATCACCATTCGGGTAGAATGCTTTGCTAGGAGGGTAGAACAATGTGAGCTTAACTTTGTATGCATAAATTGTTTCTAGTCTTCCTTGTTTTTGCATAACATATAGCATTTATTTTCATTGAGAGTAAGTCACCCAAAAAAAGAATGAACCTCCTTGCACTCACATTAACTAGTGCCAAAAGCCTTTTCTTCCAAACCGATTGGACTTGATCACTTGCCTATTTGTGAGACCGCACCTTAAGAAAGATCAAATGAATGTGAGGGTTGGTTGAGAAGAGAACTTGTAGGCATGAGACATTGTGGTTAAGAGAAAATATTATGAGTTGTGATAAGCCTTGAATGAGTTAGAGTGGATTAAGTGTTTATTTTTGCAACATGCTAGTGTTATTCAAGGTGATAATATCGAATGCTTACTAAGATCTATTAGTTTTGAGTTCCTACTTTTAAACCGCTCTTTCGGTTTGTCTTTTCTTGTTTGCTTAAGGACAAGCAAAAGGCAAGCCCGGGGGAGTTGATAACATCATATTTGCATGTTTTTAAGGTTTAGTTTCATAGGTTTTTAGTTTCACTTTGTATAGTTTTTGAGTTGTTTTCATGTATTTGAGTCTCATTTGCATTGCATTGCATTTTAGATGTCCTAGGTTGTTTTGTGTCTTCTTTTTGTTATTTTGTGTTAATTATGGTGCTTAAGAGTTACTTGGAACAAATGGGAGTGCATGAAACTTGAAGAAAATGGAGGATACGTTTTTTGGTGCAAAACAAGTGAAATGCCAAAGCAGAGCCAGTCCGAAGTACCAGAAATCTCGGCTCATACGAAGACCTTTCACTCAGATTCAGCCTTGGAACACTTGATGAAAACTGTAGGAAATTAAGTCATCTTTCCAACAGAGGTTGTTTCATCACGTTATGAGCCTTATTACGAAAGTTAGCGTCATTTCACTGAGCACATGTCCAGTCTGGCGAGCAAAAGAAAAAGGTGGAGAAACAGGACCAGATCGATCGATCTAGACTTGGATCGATCGATCCCAAACAACGCACACTTCCCAGATCGCCCGACACTGCCATATCGATCGATCTCAAGTTTAGATCGATCGAGCTCAAGTTTAGATCGATCGATCCCCACCTTTTACCATTTTCTGGGCCAACACCACCCGAAGTGTTTTAAAGATCGACTCATATGAAGGGTTTCCACTTGGATTTAGCTTCAAAGATCTTCATAAACGTTGTAGCTAATTGAGTTATCTTTCCAATGGAAGTGGTTTCAAGTCATTCAGATCTGTGGTTCGAGAGTTATGGCGGATTTAGTGAAGACGTATCAAATCGAAAACTAGTCTTCTGAAACAATGTAAAAACGTCTCTTTCTCTACTTCACCTAATTTTTGGTGACTTTGGATGCCCAAAGCTGTATAATTATTGGTCTTTGAACCAGATATATGTACCTTTTATGACTTTTAACAAAAACTCTTGAGAGAAAACCTTGTTCTTCTCTTGAAGATTTGCAATCCTTTGAAGATCTAAAGAAGTTTTCTTGAATTTTCTTCTACTTTCTTTCTTATCTTGATTATTTCTTTCATTTGTACGGTTTACTTTTGTGATTTAGCCATGTGTGATTAGTTCTATTAGGATTCTTGGATAAGGTAGATTAGGGTGATTCTAGGTTTGTTCTTGATGTTTAAGAGCTAGATTACTTGAAATCCTTTCTCATTAAGTGTTCTTAATGCTAGATTAGCCTTGACAAAGTTGATATAGAACCTAAAGAATCCCGTCACCCCAAAGGTGTTCTTAGGAGATTCTTGAACGAACTTATTGAGTGCTTTTCATATTTTAGCCAACGGGAAATTGATGTCTAGGGTGAATTGTAGTTAATTAGACTTGTGCTTATTGCTTTTTAGTCATAGAATCGCGTACGGAAGTTTATGACGATTGATGACTAAGATAGGGGTTAATAACATGGACGTGAATTAATCTTTAGTAGTGTTCTAAGGCCTAAGGAGATATTTAGTCGAATGTTTGAGCATCTTGAGTAGATTAAAGAATCACCCGAGTCGATTGCTTTACTCAAGAATTCATTTGTTTAAATTTGCTAATTAACGTTTAAGTTTGTCAATTGTGTCTTGTCACTTGTTTATTTCTCTGTTTCTGTATATTTCACTTGTTCGATAAAAACCTAACCCCAATTATCGCTTAGATTAGATAGCGTTTTGTACTCTTAGTGTGTCGTTCTTATTTCCTTGTGGATTCGATCCCAAAGTGCTGCAATGACATGCCATTAGATTGAGGCATTGTGCACAGTGAGTAATTGTGCGGACCGTAAAAAGTAAGCTTGAACTCGTTCTTGAAATTGGAATCACAGGAAGTGATAATGGTAGGGATTTGGGGTCTATCTGGAGTTGGTAAGACTACCATAGGACGAGCTCTCTTTAGTCAACTCTCTTGTCTGTTTCTACCCAGTATTTTCATTGATAAGACTAAGGAAAATTACACAAGGGCCAACTCCGACGACTACAACACGAAGCTGTACTTGCAAAAACAGTTCCTGGCTGAAGTTTTGGACCAGAAGGACATAGAGATACATCATTTAGGCGCGGTAGAAGAAAGGTTAAGGCATAAGAAAGTTCTTGTGGTTTTTGATGATGTGGATGATCAAGTCCTCTTAAATGCCTTGGTGGGGAAAACTACGTGGTTTGGTCCTGGAAGTAGAATTGTTGTTATTTCAAAGGATAGGGAGCTTCTAAGGGACCGCGGAATTGAATCTGATCGTATTTATGAGGTGGCTTTCCCCTCTAAAGAGCTAGCATTCCAGATGTTCTGCCGATGTGCGTTCGGGCAAGACTCTCCACCTGACGGTTTTATGGAGATTGCTATTGAAGCTGCGAGGCTCACCGAGAATCTTCCACTGTGTCTCAACGTTTTGGGTTCATCCCTCGCAGGGTTGAAGAAGGAGGAGTGGGCAGAGAGGATGCCTAAGCTCAGAAATAGTATGGCTGGACAAATTGATAAAACATTAAGAGACAGCTATGATAGGTTAAAAGAAGAAGATAAAGCAATATTTCTTCACATTGCTTGTTTATTTAATTATAAACCACGTGACTACGTGATACGATTGCTTGAAGATAGTAAGTTGGATGTTGATGTTGGACTTGTTACTCTAGCTGAACGGTGTCTCATACAGATATCAGATGATAAGATCATTAGGATGCACGATTTCCTGCAAGAAATGGGTAGAGAAATCGTCCGT
>PKMM01013437.1:475746-510819 GCA_002933915.1 Eutrema heterophyllum | reverse complement strand
CATTTCAGTTCTCCTGAAAGATTATTCTCTATGTATTCCACTGTCTGGGTCACAACACACCTAGTTCCTATCTTACAACCCTTGGTGTATTCAGTTGGACCAAAGAACAGCTTCTCGGGCTGCAGTGGTTGAGTTTCATCATCGGTATCCTGAAATTCAAACACAATATTACTTAGTTGTCCCAGTTGTCCCAAATTCCACCAAAAACATAAATTCCCCAAACACAGTTGTCCTAGTTGTCCCAAATTCCACCAAAACACAAAATCCCCATACACAGTTGTCCCAGTTGTCCACAATTATACCAAAAACACAAATTAATCAAACACAGTGGTCCCAGTTGTCCACAATTATACCAAAAAACACAAATTAATCATACACAATTGTCCCAGTTATACGACACTCGTCTACCTACTACCTAAACCAATACTATCCTAACTTCTACAAGTTGTTTTCTCGAGCCTAACCTGTAATTCCCCTAATTCCCAATCTCAATCTCAAGTATACATACCTCTTCTACTTCGTTGTCGTCTTCCTCACTTGAGTTTCTCTCTGCTCCTTTTTCCCCATCACCATCCTCCTCACCATCCTCACCATCATTTGACTTATTCTCTTCGGTTTCAACAACCGTGCTCGTTTCAACTTCAGTGCGGTTGGGTCCATCAGTGCGTGGTTCTTCATCAGTCCGAATGGGTACTTCTTCCCTGAGATTGGGTGCTTCTGCGTCTTCAGTGATGGGTTCTTGATCAGTGTGAATGGGTGCTTCATCACTGCGATTGGCAGAAGACTCAGTGCGATTGGTTGCTTCTGCGTCTTCAGTGATGGGTTCTTCATCAGTGTGAATGGATGCTTCATCACTAGGCTTGGCAGAAGACTCAGTGCGATTGGTTGCTTCTATTGTGGCTGCGTCTTTGGTCCTCTCTTCAGTGCTATTGGTTGCTTCTATTGTGGCTTCGTCAACAGTCCTCTCTGCAGTTCGATTGGGAGATTCTTCTGTGGGATTATGTGAGTCTCCTGCTCCGCCTGGATCTTCGCGGCCTTCTGTCGACTCATAGGATTCATACACTGTACCACATGCTTTAACCCGAGCCATGACGGCGACGGTTTATCCCGAGACTGTAGAGGTGGAAGAAGAAACGATGGAGAAGAAGAAGACGAAGTCGATTGTGAAGAATGAGAGGAGACAGACCCGGAGACAGAGATAGCCGGAGAACAATCGGGAATTAGGGGTCGAGATGCTCGATTTTTGGTCGCTCCGTTTAACTTCCGTCGCCGGTTTAACTCGATTTTGTTTTGTCTTTGTGACTTATGAAAATTAAGGATTTAAATTTAGAGAAATCTCAAATCTAAATCGGGTTGATGGGTCATCGAGTAAAGTGAGACGGGTGGGTATTATTGGAGCGGTTGGGTTGTAATTAAAAAAATATAAGAAGGATTAACTTGTATTTTCTCTAATTTTTGATTTAAAAAAAAATCAAAACTAAATGAATTTTTAGAACGGTGGCATATGTGAACATTTTTTCAGAAAAGGTGGCTTTTGTGCATTTGATCCATTCCTCGAATCGCAGGAAAAATAAAAAAATAAAAACTGCTAATCCGATGAGAAACTCGGCAACTCCGTTCCGAGATAGCAAAACATCTCCACCTCCTACTCGTCTCTCTCGATATCAAAGGCCAGACGTGGTTCTACGACCACGGTCGCGACAACTACTGGTGATTGTTTTGTCACGAGTATCGAGTCTTCTTTGATGACCCCGTTCACACAACAAACCAACACTCTGGCTCTCCGGAGCTCCGCCTTCGCCAAGGCCTCCGGATTCGTACGCCATCATCGTCGCTGCTTGCCACCGCACCTGCAACAAAACCAAGTTCAATCTCCTTCTTCCTCACGATCCTTCTGCAGCTCCGAAGTCAGATCCGGTTAAACCGCCGCGCTCCGACCAAGCCTGCATCTTTCGGTGAACCGCCGCGTTCCGACCAAGCCTGCATCTTTCGGTGAACCGCCGCGCTCCCGATCAGAGCCGCCTCCACCCGGAAGTGACCTCCTCGGTCTCTCGTGAATCGCGATGAAAAAAAAGAAGAAAGAAACTGGGCCTAAGGCCCATTAGGAAGCAGAAGCAAATAAAAGAAGAGAAGGAAAGTCAGAGCTCGATTACCTGAGCTCGGAACAAAAAAAAAAAAGAAAAAAAAAAGGAACATCCACCGATCTCGTTCCATCTCGAACGCTAGATGCATCCGAAATCTTACCATAGTTCGTACTGAACTCCCTAAAATCCAGATACTTCTTATCAAAAATTTTTTTTCTTTATTATTCGAAGATATTTTATTTTCAGATTATGTCATAGGGTATGTTCCTCTAAAACCAAACCACGATCAACAAAAATGAGAGACGCCTGCCTACCTCTCAATCAGATATATCGCCTCTCGATCAGATTTTGGCTTCAAGCTTGAGACGACAATGTTTGGACGAACTAGGTTTTAGAGATTTGAATCTTCCAGATTTGCCTTTCTGCACCGCTCCTGAGGATTTGCAGATTGCAATGCATTCCTTTAAACTCTGAGCAAAGAACTTCATGGAACATTGTCATATGATCGTCGGCTCTATAGTAAATTAAGAGCTTGGAATCGGGGAATAAGTAAAGCTGAATTTTAGGGAGCTCGGTAGACGAGCTGAGAATAGTAGCTTCAGATGGGCTTGGCGAACAAGCTGAAGCGAAATTGGTGAAAACAAACTGGAATGAGCTCGGTGGATGTTCTCCTATCTTGGCTTGGTTGACGAGCCGTGATCATGGCCTTGATAGATCGGGAAGTAGTCATTTTATTCTCTTATTTTTTTTTTACTCGATGTTTATCCTTTTTCTCCCGTTGCTTGTCATGCACGTCATCGTTCTTCTTCATGCACGTTGGTGTTCTCGTCATGTTATTGGCGAGCTGAATCTGCTCGGTTCTCTCTCTCTCTTGACAAGATCGTTCTCATTCTCTCACGTCGTCGTTGTTCTCCCCGTCCTTGGCGAGTTGCGAGAATGAGGTTGTTACTTGGTCAAGTCGTCTCCGGCGAGTTGCGAGGGTGAGGTAGTGTCTCGTGTGAGTTACAAGAGTGAGCTTTCATGTTTGGTACGTGATAACATATATTTTCGTGTTTAATTATCCAAGTGTACTCATGTCATTGTAGCATTTATGATGTCAATTCATAATGGGTTAAGATTAAACACTAAGAATACATAAAACTTCTTAATCCAAGTAATTCAAGAAGAGGTTTTCTAACAAGCTAAGTGATATTGAAAACAAGCTCTATTTAACTAAAATAAAAGATAGAAACTCAAACTAGAACGCAAATTACGGTTTAAGACAATACTAAAAGCGAATCCAAGGGTGAAGTATGCGATTGTTGGTAACTTTAGAGGTTCATAATGATGTCAATATACTCAAGTAATGCTAATCATTAGACTACAATCATTAAACAAGACTAACCCAATTCCTTGGAATTAGTCACTTTGGAAATTACTAAATCAAGAACAAATTCTCATTTGTGATTTAATAATCTCCAAACATTAGAATACAGATCATTTAATCAATAAACATCTTAGACAACTATTTCCATATGCTAAGAATGCAATACCATTGATTAGTTCATTGGGGAATTTCATCGAACACCTTTCAGACGAGAAATTTCCTATGATCTAAATCAACTTAATCAATGCCAATTTAGCATTAAGAACACTAAACAATGAATGATCATTAATAATCTATGCCCTAACATTATTGATTCACACTAAAATTACCTAAATCTACTTCACCCTAGAATTCTAGAAAACTACTCACAACCCATGTTTATCTCCACAAATCCCATAAAGGAAGTGTTTAGATTCATGGAAGATGATAAAAAAAATAGATATATGATAAAATTGAACAAGAACTTGCATAAATCACTCAAGAATCTCTTACAATCTCCCTTTTTCTCTTTGAAGTCAAGTTTTTCAAAGTCAAAAACAAGATAGATCCTTAATTAGGTCTCTAATAATTTATACAAAGTTGGGTCGCAGGAGTCACATCGGGGTGCATCATACCGATGCAGCACCCCGATGTGAGTTAGCCGATTTGTTCGGAGGAGTCGCGTCGGTATGCCTCTCGCCGATGCATGATGCCGAGGATTCTCCTATCTCGTCTGAGGGAAGCTGCATCGGTGTGCTGTTGCCCGATGCACGACACCGATGTGAGTTAGCCGAGTGGTCGGCAAGATCGCATCGGTATGCACCATACCGATGTGGGACCCCGAGGATTCTCCTGTCTCTTCTTCTCTACTGGCATCGGTGTGCATCATACCGATGCAGGATCCCGAAATGACTTCTGTTTTTAAACATAAGTCATTTCGGTATGCATCATGCCGATGCAGGACCCCGAAATGGCTTATGTTTTACTCTTCTCCTTGTACTTCTCTTCCTTTGGCGATTTCCTTTGCTCTTGATCCAAATGCCATCATCTCCAAACTCCTCAATGCTTCCATAAGCACCTAGAAACACTCCAAACAATGCAAGACTCACTAGGACCTATTCTAAACTGACTAATGTTTCTAAGTTGATGGAATGTTAAAGAAAATCTACAAAAATGCATGCAAAAGACACAAAAGCCAAATGAAATGTACGTTAAAAAGAGTTAAAATATGCAAATATCAACTCCCCCGAACTTGCCTTTTGCTTTCCCTCAAGCAAACATAATAAACAAGTCGGAGAAGAGGTTTGAAGGCGGGAGCTCAAATCAAAAGAAGCTAGCAAAGCATTCACCATGATATCCTTAGAAAATGATAACATATTGCAAGAACATATTTCCTAACCACTCTAACTTCTCTAGGCTTATCACAAGTCCAAATTTTATTCTCTACGCTCAAAGTCAAGCATCCGATTACCGTCATATCAACCAACTCTCACATTCAATTATTCACTTCAAGGCGCGGTCTCACAAATGGACAAGTGATCTATAGACGAATCGGCTGAACAAGAGAAATATTTATCAATATGAACAAGAGATTAATTTGGTGGTTAACTCTACAAAAATGGAGTACAAACACTTCGCAAAAGCAAGGAAGATCGGAACAATTAACACATACAAAGTATTCACTTCCATTGTTCTACCCTTCCCTAAGCCTTGAGTATCTAATTCACTATCTCTACCCAAGTGTTTCCCTCTTCTTCTACCAAGTCAAACCTCTACCCTTTTGATCATTTCTCTTTTTAAATCATTCATTAGAAAATTCTTTTCGCTCTTTCGATTCTTTTTCTTTTCTTTCATCACTACTCATTTCCCTTTCTTTTTTACTTATCTTTTCTTTCTTTCATTTCTAGGGGGAGTTTCTTTTTCTTATCAAGATGGAACCGAAAATTTCTTATACTTATTTTTCTAGGAATCAACTTTCTCAAACCATGTTTTTTCTTTTCTTTCTTTCCTTCTCATTCCCCAAACACCAATAACTTTCAAGACCATTCTCAATCCCTAATCACTAGCCAATTTCCCAAGAACAACAAACCTAGCAAATGGAAGCTATCCTTTGTCGTTCTCGATACTTACGAGATTTTACAAGAGTAGTACTATCAAAGAAAGAGGCCTCACTCACAAAATCATCAAGGGCAGAAAGAAATGGCTGGGTTCAAAGGTGGGGAAACCATTTATAATGAAAATGGCCACCCAAGTCAACAAGAGTGGTAAAGATTAATGCAAAGATGACTTGGATGTTTTTAGGTGACCATAGTTAAGCATACACAAGCTCATAAGTGAGAAAATTAAGTTCAATTAAGTTCAATAGTCAAGGAGTTGGTTTCAAATCAAGCGAACATCGACAAGGCAATAAGTTTCAAGTGGAGAGTTCAAAGTTTGAAGTTTTCAAGTTTTTCAAGAGATGTTCAAGCAATATGGTATGATTAACAAGGGCATCACATTGAATGAAATGCTAAGCTTTTGTTTCTATCATTGCTCCCTATGCATATGCAATGTATTCCTAAATGCTTCTAGTCTCAATCCTAAAAATAAGAAAGAAGAATGCAATGCAAAAACTATATGACTTCTTTTTATATTTTTCAAATTTTTCGATTTTTTTTTTTTTGGTTTTTTTTTTATATGCAATATATGGATGCATGAGATTCAAGAAAAATAAAACAAAACAAAACACAATATTAGCTACGGGTACCTCCCCCGAACTTACTTAACACCGTCTCGGTGTATAAGAAAATCCATGGAAAGTACCGAAATAAGAGAAACTAAGAAAAATGCAATCATAAAAAAAAGAACATTATTTACAAAAATAGAGTGTTACCTTTTAGAATTCGACCGAGGAGGATGTGTCCATTGAGTAGGACATGTTGCTCCAGCACGGCGTTGGTGATCTCACCGCTCTCCTCTTTCTTCTACGCCGCTCATGGGAAGAAGCGCGTGGTTGCTCGTCATTGATATGGGTCTTCGTGTTTCCATGGAAAGAGTGGCGCCTCTCGACATTCATGTCGCTCTCACCGGTCCCTTCGTTTTCAGTTTGAACCTCTTGACCGTGAGACAAACTCGCTCCGGTAACTTTTACCGTTAGCTCCTTGATTTGCTTCTTCATATCCTTGGCTTGGCTCTTCATTCCCTTGACCGTCTTCCACTACAAGAAAACACAGTTTTTGTGACCAATTTTTGTGACTCTTTTTTGGTCGCAAAAAAGTGGGACGAAAGTGTGACTAATTTGCGACCACTTTGCAATGCAGTGAAAGCATTGTTTAAGGACGAAATAGAGGCAATGTAGTGGCAAAACAGTCGCAAATTAACGACGAAATAGAGAAGTCACAAAAGGGTCTCAAATTTGCGACTGTTTAAGGACTTGTAAAAATAGTCCCAAATTTGTGACTGATTTGCTTCGGTTTAGCAACTCCACTCGATTTTAAAAAAAAATAAACATCAAATAATATACAAAAATATTATAAACCCTAAATTCTAAACCCTAAACCATCAAATAATATACAAAAAATTCAACACTTACAATTTTTAAAATATAATCATTTTATAAATCCTAAATTATAAACCCTAAACCTCTAACCCTTAATCATAAACTCTAAATCTTAAATTGTAAACTAGATCTTACACATAAATATCAAATAATAAACAAAAAATATAACACTTACAAAAATTTCAATCTAATCATAA
This sequence comes from Eutrema heterophyllum, assembly GCA_002933915.1. NCBI lineage: Eukaryota > Viridiplantae > Streptophyta > Magnoliopsida > Brassicales > Brassicaceae > Eutrema > Eutrema heterophyllum. Next base: position 503,655 of record PKMM01013437.1, on the reverse strand, counting down.
CATCTACTAAGTGTTACATGTGTTTTATAAGGAATGATTTTGAAAGATAAAAATTATCTCAAAATTTATTTATTTATAAGTTTTAACATATTTTTGAACTGCTATATACACAAAATCATTGTAAAGTCATATTCAAACTTTCTAGGTTCTTAAAGTTTAGGGTTTAGGGTAAAGATTTTTGATTGTCACAAAATAGTCCCAAATTTGCGACCGTTTAGCAACTCCAGTCAATTTTTGATATATCATGGTTTTTACCCCTTTTTGACCATGATATAAGTCTTGTTTTTAGAGTCTTTATAGTGTTTTTGGAGTCTTTTAGAGTCTTTTCAGCTTTTAGGTACGTTTGGAGCATAATTGGAGATATTTGAGCTTTCTGGAGCATTTTGGAGCAAAGCAGAAGTTCGTGTAGCTGAGTACCCGATATGAAGCCTCAGTATCGATCGACACTACCCTAGTGTCGGTCGATACTCACTGCAGCAAGACACGAATCGCGACTTTTATGAAGAGTTGAAGAATTGCAAAATTGTCCAGAATATTTTAATAATTACAATAAGCCCCAAAACGTGTTTTACGATTATAATTAGGTTTTTCAACCACTTTTGTTGGCTAAGTTTTATTTTACTCTGGTTTTTGGAGAGACAACTCTACACTCCTGTTTCTTATTGATTTCTTTGATGATCTATTCAATCATGTTGCTTGTTTCAATCTCCATGTCTGAGTAGATCCACTGTTAGGTTCAAGGTTCTCATAAGGATTTTCTCTTAATGTTAGATTAATTAGCTAATTAGGATTCACCATCTGAATTAGTTCTTCACCATAAGTTGTTCTCATAGCTAATTCTAGGTTGACGAATCTGGAACTTAGATCTTAGGATAATTGATTAGGCACGAGAGTGTGATTAATTAACTGATAGAACTTAGGGTGAGCAAAATAACTATTCGCAAAGAGATTTGGTTGAGTTGTTTTGTGAACAAATCAAACTTGAACTAAAAGCTGGTTTAAACTTTAGGATTCGCAAAGAGATTTGGAATTCTAGGATTTTAGACTTAGATAGTTTTGGCAACGAGAGTTGGTTAGCTATACTTTAGTGATTTGAGTTCAAGAACCGCGCTAAATCTGAATCTTGTTAGTTAGTTTATCTACATTCATTGAATTCCTGAGAAATACCCTGAGCCTATCTTCTTTCCAATTGACTTACAACTTGTTTAATTTACGCACTCGCAATTTAATTACATTGTTTGGTTTAGCTTAATTCGAGTCTATATAATCTATTGTGTGACTTTCTTGAGTTCTTGTGTTCGACCCCTACATATACTACAACAACTGCTTTAGTACTTATAAAGTATTAATTTGAGCATATCAAATTTGGCACCGTTGCCGGGGACTCAATTTCGCCATTAGATTTTAGCTAAGAATTTAGTCTAAATCGTAGAGTATCGATCGACACCCTAGTGGTATCGGTCGATACTCGTCGCGTTTTTCGGTTACTTACTTTCATGACTTTTGTGTTTCAGGTTCATGCCTCTTCGTGAAACCAGAAGGAACAAGAACACTCTGCTAGTTAATCTGTCAAACGAGCAACTAGCACTTTTGGAACGCACAAACAGGAAAGCAAAGACGCCAGCAGAGATGAACAATCCAATAATTTTGGTTCGTGATGATGCTGGAGTTTTGAGAGACCAAGAGGGTCATCTGTGCAATGAGAGGGGGCAACGACTTGATGGAGATGGAAACATCATTGTCCCTCCAGCTGTTATGAATGTTGGGAATGATGTGATTGATCGTGGTAAGACAATTGGAGAGTATAACAGGCCTGATCAGTTCTATGCCAATTGATCAGCGATTCGTCCACCTGCTTTTCAGAGGAATGACTTTGAGCTAAAACCTGCATACTTCACTCTTGTGGGTCAGCATCCTTTTCATGGTCTTCCTCATGAGCACCCCATGGATCATATTGAGAGGTTTGAGGACTTGGTCACTAACATCAGGTACAATGGAGTGTCCAACGATTATCTCCTCTGTAAGCTCTTCCCATATTCTCTTGGTGGGATGCAGCTTATTGGCTTAAGCAGTTGCCTCCTGGATCGCTGACTACCTGGGAGGAAACCAAGAATGCATTCTTGAACAATTTCTATGATGATGCAAGATCAGAGGAGCTTAGGAACAAGATCTCCCAGTTTTCTCAAGGACCAACTGAAGCGTTTAAGGCTGTTTGGATCAGATTCAGGTCATATCAGAGGGATTGTCCACATCACGGGTTCACTAAGGTTCAGTTGCGGGGTATCTTCTTCAAACGGATTGACTGGAGGTATCAGATGGCCTTAGATGTTGCGAGTAATGGAAATTTCAACACCAGGTATCCAGACGATGCTTATGTGCTGATTGAGAACTTGGCGTCTAGCAATAGCACCAACAATGCAGACTTTGAGCGGAAGAAGCAGGCTGGGAATTTGGATGGATCGCATATTGCTGAGGTTCAAGCTAAGTTGGATTCAGTGCACAATCTCCCGATAGGTAAGACAAAGAAAGCTGTTCACTTTGCTGATGAGGATGAAGTGAAAGGTGTTAACTACATTGGTGGTGCTAGATTTCAAAGTCAAAAGTATCAATACCCACCTCACCCACCCAAAATTTCCGAAAGCAAGGTTGAATATATGCTTGAACAGATTCTTGAGGGACAGCAGAAGATGATAGCAGACTTTAATGGGAAGATGGATGCTATGTACACGGATCTGAATGGAAAATTGAAGCTCTTAGCATTCATCAGAAGAGGCTGGAAACTCAGGTCGCTCAGACTGCAGCAGCTGTCAAGGGAAAGATGGTTCATGCACAGAATGAACACGTCAATGCAATCACCTTAAGAAGTGATGAAAAGGTCGATCCAAGAGTGAAAATTGGCCTAACTACAAAGAATTTCGTCGATCTTGCTGAAGATGACGACGATGAGGCTCCCAAAATCGCCCGTATCGATCGATACCACTCAGCATCGGTCGATACCCGTCCGAGGATCTACTAAAGACGTTTCGAAACAACAAGCATTGACTGACACCAGCCAGTGTCGATCGACACCAGTGCAGATACTTTCACGGGACATCTCAAGCCCTCGTGTGTCGATCGATACCCACCCTGTATCGATCGACACGGACCCTACAGTCGAGAAGACACCTGATGTGACGCCAGAGAGGGTCTACAAACCTAAGGTGCCATATCCTCGACCACCTAGACATCTCATGAACCCTATTACTGCGGAGAAGTTGCTCGCTTTTGAGAAGATGGTAAGGAGGATTCCCCACACTATATTTTTTGAAGAAGCTTTTGAAAACCGTCATTTGGAGTGTTACTTCCAAAATTGCAGAGAAACTGAGGAAGAGATCAAGGCACTCTTTATCAAAGCCAGAAGTACACCACCTCCGATGAAACAACTGATTAAGAGGGAAGACCCATGGAAATTTTCAGTTCCATGCTCTATCTCTGGAGTTGAATTCAAAGAATCTCTCATTGATTCAGGGTCTAGCGTCAATGTCATGTCAAGGGCAATTGCAGAGAGGTTGAGAATTGATATAAGATCTCCTGAGATGTCTTTTACATTCGTGAACTCTTCCACCTCAATTCCATATGGTACCATCCCTGATTTGCTGGTTAAAGTAGGAGATTGTCTGGTTCCTACTGATTTTCAGGTTGTGGAGATGAGTGCAAGATCTAGTACGCCTTTGATTCTTGGAAGACCGTTCATGGCTACAGTTGGTACAGTTATAGACACACCCAGTAAGAGAATCTCATTCTCATACATTGACAAGGAGATCTCCTATAAAGCCATCCCTTCTAGAAGAGCTCCCAAACATATCTCTTGCATCACCGTTGTTACAGGAGAGACGTTGATGGTTGACCTTTTCAATGAGCCTTATGATGTGCCAACTGTCATGGACATTCTAGATAGTCCTTCTGTCATCACCAAGAAAAACGTCAAAACAGCTAAGGCAAAGAAGAAGGTAAAGAGCAAAGGAGTAAAAGGTGCTCCCTCTATGACTTTAATCCCTCAGAAGTGTGATGGGGACTCGATTGAGTACAAGGTGAAGTGCAAAGGAACCTCAAAACCATTCTCCAAGGCTAGAATCATTCTTACTCCGGAGCTGAAAGAGAAAGGAAAAGAGGTTATAGAGAGCATGTTGAGTAGAACTCTGGGTCTGCAAGTGTCTAGTTGTAGAACTTGCATGGGAGTGAGTTCTCAACCTCGCTCTGACTAATCACCTGAGCAAAGTTAAGCTCGTGATGTTAAACAAGCGCTTGGTGGGAGGCAACCCACTGGTAAGTCTGTATATAAGTCTTTTGTTTTTGTTTTTGTTTTTGGTTTTATGTTTTGTGTCTTGTGTTTTGCGTGCAGCAGATTCAGAAGAGCAGTATTGATCGACACGCACCCGGTATCGATCGACACCATCCACATGACAAAGGAGATGGGTATTTCTTAAGGGACCGTGAGCTACATATCGATCGAGGTCAAATTTGCATCGACCAATATCCCTTGTATCGATCGATACCAACATGGTATCGGTCGATACCCGCCACCCAGGTACGCCTCCTTCAATTTTCACCAATTCACTCAACTCTTCTATTTTCTTTTACCAACTCTAGGCTAGATAACACTGGGGACAATGTTGTTTAAGTCTGGGGGGAGGTAGTTGCTGACAACGTGTTTGTTTTTCTTAGAGTCAGTCGTTTTTTGTGTCAAATTTGTTTTATTGAGTCAAAATTTGTTGGAGACTATGATCGTGTTCTTGACTCTTTTGTTCTGACTTTGCTTCTAAGTGACCACTGTACAGAATCAATTACAGATCGACTAATGAAAAATCCAAAAACTGACCAGTTAACTAGAAGACACCCATGTTTCTAGCAAAGTTCATTCGAGCCTGAGCCAAATTTTTGCACTTCATCGATGTGGTTAGTGTTCATAGAGCTTGATTCCTCATTCATATATGACAAAGGAACCCATATGTTTAAAGTAATGGTATCTCTCTCCCCTGTTATAAGTTAATAAATAAGAGCATAAAAGATGAGATGATTTTCTCCTAAGTAGAGGGTTATGAATGTTTCCAGCGATCCCATTATTCTACTTGGTGAGGAATGATCGCACAAAGGTTGGAAGCGAGGCTAGGATTTTCCTATGATGCCATTTTTCGCCTACACCCTTTGATACATTGAGAGGGAAGAACCGGGGATTCGGTGACAAACACCATCAATACTCGCGTCTCATACCTTGATGTGTATATGCGAATCTAAAAAAAAAAAAAAAAGAGAACAAAATAAGAAATAACTCTAGGGGAGAGAAAGTGATACAAAAAGTGTGAAATTGGGTGGTTCATTGTCACGATATTGTATGAGAAAGAATCTAGAAAGTTTTTGGTATTAATCACAGCGATGAAACTGGCGATGATGAGTTTAATTGAATGAAGCTGCAAAATAATGTGTGTAGTCTGGGGAAGCTGCGAATGCCTAAGGAGAAGTACATGGTGGTTAGTCTTGGAACTGGTTAGGTGACATTTGGGTGCTTGGGAAAAGGGTCATTGCAATGTTTCATGAACATGTGAGTCTCCGTGTTTTCAAACCTCTTTCTCTGGTTTAGTTTTCTGTTTGCTTGAGGGCAAGCAAAGGCTAAGTCTGGAGGAGTTGATATATCATGGTTTTTACCCCTTTTTGACCATGGTATAGGTCTTGTTTTTAGAGTCTTTCTAGTGTTTTTGGAGTCTTTTAGAATCTTTTCAGCTTTTAGGTACGTTTGGAGCATAATTGGAGATATTGGAGCTTTCTGGAGCATTTTGGAGCAAAGCAGAAGTTCATGTAGCTGAGTACCTGATATGAAGCCTCAGTATCAATCGACACTAGCCTAGTGTCGGTCGATACTCACTGCAGCAAAACACGAATCGCGACTTTTATGAAGAGTTGAAGAATTGCAAAATTGTCCAGAAGACTTTAATAATTACAATAAGCCCCAAAACGTGTTTTACGATTATAATTAGGTTTTTCAGCCACTTTTGTTGGCTAAGTTTTATTTTACTCTGGTTTTTGGAGAGACAACTCTGAACTCCTGTTTCTTATTGATTTCTTTGATGATCTATTCAATCATGTTGCTTGTTTCAATCTCCATGTCTGAGTAGATCCACTGTTAGGTTCAGGGTTCTCATAAGGATTTTCTCTTAATGTTAGATTAATTAGTTAATTAGGATTCACCATCTGAATTAGTTCTTCACCATAGGTTGTTCTCATAGCTAATTCTAGGTTGACGAATCTGGAACTTAGATCTTAGGATAATTGATTAGGCACGAGAGTGCGATTAATTACCTGATAGAACTTAGGGTGAGCAAAATAACTATTCGCAAAAAGATTTGGTTTAGTTGTTTTGTGAACAAATCAAACTTGAACTAAAAGCTGGTTTAGACTTTAGGATTCGCAAAGAGATTTGGAATTCTAGGATTTAGACTTAGATAGTTTTCGCAACGAGAGTTGGTTAGCTATACTTTAGTGATTTGAGTTCAAGAACCGCGCTAAATCTGAATCCTGTTAGGTAGTTTATCTATATTCATTGAATTCCTGAGAAATACCCTGAGCCTATCTTCTTTCCAGTTGACTTACAACTTGTTTAATTTACGCACTCGCAATTTAATTACATTGTTTGGTTTAGCTTAATTCGAGTCTATATAATCTATTGTGTGACTTTCTTGAGTTCTTGTGTTCGACCCCTACATATACTACAACAACTGCTTTAGTACTTATAGGGTATTAATTTGAGCATATCATTTTTTTTTAATAGTAGTCACAAAATAGTCCCAAATTTGCGACTAAATAACAAAAATAATGAAATATTCTCATTGGCTAGTTCATTGAGACAAGGATTGAGATCCTCCACCGTTGATTGCTTTAATCCAACGGTGAGGATTTAATATGCTTTATCTTTTTTTTTTTAATTTTTGATCTCTCTTCCTACGATCTTCTTCTTCTTCCTTTTTCCTTCTCTCTCTCTCTCCCTCCTACGGTCTTCTTCTTCTTCCTTGAAATAATGAAAGCTTCTCTTTTTTTTCCAGATCCGTTGCTGTCAATGAGAAGCTTCATCTCCGAGGAGGAGGAGGCAGTGAGTGGTTGGAGAGGAATTGTAGATCTGAGCCGCCATTCGTGGGAGAAGAAGATACAGGTGCCGGCGAGGGAGAAGAAGATGCAGGCGGAGGAGCAGATGCGACGCGGAGGAGCAGGTTCGTGGTGGTTGCTTCCCGGCGGCCTAAGCCAGACGGAGGAGCTCGCGACGCGAGGAGGAGCAGATGCAACGCGAGGAGGAGTAGATGCGGAGGAGCAGATGTGACGCGAGGAGGAGTAGATGCGGAGGAGCAGATGCGACGCGAGGAGGAGTAGATGCGGAGGAGCAGATGCGACGCGAGGAGGAGTATATGCGGAGGAGCAGATGCGAGGGAGAAGAAGATGCAGGCGGAGGAGCTCGCGAGTCAAGCTGAGCCGGAGAGAGGAGCAGCTTGCCGGAGAGAGAAGCAGTCGGAGAAGAGACCGGCGGCGAGATCGACGGCGAGATCTGTTTTTTTTTTTTTTTTTTTTTTCTTTTCATTTTTGTAATTAATTAATTAATTTAATAAATAAAAATATTTTTTTTTTGAATTTTTGTTTTTGTTTTTTTTTTTAATTTTTTTTAACAAGTAGTCGCAAAATCAGTATCTAATTTAGGACTGATATTATAGTCACATATCTGTCCCAAATTTGCGACTACTGTTTTTGGTCCCAAAATGGTCGCAAATGAGTCATTTGCGACTATTTTGGGACTCTTTTGGTGGTCGCAAAAACTGTGTTTTCTTGTAGTGTTCACCAACTTCCTTATGGCCTTATCATGCCATTTGTTCCACCGTTGAAGGAGTTTGATTTGTTGATGCGCTTGGCGTGAAGCGGTGTCAATAATGGGTTCACCGTACGGTTGGAAGTAATAGCGCTCACTTCCATAAACGGGGCTCGTTGTGCTTTGAGGTTCCTCTTCATCACCAGCATTAGTTGAACCTTCATTTGTACGCGCGGAAGACTTTGTTCCACGTGACCCCGGTTTGTGAATGGCTTCAAGTGTTGGGTGAATGGCGGGGTTATAGAGCAGGTCACTAGTCGGGGAGAATGCTATGTTGCTCCGTTCATGGACCGTGGTGAGAGCTTGATTCGGTAGCATAATCTTCACCACGTCCTTTATGTCGAGCTCGAACCTGTAGGCATAAGAACTCCCAATCTTTCCTCCTAGAAAACGTGCTTTGTTGAGGTAGAACGCATCTATATGCTATATTCCAGCTGTGATCCCAACTTTTTTCCCTTCTTTAACCGATCCCGCATTGATCCCACAAGCTTCTAATATAGGAGTGATAATCCCGCCCACGCTCAATTGTGGGGTCTTGTCTGTTGATGTCCACACCCAATCCTTGTAGTGAAGGAGGTACCAGACAAGGACCGAGGCTAGGTTTGGCCGATAAGACTCTCCTTTGACTCTAACCCCATTCGAGAAAGTGACAAGAAACGGTGCTAACCCGATGTCCAACAATCCCAACTCGTCTTCGAGAACCATGCCCGTTTCGCGCCTAGCAAATAACGTATGAGCAAGCATTTTGTGTGCATAGCGAAGGGCGGGATGACGAATGAGAGCTCCTTTCGATTCTCCCGGTTTGAAAACACCACTCCCAATGGTTTTCCACAAGTTCTCGAGTTCCTCCAGGGGGAAGAAGAAGTATTTAGCTTCTGATGTCCCTTCTACCGGGAACACAAATAGTGCACTCAATTCTCGGAATGTCATCTTGTAGTGCGTGCGATTAACCCGGAACTCGATAAACCTGTGGTTTTCGTTATCGAGAGGCTTCCCGAACTTGTAGAAGGTGGCGGACATAGAAGCCAAAAACTGGCACGTGGCGATTTGGTAGGCGGGGAACGCCATGTCGAAAAACTTCTCGAGACCCATGTTCTTGCAAAGGAGTCTAATATCATCTTGGATTCTGAGTTCTCCGAGTAGGACATGGTCCGGGTACTTAGTCTCCTTGAAGCCAACACCCATGAACTTCTTGTAAAGCTCCGAATATGTTGGCGGTTTTTCTTTTGGTTTAGGGGCTTTCTTCTTCTGAATCTCAGGCCGGTCACTTCCACTCTCGCTTCCGTTTTCATTTGCAACGACTTCTTTTTGCGATGCAACCTTCTTCCCTTTAGCTTTCTCCTTTTGAGCTCTTGAGGTAGTTCCTTTTCCCGTTTCTTTACGAGGAGAATGTGCTGCTTGTTCGAGGTTTTGTTGATCGCTGGTGCGAGTCATTGTGCCTTTAAGAGAGAGACAAATCACAATTAGCCAAAGTTGCAAAAATACTAATAAAATTTTTGAATCGTGATGACCAATTTCACAAATTTGCCAATGTGACATGCCAAATCCTTTTGATATTTTTCAAAAATAGCTAAGACATGCAATCGCTAATAACATCCCCAACAATCAAGCAATTTCCCCAAAAATTTTGGATTTTCTTCACTATTCACTCTCATGAACCCTAAGTATCAAAATTTCAAATTTTCACCATGATTCTTCCAAGTTTGCTCACGAAATTGACAGCCCATACAACAAGCAATCAAACCAAAGCATTCCCACCTAAAATCGAGTCTCACTCAAGCATTTTTAACAATTTCAAATTTTTGTGAAAAACATGGATTTGTCATGGGTAAGAGAGAGCATACCTTGTTGATGAATGGGGGTCGAAATCGATATGAGGATGATTAATAACTTAAGAAATCGAGCACATGTGTTTTTGAATCACGAAAATCGGTTGAGAATTGAGAGAATACTTGTGAATTTTTTTTGAGGAAAATCGCAAGTGAGGAGAAAGAAGAAGAAGTTTCGCGACCAAAGGAGAAAGAAGAGAGAGATTTTTCGGTCAAAGGGGGTCAAACCCGGTTTGAATTGGTCAAAAATCGTATTACCCGGTTTGAATTGGTCAAAAATTGTATTAAACCGGTCAAAATCGAGTAAACCAGACCATTCCAAACCGAGTCAACGCGCATGAGAAAGTTGACTTACCTGGGCCAAGCCACATCGGTGTGCAGGATGCCGACGCGGGACACCGAGGATTCTCCTGTTGGATTTCTGGGAAGTCACATCGGGGTGCAGTACACCGATGCATCACCCCGAAATGACTTCTGTTTTTCAACATAAGTCATTTCGATATGCATCACCCCGATGCACAACACCGACGTGGATCGAGTGTTTTCTCCGGAGAAATCACATCGGTATACACTTCACCGATGCACAAAAACAAGGATTCTCCTAGTGGATTTCTGGGGGTTTTTCAACAAAATTCATTTCGGTATGCATCACCCCGATGCACCATACCGATGTGGTTTCTGTTGTTTCCTTGGAATCGTTTTCCTCCTCCTTGATCCAAATTGAACCCACAAAACCTGAAAACATATATGAAACAAAACATAAAAATGAACTAGAAGGAGACTTAAATCAAATATTTACAAGGATAAGCATGGGATTGTCTCCCAAGTGCGCTTGTTTAACGTCACTAAGCTTGACGTTGGGTACCCTTTTAGACGGGTGATGGGCTCGAGAGAGGAACCGAGGTCACTTCCTCAATGAATTTTGATGCTGAATATGGTTTGAGCCTGTGCCCATTAACCGTGAATTCCCCACCGGTGTTGTTCCATAGCGTCACCGCGCCATAAGGTTGTACCTCCTTGACCTTGAACGGTCCCGACCATCTTGATTTCAGTTTCCCGGGAAACAGCTTCAACCGAGAGTTGTAGAGCAGCACCTAGTCTCCAACTTTGAAACCTTTCTTGACAATCTTCGTCTGTTCCTTATAGATATTTGAGCTGTCATAGGCATCGAGACAAATTTCATCTAGCTCATGTAATTGGATAAGACGTCTTTCCGAGGCCGTCTTAATGTCGAAGTTCAGCAACTTGACTGCCCACAATGCTTTGTACTCTAACTCAACGGGCAAATGACAAGACTTCCCATAGAGTAAGTTGAACGGTGTAGTACAATGGGAGTCTTAAATGCGGTTCGGTATGCCCACAAAGCATCCACTACAAGAAAACACAGTTTTTGCGACCACCAAAAGAGTCCCAAAATGGTCGCAAATGACTCATTTGCGACCATTTTGGGACCAATAACAGTAGTCGCAAATATTTGGTCGCTAAATAAAATGGTCGCAAATTTGAGACTGATATGTGACTATAATATCAGTCCTAAATTAGAAACTGATTTTGCGACTACNAAAAAAAAAAAAAAAAAGAAAACAGATCGGAGCCATGTCGGTTCTTCACCAGTGAGCCTTCTTCGCCGGTGGTCTCCTCCTCTTCTCCATCCTCTCCTTCGCCGGCGGCTGGATCTGGAAAGAGGAGATGAAGCCGAGATGAAGCCGCCGAGATGAAGCTTCTCCGAGATGAAGCCCCCGCCTCCTCCTCCTTCTCCGAGATGAAGCCGCTGCCTCCTCCTCCTTCTCCGAGATGAAGCCGCCGCCTCCTCATCCTCCTCCGAGATGAAGCTTCACGGCAACAAATTCCGACGCCCTTGTCTCGGCGACAAATTCCGACATCGGCTGGATTTGCAAAAAAAAGAGGAGTTAGATCAACTCAAGAATTAAAAAGGAAGAGAAGGAAGAAGGAGGAGAAGAAGAGAATCGTGGGAAGGAGAGAGAGAAAGACAATGAAGGAGAAAAATTAATTAAAAAAATAATAAATAAAACAGTTTAAATTCTTCACCGTTGGATTAAACCAATCAACGGTGGAAGATCTCAATCCTCGTCTAAATGAATTAACCAATGAGAAGCTTTCATTATTTTTGGTATTTAGTCGTAAAATAATCGCAAATTTGGGACTATTTTGTGACTACTATTAAAAAAAATCGACTAGGGTTGCTAAACGGTCGCAAATTTGGGACTATTTTGTGACAATCAAAAATCTTTACCCTAAACCCTAAACTTTAAGAACCTAGAAAGATTGAATATGACTTTACAATGATTTTGTGTATATAGCAGTTCAAAAATATGTTAAAACTTATAAATAAATAAATTTTGAGATAATTTTTATCTTTCAAAATCATTCCTTATAAAACACATGTAACACTTAGTAGATGTTATGATTAGATTGAAATTTTTGTAAGTGTTATATTTTTTTGTTTATTATTTGATGTTTATGTGTAAGATCTAGTTTACAATTTAAGATTTAGAGTTTATGATTAAGGGTAAGAGGTTTAGGGTTTAGAATTTAGAAATTATACAATGATCATATTGTAAGTGTTGATTTTTTTGTATATTATTTGATGTTTATGTGTAAAATTTTGTTTACAATTTAAGATTTAGATCAAGTTTATGATTAAGGGTTAGAGGTTTAGGGTTTAGAATTAAGGGTTTGTGGTTTGAGTTTATAATTTATTGATTTCTATAAAAAAAATCAAGTGGAGTTGCAAATTAGTCCCAAATTTGGGACCATTTTGTGACTACTATCAAAAATTAGTCTCAAATTAGTCCCAAATTGGTCACAAAAACTGGGTTTGCAAATTAGTGTACACGTTACCCTAAACCCTAAACTTTAAGAACATATAAGGTTTGAATACCACTTTACAATGATTTTGGGTATATAGCTGTTCAAAAATATATTTTACAATTTAAGATTTAGAGTTTATGATTAAGAGTTGAGGTTTAGGGTTTATAATTTAGAATTTATAAAATGATTATATTTTAAAAATTGTAAGTGTTGAATTTTTTGTATATTATTTGATGTTTATTTATTTGATGTTTTTGTATATTGTTTGATGGTTTAGGGTTTAGAATATTTTTGTATATTATTTGATGTTTATTTTTTTAAAAATCGAGTGGAGTTGTTAAACCGAAACAAATCAGTCACAAATTTGGGACTACTTTTGCAAGTCCTTAAACAGTCACAAATTTGAGACTCTTTTGTGACTCCTCTGTTTCGTCGTTAATTTGCGACTGTTTTGCCACTGCATTACGAGTAGTCGCAAAGTGGTCGCAAATTAGTCACACTTTCGTCCCACTTTTTTGCGACCAAAAAAAGAGTCACAAAAACTGTGTTTTCTTGTAGTGATCCTTCTTGGCCCAATCTTTCCTCGAACTACTCACGGTTTTCTCCAATATTGCCTTGATTTGGCGGTTCGAAACCTCTACTTGCCCGCTCGTTTGAGGGTGATAAAGCGTGGCAACTTTGTGTTTGACTCCATGTTTCTTGAGCAAGCTCTCAAACACCTTATTGATGAAATGGCTCCCCCCATCGCTTATCACCACTCTTGGTACCCCAAACCTCGGGAAAATGATTGATTTGAAGAGTTTTAGAACCACCCTTGCATCGTTCATTGGGCTAGCAATCGCCTCGACCCACTTGGAGACATAGTCAACCGCTACCAAGATGTATTGGTTACCATAAGAAGAGGGAAATGGTCTCATGAAGTCAATTCCCCATACATCGAACACTTCAACTTCCAAGATGAGGTTTTGGGGCATCTCATCCCTTCTACTTATATTCCCTTTTCGTTGGCAAGCATCGCATGATGAAACATAGGTGTGAGCGTCTTTGAACAAGCTTGGCCACCATAACCCGGATTGAAGCACCTTTGTTGCGGTTTTGAAGGAAGCAAAGTGTCCTCCATAAACCGAGCCATGACAATGATATAGCATTCCATTCACTTCTTCTTCCGGGATGCATCTCTGGTAAAGACTATCCGAGAATCTCTTGTAGAGATAAGGCTCGTCCCAATAGAAATGGGTTACATCTCTAAAGAACTTCTTTTTGTTGTAGCTGTCCAAGTTTGGTGGTTCCTTTCCGCAAGCTAAATAGTTCACAAAATCAGCATACCACGGCAAACCGAGATCGCTCAAACTCTTGATCTCCTCTAGGTTCAAACCCGCATGATAGCTCTTCTTCAACATCCCAACAATCATAAGATGTTCCTCGGGGAGAGAGTCATCGATGGGAATTGCCTCCTCAACTCTCAATCTCAACAAGTGGTCCGCTACTCCGTTTTCAATACCCTTCTTGTCTTTGATCTCCATGTCAAACTCTTGAAGAAGGAGGATCCACCTAAGAAGCCTTGGCTTGGCATATTTCTTTTCTATCAAGTGTCTCAAGGCGGCATGATCTGTGTATGCCACAATCTTGGATCCCACCAAATAGGAGCGAAACTTCTCAAAAGCATATACCACCGCCAAGAGCTCCTTTTCCGTGGTTGCATATCTCGTTTGAGCATCATCCAATGTTCTACTAGCATAGTAGATGACATGAATCTTCTTGTCCTTCTTTTGACCCAAAACCGCGCCAACCGCAAAGTCACTAGCATCGCACATGATCTCGAAAGGAAGATCCCAATGCGATGCTTGCACAATTGGAGCACTCACAAGAGCTTTCTTGATCTCCATAAACGCCACAAGGCATTCCCCATCAAAATTGAACTCTACTTCTTTGCAAAGAAGCCTTGTGAGCGGTCTTGCTATCTTGGAGAAGTCTATTATGAACCGCCTATAGAACCCGGTATGGCCCAAGAAACATCGAATGCCCTTCACCGTGGTTGGTGGTTCTAAACCCATCATCACTTCGATCTTTGCTTTGTCGACTTCTATCCCCTTTTCAGAGATCTTATGCCCCAAGACAATGCCTTCCCGCACCATGAAATGGCATTTCTCCCAATTCAAGACGAGATTTGCTTCCTCACACCTAGTGAGTACCTTGCAAAGATTTGACAAACAAGAAGCAAATGAGGCACCATACACAGAAAAATCATCCATAAACACCTCAACTATATCTTCGATTAAATTCGAGAAGATCGACATCATGCACCTTTGAAAGGTTGCTGGTGCGTTACAAAGCCCAAATGGCATCCTTCGATAAGCAAATGTATCATAAGGACATGTAAATGTCGTCTTCTCTTGATCATTAGGGTGAATCAAGATTTGAAAGGATCCCGAGTACCCATCTAGAAAGCAATAATTAATATGGATGGTTTGCAAGTCTTTTAAGCATTTGATCAATAAAGGGTAGAGGGAAATGATATTTTCTAGTGGCGGAGTTAAGTTTCCGATAATCAATACACACTCTATGGCCGGTGATAGTCCTAGTTGGGATTAGTTCATCTTTTTGTTTTTAATAACCGCGATTCCACCCTTTTTAGGCACTACATGGACCGGGGATACCCAAGTACTATCGGATATAGGATAAATGATCCCCGCATCTAGAAGTTTAAGAATCTCTTTCTTGACAACCTCTTTTAAATTATGATTTAACCTTCTTTGATGCTCAATAGAAGTCATCGATTCATTTTCTAGATGGATCCGATGTGTGCAAAGAGATGAAGAAATTCTCTTAATATCATCAAGTGAATATTCAATGGCTTTCCTAAATTTTTTCAATTCTTTCAAAAGGGTGGAAGTCTCATTTTGACTAAGCTCATCATTAACTATCACCGAGTATGACTCATTTGGACCTAAGAACGCATACCTTAGTCCACTTGGGAGCGGTTTGAGGTCGACTTTGGGGGCTTTGAGTTCGCTCCAATCCTCATCTAAACTAGTCTCACCATTGCTAGCTTCTTGCTCATCCTCTAGGTCGACATCTAAGGCACTCATGTAGTCAATTTCCAAAGCACTCACATTGTGTTCCAACCCGTTTTTGACAAGTTCTTCATCATTTAGCTCCAAAAACGAGTTCTCTCCATCAATTGCCTTGTGCGAATTTAGCAACTTCATGTAACCAACACTCTTCTCATGAAGATACATGTTCTCACCATGCTCCTTTGTCAAAGCAATTTGGAGATGATTTTCCAAGTTTAACTCCTCTAGAAGCTCATCCGCTAGCTCCTCCATAGCTTCAATGTAGAAGACTTGACCATCGATGGTGTGCTTCTTCATCATCTCATTGATGTCAAATTTAAGCACATCGTCTTTGCCCAAATGAAGATCAATCTTCCCTTTTCGCACATCTATGATAGCTCCGGCGGTGGCTAAAAATGGCCTTCCAAAGATGAGAGGATCTTTGGGTTCTTCATCCATCTCAAGGACAACAAAATCGGTGGGTACCTCAAAGTCTCCAATTCGTACCGGTAAATCTTCAAGCATTCCAATTGGGTGTCGTACCGACCTATCCGCTAGCACGAGAGAGATTCTACAAGTTTTGTAGACGGTGAAGCCAAGACGTTTTGCCACCGAGAAAGGCATCAAACTCACACTTGATCCAAGATCACACAAGCAATGTCTGAAAGCTAGTGGCCCAAGAGCACAAGGAAGAGTAATTAAAACTTTCGGGATCTCCCAACTTCTTTGGTATAACTTTCCGTTGAATTATGGCACTACACTCATGGAAAAGAACAACTATTCCTTCTAAATCCTTGCGTCTTTGAGAACTTGTTGTAGTGTGGGACTTATAATTGAAAGCATCAACCAATGGCATAGTCACTTGGACCTTGTCCATTTGCTCATAAAAAATCGCCCTATATTTCTCCATGAGTTGCTTCTTGAAGCGGCCCGGGAAAAGAAGCTTGGGCTCATAAGGTGGTGGGACAAAGGTAGTCTTCTTCTTTGTAGGTGTTCCCGTGGGTTTGTCTTCTACAATCCTTGTTCCCTTAGCTTTACCCAAAACAGCATCTTCTTCACCCACATTCTCTTTATTCTTAATGACCACCTCCCCACTTTGGTTCTCAATGTCCTCGTTGAGATTAGATGGAAGCTCTCATGAGGGAAGCTCTTTTCCACTACGCAATGTAATAGCGTTGCAAAACTCCTTTGGATTAACTTCGGGTTTTCCCGTTAAAGTACATTGAGGGCGTGTCGAGGAAGAAGCTCTTTTGCCCTCGATTTGCTTGATCTTAGACGACAATGACTTAAAGTTGGAGTTGAGGTCATTGTAAGAACTGTCCACATTGTTGTGGATTTCCCCCATTTTCTTACTCAAATCCATGGCTCCTTGAGCTTGGCCTTGTAATAGTTGTTGGAGCATGTTCTTCATCTCGTTGTCTTGAGGCATTGTGTTGCTCGCTTGTCCTTGTTGCATAAAACCGGGTGGGGTAGATTGTTGTTTTGGTTGAAACCCACCTTGGTTTCCTTGAAAGTTGTTCCTTGGAACAAATGGTCTTTGTTGGTTGGAAGGGACAAAGTTCTTTTGTTGAAAGCCTTGGCATTGAGTGTTTTGTTGAGGATACACTTGGTCTTGAGGATTCGCCACATTGTTGCTTATATAGGAAAAATTTGGGTGATTCCTATAGTTTGAGTTGAAACCTCCTTGGTAGCCACCTTGACCACCCACATAATTGACTTCTTCTTGTTTATTATCGCCATCAACTCCCTTTTGATGGTTTTGGTTGTCATCATAATCACCAACAAAGTTGACGGTTGATTGTGCAGCTTGGATAAGCTTATCCATCTTGTCGTTTAGAGCTTTGATGTCCCTTCTCGTTTTTTGATCATCAAACTCTCCACCGCCCCTTGAAGATCTATCATAGTCTTCTCCATAATTACTGTCGCTTTGTGCCAAGTTTTCCACCAATTGTAAGCCGTCATCCACTTCTTTTCCTAAGAAATTTCCATTACTCGCGATATCAAGTAGCATACGAAACTTGGGAAGGACACCGCAGTAAAGAGTGCTAAGAAGAGACTCGTCCGAGAAACCGTGGTGAGGACATTACATAGTGAATCATTTGAAGCGTTCCCAAGCCTCACAAAAACTCTCGTTCCCCTTTTGAGTGAAGCTTGATATCTCATTTCGAAGTCGTGATGTTCTTGTGGTGGAGAAAAACTTTGCAAGAAAAGCCTTCTTGCATTGGTCCCAAGTTTTGATTGAATCTTGTGGAAGGTTCTTTTCCCATTGATGTGCCTTGTCTCCAAGCGAGAATGGGAACAAGCGCAACTTGAAACCATCTTCTGAGACTCCATTGATCTTCGTCATACCACAAATGCGATTGAATTGATCCAAGTGATCTAATGGGTCCTCCATGGCCAGCCCATGGAACTTGTTGTTTTGCACCATAGAGATAATACCGGATTTGATCTCAAAGTTATTATGTTCAACCGGTGGTGGAGCTATCCCTTGGCGGTTAGCATGTGTTTGGTGCATCACCGACCCCAATTGGTCTTGGAGGTCGTGGTGGATGAATTGGAACTTGGTTCACACCAACACCTTGGTGACCAACACCATGAACGAGTGCTTCTTGGTTTCCAATTGGAGGGTCTTGAACTGCCTCCATACCCAACCTTTCAATGTGTTGAGCACGCCTTTGTTCTTGTGTTTCTCTTGTGTTTGCTCGTTCTAACTCACGGATGTCGTCAACACGATCAACAAGGTTTGCACTTCCTCTTGTCTCGTGTTCATGCACCTATATGAGAAAATGAGAAAACAAAGCGAAAGAGATTAGGTAACAAAGTAAAAATAAAACTTAGTTTCAAGAAAAATCAAAATCCTAATGATTAATGCTAAACTCAAATGGCAACGGCGCCAAATTGATAACGGATATTTTCGTGTTCAATTATCCAAGTGTACTCATGTCATTATAGCACTTGAGATGTCAATCCATAATGGGTTAAGATTAAACACTAAGAATAGATAAAACTTCTTAATCCAAGTAATTCAAGAAGAGGTTTTCTAACAACCTAAATGATATTGAAAACAAGCTCTATTTAACTAAAATAAAATATAGAAACTCAAACTAGAACGCGAATTACGGTTTAAGACAATACTAAAAACGAATCCAAGGGTGAAGTATGCGATTGTTGGTAACTTTAGAGGTTCACAATGATGTCAATATACTCAAGTAATGCTAATCCTTAGACTACAATCATTAAACAAGACTAACCCAATTCCTTGGAATTAGTCACTTTGGAAGTTACTAAATCACGAACAAATTCCTATTTGTGATTTAATAATCTCCAAACATTAGAATACAGATCATTTAGTCAATAAACATCTTAGACAACTATTACCATATACTAAGAATGCAATATCCCTTGATTAGTTCATTGGAGAATTTCATCGAACACCTTCCTGGCGAAAAATTCTCTATGATCTAAATCAACTTGATCAAGGCTAATTTAGCATTAAGAACACTAAACAATGAATGATCATTAATAATCTAGGCCCTAACATCATTGATTCACACTAAAATCACCTAAATCTACTTCACCCTAGAATTCTAGAAAACTACTCACAACCCATGTTTATCTCCACAAATCTCATAAAGGAAGTGTTTAGATTCATGGAAGATGATAAGAAAGTAGATAGATGATAAAATTGAACAAGAACTTGCATACATCACTCAAGAATCTCTTACAATCTCCCTTTTTCTCTCTAAAGTCGAGTTTTTCAAAGTCAAAAAACAAGATAGATCCTTAATTAGGTCTCTAATAATTTATACAAAGTTGGGTCGCATGAGTCACATCGGGGTGCATCATACCGATGCAGCACCCTGATGTGAGATAGCGGATTTGTTCGGAGGAGTCGCGTCGGTATGCCTCTCACCGATGCATGATGCCGAGGATTCTCCTGTCTTGTCTGAGGGAAGCTGCATCGGTGTGTTGTTGCCCGATGCACGACACCGATGTGAGTTAGCCGAATGGTCCGGCAAGATCGTATCGGTATGCACCATACCGATGTGGGACCCCGAGGATTCTCCTGTCTCTTCTTCTCTACTGGCGTCGGTGTGCATCATACCGATGCAAAAACAGAAGTCATTTCGGTATGCATCATGCCGATGCAGGAACCCGAAATGGCTTCTGTTTTACTCTTCTCCTTGTACTTCTCTTCCTTTGGCGATTTCCTTTGCTCTTGATCCAAATGCCATCATCTCCAAACTCCTCAATGCTTCCATAAGCACTTAGAAACACTCCAAACAATGCAAGACTCACTAGGACCTATTCTAAACTGACTAATGTCTCTAAGTTGATGAAATGTTAAGGAAAAGCTACAAAAATGCATGCAAAAGACACAAAAGCCAAATGAAATGTACGTTAAAAAGAGTTAAAATATGCAAATATCAGTACGTGATTATGGTGGTGAGTCGGTGTTCGTGCTCGTTACGTGTCGTGCTCGTTGCTCGTCTTCACGTAGTGCTTGTTGCTCATCATGTTCGGTTTGCTTCCTTTCGTGAGTTCGTTGGTCGTTGTGAGCTCGTTCTCTCGGTAAATTCGTCATCCTCGTTGTCATCGTGTTTGTGGTCGTGATCTTGAGAGTACGGTGGTGTTCGGCGGGTCCTCACGAGAATGGGATGAGCTCGTTCTTCGCGAGCTCCTTCTCTGAGACACCCGCCACCAAGCCAAACTGAAAACCACGGTGCGTCTGGACACCCGTCTTCAGCCACACAGGCTAAGACAATGTCTTATCCCTTAGTAGGACCCCAGGATGCCCAAAACCGTCACCAATACAAAATAAATCCAGCTTCTATCCGACTAACCTGCAAAACAAAAGGAACTGGGATTACCCAGTGAGAATGAGCTCAAGGTCCATAAATTACTGAAAACGCCTATACTTATGGCACACGTCCAATCTATGTCTAGAACGACCCGCAAACAACCTATATACGACTAACAAGTATCAATCAATGAGAGTCCAATCCCTGGCATACTTGGAACGAATCCTCAGCCAAGAGCACACGCACCTGCGTGGCCCTACCCAGTGACATCCACACCAGGTGTCAAACATAAGCGGCTCCACGCTGTCCGTCCCGAAGACGCATGGGCTCGTCAAGCCCCCGACGATGGAATATTGGTCAAACTCGGAAATATCCCAAACACACAAATCTGCAGCAAGGGGACTCCCCACCTTGCTACGAAACCTCCAGTTGCTTTAAACCGGACCCCGGTTCATTTAAACCGTCCTCTTTCCCTTTTCCTTTTTAACCCTCAATCAATCACTCAATGCCAATTTTTAAGCCCTATCGTTTTTACCATTCATCTATCTAGGTGCCTTCGACACACAAGTCCTTTTTATCACACAACATACAACCATATTTCGTTGATAAGCCTTTATTTACTGATGTTCATTTCGATGATATCGTTCAACAAACAAACAATGGTATAGTACTTCGCGTAATCAATACCCGAATACTATATATATTTAAATATATAACAAATACTATAATCTTCAGTTAACCCTATATAATTATATATATATATCACTAAGTCCTTTATACAAGCCCCAAATACGTAAACAAGCATCACAATTAATCCATAAAATATAATCACACATACGCCTCTAACTCATACGTATCTATAATATATATTTACTTATATAAAAGAACCGCTTCAGTCATAAACAAGACGCACGCCATAACCATAGATGTAGACGGGAAAATGTCCTCGGACCCTCACCTGATAATCGACCTTGGACTGAGGCTAGAGACGTGATGAAGCGGCGGTGGTTGGCGACAAGCGAGGCGTGAAGGAAGCGGAGTCGTGCGTGGAAGGCAGCAGTAAACGACGGTGGCTCGGATCAGCGAACAGACGGCGGCGGAGCGACGGTGGTGCTAAGATGAGGCTGACGGATCGGATGGGAGCAACAATCGTCGACGGTGGCTTCGGCAGAAGGAGTTGCAGTGGTAGCTTGACCTGCAAGCAAAACCTTGATCTCACTCCAGATCGTGTTGGCTCAGCTCGGCGTTGAAACAATGGGCTCTCGGTGGCAGCGACGGTGACTATGTCACGCAGCGGTGGCTCAACAATGATGAACGGAGGCGACATTGGTGACTAGGCTCGCACCTCCCCTTCACGTACGAAGACGACACGGAGACGGAAGGAAGACGAAGAGAGGAGACGAGGACGAACAGGTGAGTCTCTCTTTCTCTTTCTCTTTCTCTTTCTCTCTCTCTCTTTCCCTTCCTCTCTCTCTCTTTTCTCTTGCGGCGTCGCTTAGGTAAACTAGGACGAGGGAGTTGCTTACACACTGTGTATATAAAGGTTTGACCATAGCAAAGAAAACGAGAGGAGAAACAATTTGGTTTTGGGCCAAAAAAAATCCAATGGCCCCATTGGGCCTAAATTGCTAGGTCCAGGATGTTACATTCTCGGTGAGCTTGCTCTTCTCCGCGAGCTCCTTCTCGGTGAGCTCGTTCTTCGCAAGCTCCTCCCTGGTCCTCCTCCGCTATCCGAATCGGCGAGTTGGTTCTACTTGGTTCGTCATCGTTGTCGTCATCGTGTTTGTGGTCGTCATCTCCCGTGGGCTCGTCACCTCTCATGAGTTCGTCATCTCCGGTGAATTGATTCGTTGTTCTCCTCGTTGTCGTCGTGACGTTCGTTACTCGTCATCCTCCTTTTTGTGGTCGTCATGTTTCTCGTGTGGTGATCTCTCTTCTTTCTTCTTTGTCGTCTCTCTTTATTTCTCTTGGTCGTATCTCTCTATTTTCGTTATGTTTCATGGTCGCGATGTTGAGCGAGTTGGTTCGTGTTCCTTCTCGTCACGCTTGTTCTCTCCTCATGAGCTCCTTCTCGTCATGCTCGTTCGTCGCGAGTTGGTCTGCCGCGTGACCCTTCCGGTTCGGTCGGGATGTACAGCTTGGGGAGTTGTGTCTCTCTTAAGTCTTCCGAGCCCGAGATGGAGATGATCGCGGGGGTTGTTCCGCGAAATCGAAAAAACGGAAGTGGTGTGTTCTTCTAGCCATAGTTGCCGAAGCGAGAAAGAGGAGGTTTCGGACGAAGGTGATGCTGCGTTATTTGCGGCGTAAGTCATAATCTAAATCTTGCTTCAGATCACGCCATCTCGTCTAGACGATGCAGCGAAGGAATTATGATGATGGTGGCTCGTCTCCGATGATGAACGATGGTACGGTGGTGCTGTAAGAACTTGTCCTCGCGGTAGAATCACGGAGCTCGATTTTGAACTGAAACGGAGCTTCGGAGAAGTGTGAATTTAGGGTGGAGCCCGGAGCTCGGTGATGAACTGTTTCAAAGAAGTCCTTTTTTTTTTTTTTTTTTTTTTGGGCTTATTGGTGGAGTCGACCGGATTGTTTCTTCATATGTAGCGAGTCCAGTGTTGGGCATGATGATTTCGAGCTTGTGATTGTTCTTTGACCTCGCTCTGTATCTTTTTGCGTTGTTGAAGTTTTCCTAGCCAGAGCGAAAATCTTTCTAAATCCTTTTTGATGTGGGAAGTGACATCCCGTTTTTCCTTCTTTGGAGAATATAGCTTTTTGATGTTGGCTCGATTTGGAGAAGGAGAAAAGTCGGAGACTCGTTGGAAGCGAAGACGAAAGTCGAATCATAAATTAGTTAGTTTCCAATCAAGAAGCATGAGGGATAATAACATAATCGTAAACCATATGCTCGACATAATGAAGATCAAATCAAACAGATAAAACTAATGAAAGTTTATGATGACTTATTCACGATGCCGTTGATAATAAAGAGCTGAATTCTATTTCCAGGCGAATTATAATTGATTTTCGAATTATAGAGCACTCGACACAGCCGTAATGTTTGACTCAACAAACGGTTCCCTTATCAATTCCCAATTAATGATTCTGACTCCATGAATTCAATAAACGTGATTAATTTATTTCACTTTATGAAAGATTATGAGGCAATAAGTATAAATATTAAATAATGATACTTATCTTCGTCGATGACGAGAGACGGTAGGGTTCAGAGATGCGTTGGTGATTGGAGATCACGGTCGGTAGACATGACGAGAGAGATTAGAGATTTCTTCGGCGTTGTTGCTTACGTCGTCGAAACTCGTTGGATCTCTTCAAATCTCGTTCTTCCGCGAATAAGAAATTCTATGTTTCCCACATACGGCGTCAAACTGTGAAAGTCGAAACTCGCACAACTAAATCTTGTAAAAGAATTCAGAGGGAACAGAAGATTCCAAGTATGAAACTCGAGAACGAAGATCCAAAAATGGTTTTTTATTGCTGATTTGATAAACTTTTTCGTACAATGATTTTTGTTTAGAGTTTCTGCTAGGGTAGAAAAGTTGTTCTTAATGAATGACCATGCTACTATATATACAAGTTTCATAAGCACATATCTCGGAAAATATTTCAGAATCTTTTCTTTATGCTTCGTGCGGCCACTATCTTAAATCTTCTTCTAGGGTAATCGATGGACTGGGTCACCTTGATGGGCCTTTAGCTCGGCTCATAACAGAAGTATTGGATCTCGGCATGTTAAGCTTGAAAGGTGAATTTTGTCTTGGGCCATAAAGTATTGAGCTCGGCCCATGATAGTTTGTCAAGATGAACCGGGTCGGTATAATCTTGATCTGGTCTCGGTTTAGTCTCCACTCTGTTTTGGTCTTGATTTGGTCTTGACTTGGTCTGGACTCAGTACTGGTTCGTCCAAGGCATGATCTTGGTTCGACCATCGGCTCGGTCTTGGTTGCAACTCGGCCTCGTCTAGGGTTTATCCTGAAATGAGAACTCTTATAACTTGGTTCGGGTTGGTTGGAGGAGAGGTGGTTCATGTCAGCCTTGTCTCCTTCTCTTTAGCTTGGTCTGAGGTGAAGGCAGCTCGGCCTTCTCTTCTCTTCAACTCGGTCTTAGGTGAAGATAGCTCAGCTTGGCCTAGGATGAGCTCAGCTCGGCCTCATCTCCTTCCAGCTCGGCCCAAGGTGGAGACAAGTTCAGCTTGGCCTCTTCCTTCTCCTAGCTCAACTCGGCATCATCTCGTCTTCTACTTGGTCCGTAGTGAGGTGAGGGCTACTTGGCTGAGGTGAGGGATGAGGTGAGGGCAGCTTGGCCGAGGTGAGGGAAGGTGGCCGAGGAGAGGTAAGGTGGTCGAGGAGAGGTAAAGTGGCCGAGGAGAGGTAAGGTGGCCGAAGAGAGGTAAGGTGGCCGAAGTGAGGTGATTGGCCAAGGTAAGGTAAGACAGGGGGTAAAGGCCGAGGTGAGCCTAGCTCGTCATCACCTCCTCTTCTCATACTTAGTCGTTTTTTAGCAGTTGGTCTTGGTTAGGTGAAAGCCGACCCCAACATAGACCATAATATTATCATTGAATACGATCACACACTTATCCAAGTGCTCGCAGAAAAGATCATTCATTAGCTTCATAAAAGCGGCAGGTGCGTTCGTCAGACCAAATGGTATTACCACGAACTCGTAATGTCCATAACGTGTTCGGAATGCTGTTTTCCTTATGTCCTCCTCCGCTATCCAAATTTGGTGGTAGCCTGATGCTAAATCGATCTTGGAGAACCACGAAACTCCTTGCAGTTGGTCCAACAACTCATCGATTCATGGCAACGGGTACTTGTTCTTCATTGTCACCTTATTCAATCCCCGGTAATCAATGCAAAGACGAAAGCTTCCATCTTTTTTTTTCACGAACAACACCGGTGCTCCCCACGGTGAACTGCTCGGTCGGATGAATCCTTTGTCCATAAGGTCCTCCAATTGCTTCCTTAATTCCGCCATTTCTACGGGTGCTAGACGATACGGGGCTTTTGAAACAGAGACCATCCCTGGTTCTAGCTCGATGGTGAAATCATCTCCTCGTGTCGGTGGTGGTCCCGTCAATGGTTCGAATACGTCCGCGTATTCATCTGCCACGAGTATCTCTTCCAACCTCGGAGTCAATCCTTCTCCGGCCATAGATATCGTAGCTAAGTACGCCTCACAACCTTTTCCTACTAACTCCACCGCCTGAATCATCGAGATTATAGGCACGTCGGGCTTTGGTTTTCACTCCTTGAAAAACTAGACGTCCTTCCGGTCGTGGAATATAAGCACGCGTCCGAGGGCAATCTAAAACGACTTGGTAGTGCGCTAACCAATCCATTCCAAGGATAACGTCATAGTGGTTCAACTTCATCTCCACTAAAGTCCATGGCAACTCTGCTCCTTCCAACAGAATGGGCACAGTTTCATGCACACCGATAGACCTCACATGCTCAGTCTCGGCAGTCTCAATTGCTTTCGACCTCGGGGTGAACTTTCCAGTGAAGGTCCAACACTTAGTATACCTTGGGCTCACGAAACTATGCGTAGCACCGGTGTCGAACAAAGTGTAAGCGTTCATACCTCCTACCAAAACCGATCCTACACGATTTATACTTATGACTAAGTATGCAATTTCCATTTCACACACAAATTCACGACATCACGACCATACATACTAGATGAATTACTTACCAGAAATCGGTGTGGCTCCTTCAAGGTCTCCAATCGCATTGATATTCCCATATTTTGCCCGTTTTAGCATGCATATTATTTAGTGTTTCGGGTCTCATGCATGTGTCTTTCATAGTTTTTATAGCATTTTCGTCTAAATTAAAGTATTAGGTGTTTGCATTAGGTTCTAGTGAGTCTTGCATGCATTTGGAGTGTTTCTAGGTGTTTTGGAGACAATTGGGATGATTGGAGTGATTGAGCTTGAGAGAAGGAAGAGTTCACCCGAGGTGTCTCAAAGATGTGGCCAGACGAAGGCCTTCCGATCTGAATCAACTCCAATGGTCTTCATATAATTTGTATAGGAAGGAGTTAGCTGTCCACAGAAGTTGGAATCAAGTCATTCGAACGTGTGGTATGAGAGATATGGCTGATTTACCAGAGACATATCCGCCTGGTCGAGACGATTTCTTCAACACCGAGCCCACCGATCGGTGCAACAGGTCGGTGTTCCGTCAGAACACTACAAAAAAACAGGTCATTTGCATCGGCAATATTCGTTGCTAAATCGTCGCAATATCTATGTTGCCACGAATTTGCGTCGAATACCATTTCGACGCAAACCTCTGGACGCAAACCATAAATCGACGCAAATTCGACGCAAATATTTTGTCGAAAGATTTTTGTCGCAAAATCGTCACAAACGGTTCGTCGCTGTTTCGTCGCAAAATTGCATCGATTTTGCATCGAATTATTTGTTGCAAATATTGTGTCGAAATATACTTGTTGCAAAATCGTCGCAATTATTTCGTCGCAACATTGCATCGAATTTGCATCGAATTATTTGTTGCAATTGTTGCGACGTTTTAGCGAGGAAACAGTTGCGACGATTTATTTTCTCTCTAACACGTTGCAATTATTGCAACAAATAATTCGATGCAAAATCGTTGCAAATTTGCATCGGATTTGCGACTAATATTAAAATAGGATAAATATATTTCCTGCAAAACGGTCGCTAATTAATTAAAAATTAAAATGAAAATTGAATTTAAAATAATTTTTGAAAAAACAAAAAGAAAATTGAAATTTAAATTTAAATGTTTTTACAAAAATAAAAATAAAACAAAATAAAACTATTCCGCGTTCAGATCTACATTTCCAAATGCATCGAATTCCGGTTCTTGGTGACCAGTCGCCTGAGGTGCAATCGTCTGAGGTGCAGTGGTCGGAGTTGCAGTGGTCGGAGGTGCAGTCGTCCCTGGTATCCTAGACATTGCCTGACCTACAGCAGGGTTACCCTCCGCAATAACCTCAAACAGTGTCCTAAAAACGTCGAGCTGTTCCTTCATGGATGACATCTCCCCGCGCAAATTGACGTTCTCTGCTTCAGACCAACACAGTTGTGTCCGCAACGGATCCTGTCGCGGAGTCTATGAACAAGCAGCGGGAACATCTCTAATAGATCCGACTCCAATCACTCGCCCTTTTTTCTTTGGAGCGACCTGAAATTAAAAGAACAAAATGTTACATATTTAAAATAAATTGCATGTAAAATATTAAATATAAATAAAAATTAGTTTATATAAATACCTCTTCGTATATCTGGTCGAGCTCGGTGACAGACAATCCTCCCGACTGTACGGAACTACCACATCCTTCAGATCGCTGAGTCTGATGCTCAGCGATCTTCATGGTCACGTCGGTGTATATTCTCTCTGACTGCACGTCGACGAAAGAACCGTCTTTCTTCTTGTGTGTCTTCTCGAAGACCGCGGTGAGAGGCGGAAGTACTCCGTCTTCCGCCTGAAAAAAAAAACATTAAA